>CM077206.1:2191518-2261518 GCA_039654625.1 Rhinogobio ventralis | reverse complement strand
AGATTAAATTAACATTAGCTAATAGCACATGCAACCTAGATGAGTATTTATTTATTCATGAATAATATATGTATTTATCAGTTAAATAATATAGTTATTGATTGCAATAACAGAAACTGTGAAACAGTTAGATTAAAATCAGGACCATGTTTTAAGAAATTAAATTTTGATTTCATGTTGAACCCCAGAAACGCATTGCATAGTTTGAGAGACATAAATCCCATTGCATTCGAGTAAATTCATTCTCAACTCAAATGCTTCTAAAAATACTCAGTTGATGTGAGACATACCAGCCTCAAATCTATTCCTCTCTGAAACTGAGTGCATGCTGCATTCATTTGCAACTCTTTTTTTCTCATGAAAGATGTACAAGCGTGAAGAGAGAGAGAGAGAGAAATATGTCCCCACATGATATTCCCTCCCACTTCATTTTTGTCCTTCATGCATTGGGCTACAGATAAAACTGCTCGCTGAGAGACGCCCCTCCAATTGCACCCAGCCATTTTATAATTAGATTTATTATATAAGATTTATAATAGGATTGCTTATGCATGAGTTTCATTTTTATGTAACCGAATAAAGTGCTCCGAAATTTTGGCTGCCAGGAAGTATCGACCACAACATGATCTGAGACGACATCTCAGAAAATGCATTGATTCCCTAAACTGATTACAAAGCCCTCCTCTTTGGAAGCGGGATGTCGGTGCGATGTCACACAGAGCTGCTGCTCTCCAGGAAAAAAGGCCGTCAGAGACATTATGGGCCGGAGGGCCTTCAAAAAGCACAGACATCTTTAAACTGAGGCCATGAATGTAAACGTTCTGCAAAGTTACTGTCTCCCAAAAGTAAGAATCGACTCTGAACCGCTTATACGAGGCGTCTGTAATTCGAATCCCACTGCGTTGCGGTTCTACGCCACTAGAAAATACATTTGCACAATGCCTGCCTAAGCTGTACGTCGCCCACCCGCGAATAACTTGACCAGCCCTCAAACACTTAATTTTAATGATAACTGCTTCTCAAAGCCTAGAGTTCAATGCGGGATTCGCAGAACTCTTGCTCTTGAAAGATGTGTCACTTACCCAGTTTATTAGGACCAACTTGCTCCTCAAAATCACAACCTGTAAGTATGAATAATTATTGATGTATATATTTTTCTACCGGGTGTTCAAAATATGTCGTTTTGTGTTTTATATTGTGTAAGTCTTACTGCTAATCAGCTGTGGGCCACTATTACTTAAAACTGTGTCTATTAATGCAGGTCGTCTGTCGTTCTTACTACTTTGAGTAATGATAAAGGATGAAGCAAGATTTGTTTTACTAATGTTTTGTTACATCAGTCATTCACATTAGTGCTGGGTTAACGTATGCGCTGATATTGATATGGTTTCCGTATGTGCTGTGCACCGCAATAAATTAGAAATACACACGTGGGTTTGTTGATGGACATACTCTTGTCAATGCTGATGGTGAGGAATTACAGCTGCAACATCTCATAATGAACCTCAAAATGAGTAGCGTATCACTGAGAAACGTCCAGCTCGAGTCGTCCTTGCAATGGAGGTTCGGGTTGAATAACTATTTCTTCTAATGTTTCATCATCGGACTCACTCTCGGATTGATCTGGTAAAATCAGCATTATTGTTACTTAGGGCTGGGACAGTAAATCGATGCATCGCGATTCGTGGAGCGTTTTTGAGATTTTCCGAATGCATCCCGATTCTCTCTCGAATCGATTCTGAGCTTATTTTTTAACACCAGGTGGCACTCTAGGCTAGTTTTTAAATGAGAAGAGCGCTCATGCGTTTGGCTGAGAATGCACTTGCACCTCAGAATGATATGATGTGAGATTAATGTAAACGGCCCAACCTTGTAATTCACTTCAACCTTTTTGAACTTTATGAATGATTACTGTATAGAAGGTTCAAGTGGTGTGTGTAAGCAATTGGAAGCAAGCAGAGCCAATATGGCTGTTTTTAAAGCATGCAGTGCCATCTGCCATTAAAAACTCTGCTCAGAATCGATTCAAGAGAGAATCGCCATGTATTCAGAAAACCTCCGAATCGATCCAGAAGCATTTCTCGAATTGCAATGCATCGATTTATTGTCCCAGCCCTATCGTTACTGTCTTTACAGTGTGTACAATCGCTGAGCTTTAGGAAGCCTCTGTGCTGAAGTACAGTTATGGTTATAGGTGTTTAGCTTCCAAAACATGCGCCAATCAGTAGATTGGGCTGTCTGGCCAATCAGAGCAGAGCAGGCTCTCGGAAAGGAGGGATTTAGAGAGACCGATTCAGAATCATTAAACAATGTGGTGCAGTGTATATTATGAGAAAATTATGCATGTAAACCTGTTGTAGGACACTCCAAAACTTCTCTTCATGAGGGCTCTTCACTGCTTAACCCCGGGTTATCGTCGTTCTAAACCCCACTTTTAACCCTTGGTAAAGGAATGTTTCGCACAAGTAATTTAGAAGTGGGTTAGCACTGCTTTTTACCCAGGGTTATGAAACCCTGTTCCGGAGCGGGATTCGCTTCGCTTTTGCAGTGTAAATCCTGCATTGCGGTGCCAAACATGTGCAGTGTGAAACAATGCGGTGTTACAATGTTGCATCTAGATGCTTCGCAACCGACAGCCAATCACGTGGCTCATACTCGCGTGATTTAGACAGTCACAGAAACACGACCTGTTTAAACAGTCGTTGCAGCATTTGAGGGGACAAATGTCAAATGGTGACAGAAAGCACCACAATTGGGGCGAAGAAGAGAGATTTGATTCTTACCTTTTATAGTTTATTCAGTTCAAACTTGACAGTACAGTCGGCAATATACACCGATCAGGCATAACATTGACCACTTTCCTAATATTGTGTTGGTCCCCCTTTTGCTGCCAAAACAGCCCTGACCCATCGAGGCATGGACTCCACTAGACCCCTGAAGGTTACTGTGGTATCTGGCACCAAAATGTTAGCAGTAGATCCTTTAAGTCCTGTAAGTTGCGAGGTGGGGCCTCCATGGATCGGACTTGTTTGTTCAGCACATCCCACAGATGCTCGATTGGATTGAGATCTGGGGAATCTGGAGGCCAAGTCAACACCTGAAACTCATTGTTGTGCTCCTCAAACCATTCCTGAACCATGTTTGCTTTGTGGCAGGAGCATTATCCTGCTGAAAGAGCCACAGACACCAGGGAATACCGTTTCCATGAAAGGGTGTACATGGTCTGCAACAATGCTTAGGTAGGTGGTACGTGTCAAAGTAACATCCACATGGATGGCAGGACCCAAGGTTTCCCAGCAGAACATTGCCCAAAGCATCACACTGCCTCTGCCGGCTTGTCTTCTTCCCATAGTGCATCCTGGTGCCATGTGTTCCCCAGGTAAGTGACGCACACGCACCCGGCCATCCTCGTGATGTAAAAGAACACGTGATTCATCAGACCAGGCCACCTTCTTACATTGCTCCGTGGTCCAGTTCTGATGCTCACGTGCCACTGTTGGTGCTTTCGGCGGTGGACAGGGGTCAGCATGGGCACCCTGACTGGTCTGCGGCTATGCAGCCCCATACGCAACAAACTGAGATGCTCTGTGTATTCTGACACCTTTCTATCAGAACCAGCATTAACTTCTGGAGCAATTTGAGCTCCAGTAGCTCGTCTGTTTGATCTGTTTGATTTAAAAATTGTACTGACACCAAACTTTGAACGGTGGTGTACACTCAAAAACAGCATGTCCAAGAGCCTAAAGAAATCAGTCATAGGTAAAACATCTACTCTATAGTATAATAAAATATTGTTTATTATACAATAATAGTATAACAAAAAGAGATAATCAGTGTTATTCACTCATAATGTTATGCCTGATCGGTGTATAGGTTATGTTATTATTTCATATATATGCAAATATTATTTAGTCAAAATACAGGTACTTTTGAATGGCAGTCATCAATAAAGATGCTCACTCAGTTATGATTATTAGTTTATTATTAGTTATACCAGCTTGGGCAAACTGGACCCTGTTCACTAATAAAACCTTGACTCATATTTTCTGCACTGTAGAGCTCCAGTAGCTCGTCTGTTTGATCGGACCACACGGGCCAGCCTTCGCTCCCCACGTGCATCAATGAGCCTTGGCCGCCCATGACCCTGTCTCCGGTTCTCCACTGTTCCTTCCTTGGAGCACTTTTGATAGATCCTGACCACTGCAGACCGGGAACACCCCACAAGAGCTGCAGTTTTGGAGATGCTCTGACCCAGTCGTCTAGCCATCACAATTCGGCCCTTGTCAAACTCGCTCAAATCCTTACGCTTGCCCATTTTTCCTGCTTCTAACACATCAACTTTGAGGACAAAATGTTCACTTGCTGCCTAATATATCCCACCCACTAACAGGTGATGAAGAGATCATCAGTGTTATTCACTTCATCTGTAATGTTATGCCTGATCAGTGTATGATACATGGATGTGGAATGCTGTAAACAGGTCGCGTACTGTCGTCCGAACAAATGAGACTGACACTGCAAATATGTAAATAAGAACAGTAACCCATGGGTTCAAATTATAAGCAGTGTGAAACGTGAAGCAAGATAACGCAGGATTCCATTATCCCTGGGATAGTTATGTGAAAAACCTTATAATCTTTTATTTTTCTTCTAGACTGCATAGATTATTGGTTCACATTGGCCCAGTAGCCAACTATTTGGTCATCGTTGTTTTAGGCTGATGCAAACTTTCTATAATCTTGCCAATATTTAACACAGTCATTTAATGTAGGTTAATGCTGCTTTAATAAGGTTACAACAATAATGGCAAATAATAAAAAAGAAGTGTTAGTATTATCTGTGGAGCGGCGGTATGATCAGCATTAGAGATGACCAGCCTCCTGTGATCATATTTACTGTGGCTTCAGGCAAAAGCGGCTTCTGAGATTCCCATTTCACTGAGAGCTGTGTGTGTGTGTGTGTCTGTCTGTTTGAGAGGAGGCACACAGATCTCATCGATCAGGGATTCAGCCACATTAATGATGCCTGCAGGTGATGCTCAGGCCCTCCGAGTCTCTGTGAGCATCAACAAGGGAGAGAAAAACAGAGATTCGCTTGATTTTCGGCCCTTCTAAAGCCTCAGCCGTAGCTGAGACAGCACTAGTGAGGGATTTCAGCACACACACACTCATATACAGGCTTTAAATTACACAACATAACGTTAGTTTGTCATGATATTGATAAAATTATGTGCAAACCTATTTCTACCTTCTCAAATATAGAAAATATGAGTTAGACACACAAATAACTTGATGATAATATATAAGGACAGAAACAAATAACTCGATACAAATATATATTATTATTATTATTATTATTATTATTTGTTAAGTTTTTTTTTTATAAATATTGAAGGAAAGAAAAAGAAATTACTGGAGCATCTTCCATAATTTGACACCATTTGCGACTGAAACAGAACAGTGTTATTTTTATTATTTACTGTATATACTATTATAGTGTTTATTCATATTTTGAATGGGCTTTTATTTATTTTTTTTCAGTTTATTTTTTATTTTAGTTTACATTTTAATAACTTCATGTGCTTTGTTATTTTTATTAGTTTTCTATATAATAAATTTTTAATATCTCTATATAATTTATTGTTATAGTTTTAGTTTTACAATTTTTGGTAACTCTTTACAACAATGATTTTAACATTAGTTAATATGAACTAACAATGAAAAATAAAACTTCTGAACCATTTATTAATCTTAGTTAGTTCATTTTTAACATTTACTAATACATTATTAAAATCAAAAGTTGTATCTGTTAATATTATTTAATAGACCTGAACATGAACTAATGATAAACTTATACAGTGAATTAGTTCATGCATTAACTAATGTAACAATTGAAACATAAAACTGAATTTTTCGTACTTCAACTTAAATGTTTTTAGTTATTTGCCAGGGTTTTTCTTTCAATATTTATTTTATTTTATTTTAGCCTCATTTCAATTACCGAAAACAATCATTTTTAATCGTTTTAGTTGAAACATTGATTGTGAATTGATGTAGAATGGGACTTTTATGGAATTTAATCTCCAGGATCATGATTAAATTGTGATTGTGATGTGAAAAGTGTTGCCGATAGTGTCATTTTTAGAATTTTGCGATCTAAATTTGGTTGCTAGGTAGCAAGAAGCAGGAAATGTTTAAAGTAAACTATTTGACATTTAGAACAGAAAAGTTCTAAAAAAAAGAGTGACATTCCATTTCGTATGACGTCACTAATCCCTCCTACTTTTAAGCCCCTCCCCTTCAACCACCTGACTCGTTCTGGAATGTAAGGCTACAGTTTCACTATCCAATCACTTTCATGTTGAGTATCTTGTTTCATTCAGAAAGAAATGTGGTTGTGAAAAGTGTTTCATGTTGACTTTTAAAGTACGTGTGCATCATCAGGTTATTCCTAGACGGCATCTGGCCTCAGTTTTCAATCGTTATTCCAATTTATTCTTCCACGTGTCGCCTTAGACACCAGCGCCCGTGTGTTCACTAACCTCTCGTTAAAACTCCATCCCTCGTTTACTTTAATTGCAGTTTGTGTGAACATAAAGACGTCTTGTTAAAATGGCCTTTAAAGCACATATTTAAGGGTGATTTAAGTTCCTGTGAAACGAAGACGTGCCCCGGAGCCGCTAATTACAGCGTTAGTCCACTGTATTTACTGCCGCGACTCTGAGGAAAAACGTCCCAGAGAAAGAGATGGAAAGAAAGAGAGGATGATGAACTTGAAAGAGATGGAGAAGACTCTTCTGTTCACCAAGGCTGCATTTATTTGATCAAAAATACGGTAAAAACTGCCATATATTATTACAATTTAAATTGCCTGTTTTCTATGTGAACATATTTAAATTTTAATTAGGGCCCAAACCGAAGGTCTTCTTCTTCCGCTCTTGAGTCTCTGGCAGCCCATAGATCTGTCAGTCCAAACATTGACCACAGCAAATTTGGAGTCTCTAACTCAATCGCTCTAGCGCCACCAACTGTCCAAAGTTGCACTTACGTTTGTGCTAATAACTTTAGAACCATAAGGGCCAGAAACAAAATTATTTTTCTTCTGATTCCGTGGCTCAAGCCGATTCGATTGCACCATATGACGTCATGAAAATTTTCACGCCATTTTGAATTTTTCGAACTCCTCTTAGGCCTTTTACAAAAAATTAACCAGTTCATCTACAGACCATGCCAACAAGAAGTTATGGTATTCAAGATGATTTGTGAAACCCTTCTTGAATAATGCGCAAACGAATTTTACGTAGCGTTTGCAAAAATAGACGTTAGGCTGTATCTCCGCAACGCTTTATCGCATTTGATCAAACTTGGTACAAATCATGCATGACCTGAGGCTACGTGCTGCGTTTCGGAGCAGCGCCACCTACTGGTCTCGAGATACGAAAAATTGCTTTTTTTTCCTTATAACTTCTGAATGATTTGCCCAAAAATCATAAAAGTAGTCTCGTTAGATTCTGAGTCGAATGATATCCATTTTTCCATATCAGCCATTTTGGGTGTCTGCCATTTTGAATTTTGTAATAAAATGCTGTATTTCATGAACACATTAGCGTATCATTATGAAACTCGTTGTGGGTCATCGGCACCATGCCCTGAAGGAGCCTGAGAAGTTTCGGACCAGAAAAAAAATATTTACATGGTTATAACTTTTGATTGTGGTTCACGCGAGTCATCTCCTTAGATTCCTGAATCCTTGCCTAATCCAGCGATACCAAACACGCTAGGTTTCACCATATGGTTAGTGCAACATTGTGATTTAGCGCTTAAAAGACTTTCGCGAATACCTTTGAAACGGTTAGTCCGATCGAGACGAAACCACCGTAGGAAAATCGAAATCATAGCGGGTTGACTTAATGCTATAAGTCAAATGTCAAAATTTGATAGTAAGTGGCAAAAAATGCAATTAAAGTCGGGTGTGGGTTATTTTTTTACATGCTCATAAATACAAATGTCTATAACTCCTAAACGAAATGAGATTTTTTCACCAAATTTGACACAGACTTGTATGGGCACACTCTGAGGACAAAATGGCAGGATTGTGTCACTTGGTGGCGCTATAATTGAACAAAACATGAAATTGCCACTAACTACAGTACAGTATTATGATGTAAATTGCTATATTTTATGAATGCATTGGTGTATCATTACTAAACTCGGTGTGTGCCATTGGCACCATGCCCTGAAGGTACTCAAAAAGTGTCAAGACAGCTCCACCTTGTGGTCAAAAGTTATAATGATTTTTCTTTTTTTTAAATGCTAATAGCTTTTGATTAATTTAGCCTATTGTAATGAAACTCTTAATAGATAACCTGGGTCATGCCGAGACCATGGATACCAATGTTGCCAAAGTTGGCCAAACTTCCTGTCCGCCATCTTGATTTTGTTTAAAAACCTACTTTTCCAAACTCCTCCTAGACCGTTTGTCCGACTCTGACCACACCACATCAATTTGGTCACAGCGCCACCTATTGGCCCAAAGTGATAAACCATTAAATCATTTTACTGATGACTATTTATGTTTTTTCAGCCATTTTGCCTAAAATCACCTTAATGTCTTGTATTGCTCGTTGTTGTCTGATGCTGCCAGCCATGTTGGCATGACTTGTTGTGTTCTTTGTGCTTGGCCCCTTAATGGCTGCTTGCAGCTATATTTTATTCCTGTGATCAAAGCTGAATTTATCATCATTACTCCAGTCTTCAGTGTCACATGATCCTTCAGAAATCATTCTCATATGATGATTTGCTGCTCAACAAACATTTATGATTATCAATGTTGAAAGTTCATATTTAGGTGAAACCGTGATTTTTCAGGATTCTTTGAATAGAAAGTTCAAAAGAATAGCATGTATTTAAAATAGAATCTTTAGTAACATTATAAATGTCTTTACTGTCACTTTTAATCAATTTAATGCGCCCTTGATGAATAAAAGTATTCGTTTCTTTCCGTGGGTTTGACGGACAGGTGTGTGCATGACACGGAAACACTGTTTTGCTTTAATTATCCTGTTGAGATTTAGTTGCATAATCAGTGAAATGATTTGATGCCGCGGAAACATTTGGGTTTAGCTCTGAATCCCTCCGGCGGAAAATAAGACTGACCGTGAATAAATCCAGATGAAATTTGAGCGAAGGACAGCACGGCTTGTCCTAAAAATGCAAATCCGAGCGATAACAAACAGCTGTCCCGGGTTACCGATGGGAAATGTCACTCTAACCGGCCACAAACACGGCATTTGATTAGGATTTACCGAACTGAGATTAGATTATCCAACCTGATCCCTCTCCACCATCTGTCTCGTTTCCGGCATTTGCGTGTCATTTTTAAGCACATGTATGTCTTAGCGTGATGTCAGTATGAAGATGAGCGTTTGCCCTTGGCGTGGGTGCTGACAGCAAGGCATCATGGGATTGAGTGACAGCGTTTGTCATTGAGCCTTTTGTTTGTAGAGATTGAGAATTTTTTGGGTCGTGCAGAATGAATTATGCATCGTCACACCTGTGAACGAGTTCTACTTCTGTTGTGTGTTTTTAGAGCAGATCTCTTTGAACAGACAAGCCTGGGCGGGACGAACGACAGGACAGGGGTTAAAATCAGAAACCGTCCCGCTGTTAAAGAGCTCAGAGTACAGCGTGTGAAAGCCGCTGTGTGATTGTTCATTTAAGAGGAAACGCAGCTGGTGAGACTGTGTGATGAATCCAGCTTCCAGCCCCAAAACACAAAGCATGATGGGATATCAGTCCTCATGGTGCATCGACATTCCTGTAAAACAGGGTTTCCCAAACTGGGGTTTGGACTGTAGGGTGTTTGTGAGCTGATGAAAGAAATAAAAACTATTTAACACTTAATAAAAATGAATTTAATAAAACATTTACAAATTTGAATAACTAAAAACAAAACAATCAATAACTTACTAAAAAATTATTCAATCTTAAAAATCTAAAATTAAAATAAGTAATTCTATAATTAATACATTTTAAATAAAACATTTAATAAAATTAAATCTTAAAAAAATAATAATAATAAAACACTACCTAAAATAGTAATATGTAAAAATAAATAAAATAAAAACAATCAAAAACACAATCATATAAATGTAAAATTTTATTTAAAATACAACGCTTACTAAAAAAAGAATTTTTTTTTTAAATATAAGTTTAAAATAAAAACAATAACTTAAATATAAATTTTTAATTTAATCATAAATAAAAATGTATTAAATCATAAATATGTAAAGGTAAATAATTAATTGCAAAATAAAAACAATCAAAAATTCATTTATTAGACAATGTAAAATTGTAATAATTTTAAAAGAAACAATAAAAAACACTTTCTAAAATTAAATATTATAAATGTAAAATTTGGTCATAAATAAAAATGTATTAAATCATAAATATGTAAAGTTAAAATAAATAATTGTAAAATAAAAACAATAAAACACTTACTAAAAATTAATTAAATCATGAAAATGTAAAATTGTATTTAAATTAACAAATAAATACAGTATCTCACAAAAGTGAGTACACCCCTCACATTTTTGTAAATATTTTATTATATCTTTTCATGGGACAACTCTGAAGAAATGACACTTTGCTACAATGTAAAGCTGTGAGTGTACAGTTTGTGTAACAGTGTACATTTGCTACATTAAACACACAGCCATTAATTTCTAAACCGCTGGCAACAAAAGTACTCCTAAGTGAAAATGTCCAAATTGGGCCCAAAGTGTCAATATTTTGTGTGGCCACCATTATTTTCCAGCACTGCCTAAACCCTCTTGGGCATGGAGTTCACCAGAGCTTCACAGATTCCCGCTGGAGTCCTCGTCCACTCCTCCATGACGACATCACGGAGCTGGTGGATGTTAGAGACCTTGCGCTCCTCCACCAGTCGTCTCGGAGGTGTGTTTGGGGTCGTTATCATGTTGGAATACTGCCCTGCGGACCAGTTTCCGAAGGGTATGTCACAGTACATGTTGGTATTCATGGTTCCCTCAATGAACTGTAGCTCCCCAGTGCTCACGCAGCCCCAGACCATGACACTCCCACCACCATGCTTGACTGTAGGCTTGACACCATCTGAACCAAATAAGTTTATCTTGGTTCCAGTAATCCATGTCCTTAGTCTGCTTGTCTTCAGCAAACTGTTTGTGGGCTTTCTTGTGCATCATCTTTAGAAGAGGCTTCCTTCTGGGACCAATTTGATGCAGTGTGCGGCGTATGATCTGAGCACTGCTGACACCTTCTCTTCAACCTCTGCAGCAATGCCGGCAGCACTCATACGTCTATTTTGCAAAGCCAACCTCTGGATATGATTCTGAGCACGTGCACTCAACTTCTTTAGTTGACCATGGCGAGGCCTGTTCTGAGTGGATCCTGTCCTGTTAAATCGCTGTATGGTCTTGGCCACCGTGCTGCAGCTCAGTTTCAGGGTGTTGGCAATCTTCTTATAGCCTAGGCCATCTATATTTTTTCAGATCCTCAGAGAGTACTTTGCCATGAGGTCCATATTGAACTTCCAGTGACCAGCGTGAGAGAGTGTGAGAGCGTTAACACCAAACTTAACACACCTGCACATGACACCGGGGAGGGAAAATGGCTAATCGGGCCCAATTTGGACATTTTCAATTAGGGGTGTACTCACTTTTGTTGCCAGCGGTTTAGACATTGATGGCTGTGTGTACACTCACTACTTTACATTGTAGCAAAGTGTCATTTCTTCAGTGTTGTCCCATGAAAAGATATAAAATATTTACAAAAATGTGAGGAGTGTACTCACTTTTGTGAGATACTGTAGGTAAAGTTAAAAAAATTAAAAAATCATAAAAATGTCACATTAAAATAGGTCAATTTATTATATACAAGTAATAATAATTAAAACGAGTAAATTACCTGCATGTCATTTAACTGTCATCAGAGAACCAGGAGCATGTGAATGTGTGGTGAAGTGATTGAAATGCTAACTTAATCTCAGGGGGGGGGAAGTTTCCATGCTTTAAAGAGAAAGAATATCTCCAAACCCTAGTGAGATGCCTACCAAATAGACAGTCAAATTCAAAAATAGACCTTGCCATGCATTTTAATGCATGTTTGAGTATCATGTTGCATAGTTTTCAATGCAGACAGTGTCAATGCAGCTCGCTAGGTGTTAAAACTAGCGTGTGTGAATGTCAGAGAGCAGTTGAGGTTGTTGTTTCGTAAGACGTTCACTCGGAGAAAGCTGGACGTGTCCCTCGGCCCTGCGGCAGGCCGGCGTGTTGGCCCGAGATCAGTGCGTTTAAGTCTGGTGTGCCGTCCCGATGCCAGCGCTGAGAGATATCCCTGTGCAGAGGAGGAGTCTGGGATGCCGGAGGAATGGAAGCATTTCAAAGAAAAAGCAGAAGCAGCCCACTCAGACTCAGACTCTTTCCTCTGGGTGAGCGCGAGCTATTCTGAGATGCGGCGTGTGCATGAAGTGCTGGGGAAGAGATCGCAGCTCTTCACAACATACACACAGCTCTTACTATAACAGCCTGATGTCTGGAGTTATGTTTTTATGTTTTTACGTGGTGGCTGTTGTTTTAATGTGTTTCAGAATGTATGCATTGTGTGTTGGTTTGGTATTTGGTATTTTTGTTGGGATGCAAGATATATCGGCCACCATATCGGTATCGGCCGAGCCGATATATGTTCATTTTTTTATGTTATCGTATCAGCCCGATAAGAAAATTTGGCAGATATATTAAAGCCGATAATGTATTATTTCCTCCAGCTGAGACACTCCAGATGCACACTGTGCACTATGAATTGCTTAAATATAATTGGATTCACTTCAAAAAAGGAAAATACAGTTCAGTGCAACATGTGCAGCGCAAGTCTGTCATATCAGCTACATAAAATTATAACAAGAACATCATAATTGTGTGTTTGGGACATGGATTTTAATGGTGAGACTTTTGTTTTTGTAATCAGGCTCTCAAAAATTACATAAGAATTTGGATTTAGACTTTTAGGCAAATATATCGGTTATCGGCTTTCAGATATAAAGAATTATCGGTTATCGGTATCGGCCAAAAATTTCATAGTGGCGCATCCCAAGATGTTTGTTATTCCAGAAGAGTTTTCAGGCGTCTGTGGCACATTTATTTGTATAGCACTTTTCACAATTCATAATGTTTCAAAGCAGCTTTACAGAAAAATCATGATGATCGTAATATCTTCATGCCTTGTAAGTGCATTTAGCAAATTAGAGCTGAGCATTAATATAGTTTACATTGTGCGAGCATATAAACAATAAAGCAGTTGTGATTTGCCCTACAAAGTTGGACGTACATGCATATCCAACCCCATATTTTTTGTGGAAACGGTGATACTTTTTGTTTTTCAGGATTCCCTGATGAATAGAAAGTTCAAAAGAACATTTCCTTGAAATATAATCTTTTGTAACATTATCAATGTCGTTACTGTCACTTTGGAATGCATCCTTGATGAATAAAAGTATTACTTTTTCAAAATAAACTAGTGTACATATTCTGCCGTATGAAAATAGCTTGAACAGAGGAAATATTTTTTCCTGGATGCTGGTTACAATTATCCCTCAATTAAAAGCACTTTCCATATCAAATCCCCAGTTAGCGTGTGATTTAATCTAGTATAACTGGATCATACAATCTATATTAAACGCACCGAGAGATCAAGCCCTGAAGCAAGCGTTTCCCTGATCACTCATAACGGGAACCAAACCAAGCAGAATTGTCATGACCGTCAGAAAGAATCATCTGAAATCAGCCAATTAAGAGTCACATGACCTTCAGGATCTGACGCCTGCTGTGAACCTTCATACTGCGTCTGAGTGATTTCTGTCACATGAGCTGAAATTAAATACAGCTCCATCAATTATTATTCGCTCTTTCCCAAGAGAACAACACTTTCCAGCCAAAACTGGCTTCATGTGCCATATTCATCCTGTTTGTTCATAGTTTCTGTGTTAGTATGATACAATAACATTAACTTTAGGTTGCCTTTTTTGACCCTGAGTTAGAACCACTTTTAACCAACACTTCATACTTACGAAAGTTGACAAAGGGTGTTCGAAACATTGTAACCTTAAGTGATGAAGCCCACTTCCTGTGTGATACAATGTAACGTTAGAATGTTTCAAGTCACTGAGTATTAATGAGCTTTGTTGAGCATTGTTGACATTGAATATTAATGTGCTTTGTTGCATAATAATGAGCATGCTGTTAAAGTAATGAAGAACCATTTTATGTGTTATTTTACAATTTTAATCAAAAAAATATGTTTTCAAGACAAGCAGATGTTAAACCAGTGGTAACGTGTGCATAATAATGAGCATTGTTGACGTTGAACATTATGGCTTTTTGAAAATGACCTTTCATGTAGTGTGTAACAGTTCTAAGTGAATGAAAACATCCTGCAAAGTTTTTAATCTGAAAGTGCAGCGTATATAAAGTTATTGTCTCTCAAAAGTAAGAGTCGACTCTGAGTCAATTAAACAAATCTCAAGCTGTTTTGTTGTGACGTCCAGACGAAACATTAGCATATTGCCCGTACACTTATTACACGCACATTGTGTTTCATGTTGTGTAGGTCTCTGCTGGCTAACCGGCTAACTCACATTATTACCGTCTTACTGAAATACTAATGTAAATCAGCTGTGGGCTGCAGTATTACCTAAACTGTGTGTATTAATGCAGATCGTCTGTCATTCTTACTACTTTGAGTAAAGATAAAGGATGGAGCAAGATTTGTTTTGCAAACTTTAATGTTACATCAGCCATTCACGTTAGCGCTTGGCTAACATATGCGCTGTTATTGATACAGTTCCCGCACCGCAATAAATTAGAAACACACATGTGGGTTTGTTGATGGACGCACACTTGCTAATGCTGATGGTGAGGAATTACAGTTGAAACATCTCATAATGTACTGAGTAGCATCACTGAGAAACGTCCTGCTCAAGGTTCGGGTTGAATAACTAGTTCTTCCAATGTTTCCTCATCGATTTGGACTCGCGCTGGGATTGGTGTAAAATTGGCGTCATCATTACTGTCTTTACAGTGTGTACAATCGCTGAGAAGCCTCCAGATGGAGCTGGAGTTCAGTTATGGTAATGGTCGTTTAGCTTCCGAAATACGCGCTGTATGCAACCAATCACAACTGACGGGACCGTCTGACCAATCAGAGCAGAGCAGACCAATCACAACTGACGGGACCGTCTGACCAATCAGAGCAGAGTAGACCAATCACAACAGACTGGGCCGTCTGACCAATCAGAGCAGAGTAGACCAATCACAACAGACTGGGCCGTCTGACCAATCAGAGCAGAGTAGACCAATCACAACTGACGGGACCGTCTGACCAATCAGAGCAGAGTAGACCAATCACAACAGACTGGGCCGTCTGACCAATCAGAGCAGAGTAGACCAATCACAACAGACTGGGCCGTCTGACCAATCAGAGCAGAGTAGACCAATCACAACAGACTGGGCCGTCTGACCAATCAGAGCAGAGTAGACCAATCACAACAGACTGGGCCGTCTGACCAATCAGAGCAGAGTAGACCAATCACAACTGACGGGACCGTCTGACCAATCAGAGCAGAGTAGACCAATCACAACAGACTGGGCAGTCTGACCAATCAGAGCAGAGTAGACCAATCACAACAGACTGGGCCATCTGACCAATCAGAGCAGAGTAGACCAATCACAACAGACTGGGCCATCTGACCAATCAGAGCAGAGTAGACCAATCACAACTGACGGGACCGTCTGACCAATCAGAGCAGAGTAGACCAATCACAACAGACTGGGCCGTCTGACCAATCAGAGCAAAGTAGACCAATCACAACAGACTGGGCCATCTGATCAATCAGAGCAAAGTAGACCAATCACAACAGACTGGGCCATCTGACCAATCAGAGCAGAGTAGACCAATCACAACTGACGGAACCGTCTGACCAATCAGAGCAGAGCAGACCGATCACAACAGACTGGGCCGTCTGACCAATCAGAGCAAAGTAGACCAATCACAACAGACTGGGCCATCTGACCAATCAGAGCAAAGTAGACCAATCACAACAGACTGGGCCATCTGACCAATCAGAGCAGAGTAGACCAATCACAACTGACGGGACCGTCTGACCAATCAGAGCAGAGTAGACCAGTCACAACAGACTGGGCCATCTGACCAATCAGAGCAGAGTAGACCAGTCACAACAGACTGGGCCATCTGACCAATCACAGCAGAGTAGACCAATCACAACTGACGGGACCGTCTGACCAATCAGAGCAGAGCAGACCGATCACAACAGACTGGGCCGTCTGACCAATCAGAGCAAAGTAGACCAATCACAACAGACTGGGCCATCTGACCAATCAGAGCAGAGTAGACCAATCACAACTGACGGGACCGTCTGACCAATCAGAGCAGAGTAGACCAATCACAACAGACTGGGCCATCTGACCGATCAGAGCAGAGTAGACCAATCACAACAGACTGGGCCATCTGACCGATCAGAGCAGAGTAGACCAATCACAACAGACTGGGCCATCTGACCAATCAGAGCAGAGTAGACCAATCACAACAGACTGGGCCATCTGACCAATCAGAGCAGAGTAGACCAATCACAACTGATGGGGCCGTCTGACCAATCAGAGCAGAGTAGACCAATCACAACAGACTGGGCCATCTGACCAATCAGAGCAGAGTAGGCTCGTGGAAAGGAGGGATTTAGAGAGACTTATTCATCCATCGAGTCTATTGAGAATCATTGAACATTGTGGTGATGTGCAATGTATATTATGAGAAAATGAAACAGTTTTTTGACCTTTGATGTAAACCTGTTTTTGGAGACTCCAAAACAACATTAGGAGCCTTTAAAATAGTGTAATTGGGGCACTTTAATGCTCATTGTTGACGTTGAGTATTAATGAGCATTGTTGACATTGTTCACATGCTGTTAGTAAACTGAAGAACCATTTTATTTTTTATTTACAATTTTAATCATAAAAATGTTTAAGACAAGCAGATGTTAAATCAGCAGTTAGTGTGTTTGTCCAGTTAGTGTTGCTAACCTTTTAAATATGCAATTATGCTAACACCCTTTCAGAGTTGTAATTGTGTGTGAAATGTTGCTTAACCCAGGGTTAAAAAACAAAAAAGATAAATGTAGATTAACTGCTCGAGAGGGTTGGACAAAATCAGTGCAAGTTCAGGCATTTATTTTGATGTTTTTGTTTTAGATCATTGACTTTTTGATTTAGTGTTTCAGTGTTTATTGGCAATCCAAGGTTTAAATGTCTTTTTTGTTGTCTGAGTGGTTGCTAGTGCGTTTCCTTTATGGTTGCTAGGGTGTCTTTGTGATCTGATCTATGTGGCTCGGGTCCCTACTTTAATGTGCATCTGTGGGATTTTTCATACAGCAGTTACAAAAAGCAAATCTCTCGTCTCGTCTGCTTTATATCAGTGTGTATCTCGTTTTGTTGATGTGGAGTTATGAAGTTATCACTCAAGGTTTTCTGAGGCTGCCACTTTTTCAATTTATATCGACTGACAGGCTCTTCATGTTGCATTTTACAATTTTAGTGCAGGTCACAGTGGATTTCGGTGTTGCTTTTGGCTGTATTTTCAGTTCTTGTGTGTTTCTTTAAAATTTGCTCATTGAATTCAAAATAAGAATTAGGGCTAATGTCATGAAAATAATCTTACACTGCAAAAAGATTTATTAAAACAAAAAAAATAGGCATTTTCTCAATGCAAAATGTAATTTCTTCTTTAGTTTCTTTGGATTTTGTGCTGAAGTTTGACTGATTGATTGATGCATGTGAACTGTGTGTGTTTCAGTCTGTTCCAGCATTACTGTTACTCTCGTGGAGGGATGCGTCACACCTCGTACACCTGCATCTGCGGAAGGTGAACACACCAACACCAGCAGAACTCTAGAGCAGAGCGAGCCGGTCAGCCATCAGAGGCTGCTGTGCTCATTACTGATGTTCACACTGAGGGCTACACACACAGCAGTGCCTTACAGAGCAATAACACTGACCTGAAGAAATCACTAGAGTGTGAGTGTTTGTCTGTGTGTCTGAGTCTGTGTGTCTGAGTCTGAGTCTGAGTCTGAGTCTGAGTCTGAGTCTGAGTCTGAGTCTGAGTCTGAGTCTGAGTCTGAGTCTGAGTCTGAGTCTGAGTCTGAGTCTGTGTCTGTGTCTTTGTATGTGTATGTGTGTCTGAGTCTGATTGTGTGTGTCTGAGTCTGTGTCTGTGTATGTGTATGTGTGTCTGAGTCTGATTGTCTGTGTATGTGTGTCTGAGTGTGGGTGTGTGTGTGTGTGTCTGTGTGTCTGTGTGTCTGTGTGTCTGTGTGTCTGTGTGTCTGTGTGTCTGTGTCTGTGTCTGTATGTGTATGTGTCTGAGTGTGAGTCTGTGTCTGTGTCTGTGTATGTGTGTCTGTGTCTGTGTCTGTATGTGTGTGAGTGTGTGTCTGTGTATGTGTGTGTGAGTGTGTCAGTGTGAGTGTGTTTCTGTGTGTGTGTCTGAGTGTGAGTGAGTGTGTGTCTGTGTATGTGTGTCTGAGTGTGAGAGTGAGTGTGTGTCAGTGTATGTGTGTCAGTGTATGTGTGTCAGTGTATGTGTGTCAGTGTATGTGTGTCTGTGTCTTTGTATGTGTGTATGAGTGAGTGTGTGTCTGTGTATGTGTGTCTGAGTGTGTGAGTGTGTGTGTGTGTGAGTGAGTGAGTGTGTGTGTGTGTGTGTGTGTGTGTGTGTGTGAGTGAGTGAGTGTGAGTCTGTCCGTGTGTGAGCGTGAGTCTGTCTGTCTGTCTGTTTGTCTGTGTGTGCATGTGCTTTCACCAGTATTTGATAATTTGTGTGTGTTTGTCTGTGTGTCCCCGTGTCCGTGTGTGTGGCTGTGTGTGTTTGTCTGTGTGTGTCCGTGTCCGTGGCTGTGTGTGTTTGTCTGTGTGTGTCCGTGTCCGTGTCCGTGTGGGTGGCTGTGTGTGTTTGTCTGTGTGTGTCCGTGTCCATGTGTGTGGCTGTGTGTGTGTGTGTGTCTCTGTGTGTGTCCTCTTAATGAGAGGGAGTGAAGTGTAATTTAATACTTGATGGGACAATTTTAAAGTCAAGTTCAGCATTAATGTGACTGCTCATCAACTCAAAACTTTTACCAATAATGCATCTGTCACTGACCATCTGCAGCTCTGAAGGTAGATGATGTTCGTTAGGATGTAGAGGATGATATGGTCAATAATTCTGGTCAGTTATTTTTGGGTTGCATGTCAACATGTTAAAACTCCAACAGTGGGAATAACTCCTCCGTCCTGCATTACGGACACGCCGGGTCTCCCAATGACAAAACCATCCAGGATGGAGACATGTGGTGAGTTTATGAGCCTCTTGTATTTCTTGATTTCTTCAATAAATCAGTTGTCTTGTTGGTTCATGCTGGTTTACAGTACAGAGTATGTCGCTCTTCAGTGTTCAGGCTTCATGAGCAGTTGCACACTGACCCCTGGTGGACAGGAAATACAAACACACGTTCACTTTTTGCAAGCACGTCTTTGAGATATGATTTAAAAATCACGATGGTTAAATTATTTAAGGTAGAAGCTGATTTACTACAATCAAATGATATTTACATCCAGCATCATCCATCTTTAAATGAGAGTTTTCAGACTTTTGAAAACCAAAACAAGTCTCTGTAAGTGCTTGCATCAAACATTCTATATCCATAAACAAACAATCATTAAAGTGATACCTAGTGTGTAGTGAAATGTCATTTATTGCATTAATATCCTGTATATTGAAAAACAACATTATAAGTTGTATGTTAAATGGTTTGTTGAAATCTATAATAAGAAAAAATACTTTAAAAAAGGGGAAATGGCGTATGAATATGTCTTCTCTTGAAGCGACGTGATTTTTGGTGATGCTTGCATTCGTTGTTAATATGAAGATTAATCTAAATACTGTGATTGACAGCCTGTTTGACATGGGCGGCGAGTATTACTGCTACTCCTCCGACATCACCTGCTCCTTCCCGGCCAACGGCAAGTTCACCGCCGACCAGAGAGCCGTTTATGAAGCCGTGCTGAAGTCCTCCAGAGCCGTGATGGCCGCCATCAAACCAGGTACAAACACACCGTGCGTTCCAGTTCACATACTATCCGTCCTAAATAGTATTCGAAAATACAATCAGTATGTCCCAAATCGTAGTATGTTGAAATAAGTATTACAAAGATACCCAATGGTCTACTATTTCCAGTTAGAATCCGAAGTGCAGATCCGTGCAGACTCTGTGTGTTCACACCGTCGCCAGCGAGAGCGTCAAAATCCGCTCTGGCCGCCCTGCCAACGACGCTGTAGAAAGATTCGTGGACGCTCTGACGTAGACCGAATGCTTGGTCTTTTTTGTATTTAAAGGGGCCGTAACGCAAACAAGGAGGTATTTGTGCAGACTGGCCACAAGGTATAAGTTAACCTCATGAAATATTTTAAATGTGAAAAAGAAATTGATCGATGGAAAGAACATAACAATTATAGTTACATGTTACCTAACTTATTAAAAGCCATTTGTGTGGTGTGGCTTTTGTGTTCATGGTTAAGTTTATATGAGTTTTAACATGTAGTTTATAGGAGGTGTTTGCTAGCCGTTTGAATTAACATTAACATTAATTTTTGTGCAGCCTACATTACAATAACTGTCCTGGTTGAAGGGCAGCATTAATGCAGTTGGTCAAATCAGTGTTGTTTTGAGCAAATGAATTGCATTCCCACTGAAAAACAAGCATTCTAGCACGCCTTCTTATCAAACCCACCACAGCAATGATCAACCTTTACTCCATTTTGCTTGGGAACTAATGTGGTCGGAGCCAAAGTTTACAGCACTGCGAATCCTCTCAAGCGGAGCACTTCTACATTCTGATTGGTTGCCGCCGAGCCGCGTCATAGCTCATTACCATAAAGCTGACTTGATTTCAACTCTCCTCGACGCAAATCGTCCAAGACGTGCCACTCTCGCCGGAGCTCGCCACCAGCTCCCATTGAAAATTAATGACTTCCGGCCACTTTGACACTCGCCGCCGGTGTCATGGGAAATCCTGTCCCCCTTTGAAATAGTGTCTGCTTAGGACCCAAAGTGGTAGCTGTTTTAAATGCCTGATCAAAAGCTGTTAACGCGATGTTTCGTTTAATGGCTAATCGAGCTGCTGTAGCTTATTCTAGCAAGCTAAATGCTCTGTTCAAAATAAAAGCATTTAAAAAATGTGTTAAAATAACAAAACGCGTTACGTGTCAGGCACATTAGTAGTTTTGTGTCGTCAACTTGTTTTATTTTTGTAAAAGCATCATATACATCTCTTAGAAAACTGACCATGATTAGACCATGTAAATAATAAAGAATAAAAAAAACAATAATATACAGAACAGGTGCACAAAATAAATACAACAGGATTTTTTTTTTTTAATTGTATAAACATTAAAGCGGGGCTAGGGCTTTTAAGATGTAGGGTAAGTGCAACCGTGGTGTATTAACTAAGCTAAATGGGTAGCTGTATGCTATGCTAGAACGTACGCTAACTAAAAAAACATTAAGAACGAGATATGCTTGATTTCACAACTTATAGCTTCGGTTATATACTAGTATATGAAACATATGATTTGCAAGACGTTAAAGACAATTTATCAAAAATCAAAACGTGATTTTGTAAGAATTGTAATCAGGCTCCGGACAGATTACCCATTAAAAGTTATTTCAGCCAATAGAATCGCTCTGGGGTCCTAAGCGGACAATATTTCACAGGGACAGGATTTCTCATGACACCGGTGAACGCAGAGTAGCGGCTAATATTGCCCACAACCCATTGCGAGTTTGAACGAGGATTCGATTAGAACTACAAATGTGGATAAAAAGTGTTAAAAAACTACAAACATGGCGGATGTTTGACTGTTGAGTAGAGAGGTTTAGATAAAGCGGTTTGAGTGAATAATTATCCGTATGTAACCTGATGAAAATATATTTATTCAGTGTTATCCACATTATATTTCACTTTTGTAATGATACGATTGGCCATTAACTTTTAAACACATCATCATATTTAAATTGCAAACACATGAGGGGAGTCTCCGCATGAAATAACCTTGACTGTCAGATCAACGTGCGACTACATTTCTTTACGGTAGGAAATGAAATAGTTGAATGTGGAGGGTTTTAACTGTGACGATGATTGACAGGGCAGTTTAAACGGTGACGGGATGCACGTAACTAAGCGACAGAGCGTCCGTTAAAGATGAAGTAGTACGTCCCAAAGCTTGCCTACTCTTCTGCTACACATTTAAAAGTATGTACTTTTTCTTCACAAAAAGAGTACATACTTTTAGCATGTAGTATAAGTAGGCGAATTGTGAAGCAGCAACAGAGTCTGATCTACACTAAGGCCCTGTTTACACCCGGGCTAAGATGCGTTTTAGTCGATCGGATCACAAGTAGACGAGGGAGACACATTCCCGCTCTGAGTGTGAGTGTGTGTTAGAAATCCGGGATGGAGAGAGACGGAGCCGATCCTCTCTATACGCAAACTACACAAGTTGTGTAGGACCCCGAACCACCAGGGGTCCCTTTGCTCATCACTATATAAAATATTTCTTTATAAGTGGTGTCTACTAAACGTTTGCAGAGTCATGTGGAAGTATTTTTAATAATCATTTATATTTATTCAATAACAGTTTCGTCCTCGGACATCATGCACTGCGGCAGATAATAACGTGCGACATGGCTATGGCTGCGAAACTATCCTTCTGGAACAGGAAAATAGTGCCAAGAATGAAGAAATTGTGTATTTTTGTAACATTTTAATTTCTTATTTAGTCTTGACAGCCGCCGTGTTTCGTTAGAAATGCCCCATGATGAAATGTAACATTTGTGTTGGTGCACATCAATAATCAGAACGTCCTTATGCGTGGTTTAGTGTTTATGAGAAATAAACATTCCTGTTCAGTATTATAAGCTGTCGTGTGGTAAATTAGCTAATTTAGAGAATTATTGATGTAGTATTTTCGTATGTTTACCTGAGCCGCCTTCACTCTAAAAAATGCTAGGTTGTTTCAACCCAGATTTGGGATAAAATGGACAAACCCAACCGCTGGGTTAAACATTTTTAGTCTTTAATTTAGTCTATATTTGACCCACATTTGGGTTGAAACAACCATGCCTTTTTTTATTCATCATGCTGTAATTTCGTTAGTAAATCACACATTTAGAAAGCCAATCCGTCTGTGTTATAGTTTTCCTGACAGCTAGATGGCGCCCGAGAGCATTACCATTAAAGAAGCATCTATTTAGCTGTCAACGAAAATTTGGTTTTAATTTTACTAAATTGTTCTTACTGCCAGTTTAATGTGTTTTAACTGGTTTCCCTTTACATATTTATATACGTTTTTCATAACTTGCAGTTTGTTCCCTTGATGTTTTGATTCAATTAGGGTGAATTCAGGACACTTTTTGTCATTGAGATGACTGGGAAAAAGTGTCCCATTCAACATGAATTCACCCCTATAGAAAACTGGCAGTGCACCTTGCATACTGAAAACCATTGTAATTATTACTTGGGTTTAAGGATGCACTGACAGGGGTCACAACGTTTTGCTTGGGGCCCCCAGAAGTTTAGGATTAGTGTGGGGATCATTGTGCTTTACGTTTTTCATCTTCAAACCAAACTTGGGTCTCTGACAAAGTTTAAATCCCGTTCTTCCCATAATGTTCACGCGTTAGGTCAGTCGGCGGGTCTTTTAGTGGCTGTTCGTGTGCATCTGACCACATGAGCGTCTACACTACGAAAGCAATCCGGTCGAATATGTTTGCGACTAGCTCTGGAAGTGGACAAGCTCAAAACGCTTGTTTAAAAGTAAACCTGTATTTAGAGTCGTCCACTTGTGATCCGATCGACCTAAACGCATCTTAACCCCAGGTGTAAACAGGGCCAGACAGACAAAGGTTTGGGATCTGTAAGATTTTTTCATGTTTTTGAAAGAGCCTCTTCTACTCATCAAGGCTGCATTTATTTGATCAAAAATACAGTCAAAATTTGAAATATTATTACAATGTAAAACATCTGTTTTCTATATGAATATATGTTAAAATGTAATTTATTCCTGTGATCAAAGCTGAATTTATCATCATTACTCCAGTCTTCAGTGTCTTCAAAGACCACCAGTGTGTCCTTGAGCAAGGCACTTTACTCCATGTTGCTCCAGGGGGATTGTCCCTGTAATAATTGCACTGTAAGTCGCTTTTGGATAAAAGCGTCTGCCAAATGCATAAATGTAAATATATCATCTTGTTTACTAAACGTCTGGTTGGGCCAGACAAAATTACGGAAAACACACAATCATTTATAGCAACAATAGTGTAGGGGTAAGACGCATGTCATCGTTTTGACACATATTGACCCGTCTTACGTGTTTAGTAAGTGTTTATCAGTTAGGGGTATGTGAACAGACATGCGCTGAATAGAGACGGTAAAAGTGAGTGGGTCCAATATCATTGGTCTTAAAAAGTGGGTGGGTCTTATCCCGCCCACATACAATGGTTCCGACGCCCATGGTCAAATAACTAACTAAAACCAAACTTATTTTAAAAAACAAACACTTGAACTTGATCTAAAATGACAAACCATCTTTGGAAAAAATGTATTTTAAGTGTAATTTGTTTGTTTAGTTTGTCTCGCGTCACATTAGAATACATGTAGGGAGGGGTTTATGAGCTATACTGGGATCAACCACCTGGGGGCGATCGAGACTTCACTTTTTAGGACGTGTGCGGCATGCTTGGTGAAACTGTGTGTTTTGTTGGCAGTCGGCGCATAAGTGCATATAATGTGAACAACACCAACATATAGTGAATCGAGAGTTATCCAGGGATAATGCCATGATGTAGTGTGTGTGTGTGACTCTTTAGCTCCGCCCACTGCACGCCTCCACAAGCTCGGCTGCTTTCAGAAAGAATCGGTACAGCGCATCTATCTTTTTTTAATAAATCTGATCAAAATAAAGACTCGTCTGAGATATGAAGGATCAATACTACTCTATAGATACTCAATATTAACATGAGACTGGCAGAAACTGTGTGTTAAAGTAAATGTACTTAAATATAAATGTAAAGACAGTAAATGTTTTTACTGTCACTTTTGATCAATTTAATGCATCATTGTAGAATTAAAATATGCATTTCTTAATTTCTGAATGGTGGTGAATGTTGAAATCTGAGTTTTATTATTTAAGAATGCACTTCCTAGAAAGACAAATAGACACCGCGTTTGGTTTGAAGTTCAAGAGAGCTTCAGTCCTCCGCTGTAAAATGACCTCTGACCTCAGTCTAATGACGGCCTCAGCTCATATATGTCACTGATGTCACTGGTCAGGGGTGAAGTGGACGGACATGCATCGTCTGGCTGACCGGGTTCACCTGGAGGAGCTGGTGAAGATGGGGATCCTGCGTGGGACGGTGGAGGAGATGCTGAAGGTTCATCTGGGCTCCGTGTTCATGCCGCACGGACTGGGGCACCTGCTGGGCATCGACGTCCACGACGTGGGAGGATATCCAGAGGTCAGTTCTGAGAGTTTCATCAGTAAATCAGAAAGGGAGAGACTTTCTTTCTTTTTTTCCCCACTCAGGTACATGTATAATGTATAGTGTTTTTCACACATCAGCATGTGTTTCTGATCAGTGTCTGTGTTTCTGAGAGTGTCTTGTGTTTCTGCTCTTCAGGGCATCGAGCGCGTCGATGAGCCGGGGCTGAAGAGTCTCCGGATGGGCCGTGTGGTGCAGGAGCGTATGGTCCTCACGGTGGAGCCGGGAATCTATTTTATCAACCATCTGCTGGACAAAGCGCTCAACTCACCGACTCAGTGCGGCTTCATCAACAGCGACGTCCTGAATCGCTTCCGTGGCTTCGGCGGGGTCAGAATTATTACAAACTAATCATATATTCCACTAGATACACTTGATGGAGATTTACAGATTCACATCAATTCATAACTAGTAATTTCTTTAACACCATATACGTTTTGTTGATGATTTGTCAATATACTATAATGTATGCACATAAATCATACTTTATATACACATATGATGCACTGTATATGTTTATTTTATCTTTACTTTATAATCACAAGCACTAAAGTTCCTTTGCATTCAGATTCATAAGTGAATGTTCTGAATGTTCAGGTTTTAAAGTGCCCTGATTATGCTTTTTTTGGGGATATTCCCTTTTATTAATGTAAAAGGTTCAAAGTTCAGATAAATGGAGTTTTGTCTGTTTTTAGCGATTCTGAACTGAAACAAGTCACTAGTAATTCCAGTCTCACTTCCGGTTACATACCTACCCAATCAGAGCAGAGTAGACCAATCACAACAGACTGGACCGTCTGACCAATCAGAGTAGAGTAGACCAATCACAACAGACTGGACCATCTGACCAATCAGAGCAGAGTAGACCAATCACAACAGACTGGACCATCTGACCAATCAGAGCAGAGTAGACCAATCACAACAGACTGGGCCGTCTGACCAATCAGAGCAGAGTAGACCAATCACAACAGACTGGGCCGTCTGACCAATCAGAGCAGACCAATCACAACAGACTGGACCGTCTGACCAATCAGAGCAGAGCAGACCAATCACAACAGACTGAGCTGTCTGACCAATCAGAGCAGAGTAGACCAATCACAACAGACTGGACCGTCTGACCAATCAGAGCAGAGCAGACCAATCACAACAGACTGAGCTGTCTGACCAATCAGAGCAGAGTAGACCAATCACAACAGACTGGACCGTCTGACCAATCAGAGCAGAGTAGACCAATCACAACAGACTGAGCTGTCTGACCAATCAGAGCAGAGCAGACCAATCACAACAGACTGAGCCGTCTGACCAATCAGAGCAGAGCAGACCAATCACAACAGACTGGACCATCTGACCAATCAGAGCAGAGTAGACCAATCACAACAGACTGGACCGTCTGACCAATCAGAGCAGAGCAGACCAATCACAACAGACTGGACCGTCTGACCAATCAGAGCAGAGCAGACCAATCACAACAGACTGGACCGTCTGACCAATCAGAGCAGAGCAGACCAATCACAACAGACTGAGCTGTCTGACCAATCAGAGTAGACCAATCACAACAGACTGGGCTGTCTGACCAATCAGAGTAGAGTATGTATATGCAGTGTATATGATGAGAAAATTAAAGTGTTTTTTGACCTTTGATGATTGTAAACCCTCAGAAACAAAATGATAAATCTTTAAAATAGCATAATAGAGCACTTTCTTGCACATGAATACCGATGATCATGTGTCTGTCTCTTCAGGTGCGCATTGAGGATGATATCGCTGTGACGGCTGACGGCGTGGAGCTGCTGACCTGCGTTCCTCGAACCGTGGAGGAAATTGAAGCTTTCATGGCGGAGAAAACGTCCAAACCCTTCAGTCCCATCAGCAGCCAGAAATTCTGAAATGATGATTATGATTATGATAATGACACTCCTTTTCTTCAACATATCAGACTTTATCTGTATCTCAATATATGAGTATCTTTGATATTTCACTCTATAAAGGGAACTTCATGACAGCTGCTGTTTGTATGACGTCCCTTATGGAAATCAGTATTAAAAATGAATTACCGGATCATTTATGCTTTCATGTAGCAGCCGTGTAACATTTTCACAGTTTGATTCTTAATAAGCTCTGAACTGTATTCAGCCTGACTTCAACTTTACTCAATTCATTTGCATTTTATCCTGTATACGTTTGGCAAGTTTGTAAGACGATGCAATGCTTATTTTTAATAAACATCTGATTTTTCTAGCATCATTCAGAATTGTGTGCAACATTTTATTGACTAATTCATAAATTCATAAAATTCTGTCATGTTGTTTGAATCCCATATGAGTTGTTTTTGTCAAACTAAACTTGGTGTGATAGCCGTAAGCAGAGACGGGAGGAGAAACCCTGACACTCACTGTGACTGAATGAATGAAGCGCTGTTACAGTTCAACGACACAATCGCCTTTTGAGTTTCACCCTGAAGTGTTCATGATTTGAGCTGAAGAAGTGAAATGGCTCATAGTGTTATTGTCAGATTTTAGTGGCGTTTTCAGTGTTACTGAAGTGTAAACTTGTCAAAACAGTTTTGGAGATTGCGTTTCTCCATTCCAGTAGATTCCAGCTGTTCTTGTTTGCATACCTGTGAAACAATAGTTTGACGGTTACAGCACTAGATTGCCGTTGATCACATGACTTCTCTTAAATGACCAGCTGAATAAAGGGAGTTGGTCATCATGAGGGTGCGGCACTTCAATGTCAATGTTGTTTCAACCGTTTCCATCATTAATTGCGTTCACCTGAGCTGTTTATTTAGATCCAGGGAAATTAGTTGACAACGTAGAAAGCATTTTTGTCGTCTTCTGTCTGTATGAAATTCATAACAACGAAACTCTCAAACTCAAACTCACAACGAGTCTCTTAAACTCTCAAGTCTTGCCCTCAAACAGCAACTGTCTTTTTTGTTTAGAAGTCCGCTTAAACGCACGTACAATAATTCTTAATAATAAAAAAATAAAGAAAAATGATTTTCTCTTTTTTGAGAATGCATATTTTCTGCTCTTGCTTTGTGTACAGTTGGCATTGTGTATATGATTATTGTTGACTCGTGATGTTCCTCACTGATGATAAAAGCATCTGCTAAATGAATGGATGTAAGTGTTTGTTTCTGTGTTGGGATCATATCGAGGGTGGTCAAGCGCTCCAGTAACTCTCAGTCACACGAGTCCTCGGCTGTTAGCATTAGCAGGGTGGAAACGGTCACTTCATCACTTTGGGTTTCATAGTGGACTGAAGGATTGCTGGATGCAGCTCATAATGTGACTGTGATTTTGGTGGATTGTAACCTTTAGGTCTTGTGTTATTGTAACAAACTTAAAGGTTTATTTTCGGCACTTTGATTGTGATAGTGCTCAGTTGAAAAATATGTTTTCCTCAATGAATCATATTTGCTCCACTTCAGTTTAATTCGGGGTAAAGCAATGCTTCACAAGCATCATTTTAAAATTTAAGAATACACTCTCTAAAAGGACAAATGTTGCAGTGTGTTTTCTTCAATAGATCTGTTAAAGTCCAAAAGCATGTTGTTATACAGTGTCGTTACACATAAAAATGTTAATAGACTATAATTGCAAAAGTAATAACTTGCAGCTCCACAAAATCACTGGAATATTAGGCACATTTTCTGTTACATTTTATTTGTAAACACTATGTTTGATCATGCATTGTAAAAGTGAATGTAAGGCCAGGCCTTCGAAGTGCATGTAGGCCGAACCGAGGGACAGGTTTGCCATGTCTGCACAACAAAACCCCTCCAATTGCTAATCAAAAGTAGCGGAATCACGGGCCAAAATGCGCCAAAAAGCGGGGGGCGAGTGGTAGAAATATTGCTAAAGTAAAGACAACTTAAACCTGTGGACTATAGCTACAAGCAACTTGGCAACACTGAACCGAGCGTCGTTAAATGGCCTATAGCAGGTGTGTGACAACTGACAGCGGATGTGTGTGAGGGGATTTTAAAACGAGAAATGTAGCAGAAAAGTTTTTTGTTTTTTTTTGGATTTTGACATGCTTCAAAGCCTGTGACGATGGGAGACCGGACCATAACCAGGTAAATCTGTAGCCTATGGTGAAATATTTAATCGTTAGCAAGTTGCAACTATTAGTTAACAGTTTATTTCTTATGTTAAATGTAACTGTTACAATATATTTTCACATTTATATGTAATTACGTCCAAGTCTTTATTTAAGTAGGCCTGCTTATTTTTATTCAACTCACATCATCTCAGATGCATTGTAACTTTTTAAGACATGGCAGCCGTCGACTGATTCAGCCCCGCAAACCTGCGGACAGTGGAAATATGCACTCATCCCAGAGGATGTCCCGCTTTCACAGGTCTTACCAGGGTCTCTATTAGGAATGAGGACATACATCATGGTAGCTTGCTGTCACGTGACGAATTGGGCGGTGTCTGAGCCCGTCCACCATTTTGGGATCCCACGCTATCAGTTGCCAGGGGCAATATTGTAAGAGCGATACAGAGATCGGAATTATCATCACAGCGTTTAAACAGAGAAAACCGTGTTTTTCTCGTACTGATCATATTTTATACCTGTTGAGTTTACATTTCTAAATGAATTTGACTAATCCTAAAAGGGTTTTTGTTTATTTGTATTTCGGCTTATAATTTTGAGTGACAGATGTTGCATTTGATTTAGCCTATTTTTCTCTGTGAAATGTTTTAGCTACGGTGTTGACAGTATGATAAGAAAAATAAATAAAATTATTGTATGGCCAACATTTTACATTTGTTATCCCCAGTCTCTCTTTCTGTAGGGGAAATTTAAAAGAGAGATTCTGGAAACTAAATCAAAATTTAGCGGGATCGGTCGGGTCGGGAATAAATTAATTTCTAGCGGGAGTGAATTTTAAGCACGAGCGGGAGGGTGCGGAATAGATCTTATTGCAGGAGTGGGACGAAAAAACAGCCCCGCGCAGATCTGATTTGTATTTAAAGAAAGTGCAGAAAAAAGAAAGAAAGAGCGAAAAGGGAGAGAATGGACTGATTCCTCTTCTTGAGAGAATGGTTGAGAAATAAATAACATTTATGTAAGTTAAAATTGGGGAATCTTGCCAGGTTGCTCAGGGCAGGGAACTGTGCGAATGCCACCACTAAACGTTTTGTTTACTACAAGTTCAAGCACAGTTGGCTGTTGTGTTCAATAGTATCCAGGCTACACTAGAGTTACCGACTGCTACCGTCTTTCACTGGGAAATTTAATCCCGCGCCACAAGAAATCTGATCGAGTGCCACGGGAATGCAGACCAGTCTATACAAATTCTGTAGTCACCAATGTGCTATGAATTCTGGGATAGGGTAGGCTGCGAACTTGTGCGAAGGTTCCATCTGTTGTACCCTTCATTTGCCTGAGAAACGGAGGGCACATTTTGAAGTTGCTTTCGAACTGCGGCAGCCTTCTTAGTGCCGCTGTGATGCAATCGTACTTCAAATGCAGCCTTCGGAGGGTACAGCCTTCACATTGGGACAGCCTTCGTTGCGCTGCTGTGATGCAATCGTACTTCAAATGCGGCCTTCGGAGGGTACAGCCTTCACATTGGGACAGCCTTCGTAGTGCCGCTGTGACGCAATCACACTTCAAATGCAGCCTTCAGAGGGTACAGCCTTCACATTGGGACAGCCTTCGTAGTGCCGCTGTGACGCAATCACACTTCAAATGCAGCCTTCAGAGGGTACAGCCTTCACATTGGGACAGCCTTCGTCGCACCGCTGTGACGCAATCGTACTTCAAATGCAGCCTTCAGAGGGTACAGCCTTCACATTGGGACAGCCTTCGTAGTGCCGCTGTGACGCAATCGTACTTCAAATGCGGCCTTCGGAGGGTACAGCCTTCACATTGGGACAGCCTTCGTAGTGCCGCTGTGACGCAATCACACTTCAAATGCAGCCTTCGGAGGGTACAGCCTTCACATTGGGACAGCCTTCGTCGCACCGCTGTGACGTAATCGCACTTCAAATGTGGCCTTCGAAGTGCGCGCCCTTCACATTGGGACAGCCTTCGTAGTGCCACTGTGACGCAATCGTACTTCAAATGCGGCCTTCGGAGGGTACAGCCTTCACATTGGGACAGCCTTCGTAGTGCCGCTGTGACGCAATCGTACTTCAAATGCGGCCTTCGGAGGGTACAGCCTTCACATTGGGACAGCCTTCGTAGTGCCGCTGTGACGCAATCGTACTTCAAATGCGGCCTTCGGAGGGTACAGCCTTCACATTGGGACAGCCTTCGTAGTGCCGCTGTGACGCAATCGTACTTCAAATGCGGCCTTCGGAGGGTACAGCCTTCACATTGGGACAGCCTTCGTAGTGCCGCTGTGACGCAATCACACTTCAAATGCGGCCTTCAGAGGGTACAGCCTTCACATTCACAACAGACTGAGCCGTCTGACCAATCAGAGCAGAGCAGACCAATCACAACAGACTGGACCATCTGACCAATCAGAGCAGAGTAGACCAATCACAACAGACTGGACCGTCTGACCAATCAGAGCAGAGCAGACCAATCACAACAGACTGGACCGTCTGACCAATCAGAGCAGAGCAGACCAATCACAACAGACTGGACCGTCTGACCAATCAGAGCAGAGCAGACCAATCACAACAGACTGAGCTGTCTGACCAATCAGAGTAGACCAATCACAACAGACTGGGCTGTCTGACCAATCAGAGTAGAGTATGTATATGCAGTGTATATGATGAGAAAATTAAAGTGTTTTTTGACCTTTGATGATTGTAAACCCTCAGAAACAAAATGATAAATCTTTAAAATAGCATAATAGAGCACTTTCTTGCACATGAATACCGATGATCATGTGTCTGTCTCTTCAGGTGCGCATTGAGGATGATATCGCTGTGACGGCTGACGGCGTGGAGCTGCTGACCTGCGTTCCTCGAACCGTGGAGGAAATTGAAGCTTTCATGGCGGAGAAAACGTCCAAACCCTTCAGTCCCATCAGCAGCCAGAAATTCTGAAATGATGATTATGATTATGATAATGACACTCCTTTTCTTCAACATATCAGACTTTATCTGTATCTCAATATATGAGTATCTTTGATATTTCACTCTATAAAGGGAACTTCATGACAGCTGCTGTTTGTATGACGTCCCTTATGGAAATCAGTATTAAAAATGAATTACCGGATCATTTATGCTTTCATGTAGCAGCCGTGTAACATTTTCACAGTTTGATTCTTAATAAGCTCTGAACTGTATTCAGCCTGACTTCAACTTTACTCAATTCATTTGCATTTTATCCTGTATACGTTTGGCAAGTTTGTAAGACGATGCAATGCTTATTTTTAATAAACATCTGATTTTTCTAGCATCATTCAGAATTGTGTGCAACATTTTATTGACTAATTCATAAATTCATAAAATTCTGTCATGTTGTTTGAATCCCATATGAGTTGTTTTTGTCAAACTAAACTTGGTGTGATAGCCGTAAGCAGAGACGGGAGGAGAAACCCTGACACTCACTGTGACTGAATGAATGAAGCGCTGTTACAGTTCAACGACACAATCGCCTTTTGAGTTTCACCCTGAAGTGTTCATGATTTGAGCTGAAGAAGTGAAATGGCTCATAGTGTTATTGTCAGATTTTAGTGGCGTTTTCAGTGTTACTGAAGTGTAAACTTGTCAAAACAGTTTTGGAGATTGCGTTTCTCCATTCCAGTAGATTCCAGCTGTTCTTGTTTGCATACCTGTGAAACAATAGTTTGACGGTTACAGCACTAGATTGCCGTTGATCACATGACTTCTCTTAAATGACCAGCTGAATAAAGGGAGTTGGTCATCATGAGGGTGCGGCACTTCAATGTCAATGTTGTTTCAACCGTTTCCATCATTAATTGCGTTCACCTGAGCTGTTTATTTAGATCCAGGGAAATTAGTTGACAACGTAGAAAGCATTTTTGTCGTCTTCTGTCTGTATGAAATTCATAACAACGAAACTCTCAAACTCAAACTCACAACGAGTCTCTTAAACTCTCAAGTCTTGCCCTCAAACAGCAACTGTCTTTTTTGTTTAGAAGTCCGCTTAAACGCACGTACAATAATTCTTAATAATAAAAAAATAAAGAAAAATGATTTTCTCTTTTTTGAGAATGCATATTTTCTGCTCTTGCTTTGTGTACAGTTGGCATTGTGTATATGATTATTGTTGACTCGTGATGTTCCTCACTGATGATAAAAGCATCTGCTAAATGAATGGATGTAAGTGTTTGTTTCTGTGTTGGGATCATATCGAGGGTGGTCAAGCGCTCCAGTAACTCTCAGTCACACGAGTCCTCGGCTGTTAGCATTAGCAGGGTGGAAACGGTCACTTCATCACTTTGGGTTTCATAGTGGACTGAAGGATTGCTGGATGCAGCTCATAATGTGACTGTGATTTTGGTGGATTGTAACCTTTAGGTCTTGTGTTATTGTAACAAACTTAAAGGTTTATTTTCGGCACTTTGATTGTGATAGTGCTCAGTTGAAAAATATGTTTTCCTCAATGAATCATATTTGCTCCACTTCAGTTTAATTCGGGGTAAAGCAATGCTTCACAAGCATCATTTTAAAATTTAAGAATACACTCTCTAAAAGGACAAATGTTGCAGTGTGTTTTCTTCAATAGATCTGTTAAAGTCCAAAAGCATGTTGTTATACAGTGTCGTTACACATAAAAATGTTAATAGACTATAATTGCAAAAGTAATAACTTGCAGCTCCACAAAATCACTGGAATATTAGGCACATTTTCTGTTACATTTTATTTGTAAACACTATGTTTGATCATGCATTGTAAAAGTGAATGTAAGGCCAGGCCTTCGAAGTGCATGTAGGCCGAACCGAGGGACAGGTTTGCCATGTCTGCACAACAAAACCCCTCCAATTGCTAATCAAAAGTAGCGGAATCACGGGCCAAAATGCGCCAAAAAGCGGGGGGCGAGTGGTAGAAATATTGCTAAAGTAAAGACAACTTAAACCTGTGGACTATAGCTACAAGCAACTTGGCAACACTGAACCGAGCGTCGTTAAATGGCCTATAGCAGGTGTGTGACAACTGACAGCGGATGTGTGTGAGGGGATTTTAAAACGAGAAATGTAGCAGAAAAGTTTTTTGTTTTTTTTTGGATTTTGACATGCTTCAAAGCCTGTGACGATGGGAGACCGGACCATAACCAGGTAAATCTGTAGCCTATGGTGAAATATTTAATCGTTAGCAAGTTGCAACTATTAGTTAACAGTTTATTTCTTATGTTAAATGTAACTGTTACAATATATTTTCACATTTATATGTAATTACGTCCAAGTCTTTATTTAAGTAGGCCTGCTTATTTTTATTCAACTCACATCATCTCAGATGCATTGTAACTTTTTAAGACATGGCAGCCGTCGACTGATTCAGCCCCGCAAACCTGCGGACAGTGGAAATATGCACTCATCCCAGAGGATGTCCCGCTTTCACAGGTCTTACCAGGGTCTCTATTAGGAATGAGGACATACATCATGGTAGCTTGCTGTCACGTGACGAATTGGGCGGTGTCTGAGCCCGTCCACCATTTTGGGATCCCACGCTATCAGTTGCCAGGGGCAATATTGTAAGAGCGATACAGAGATCGGAATTATCATCACAGCGTTTAAACAGAGAAAACCGTGTTTTTCTCGTACTGATCATATTTTATACCTGTTGAGTTTACATTTCTAAATGAATTTGACTAATCCTAAAAGGGTTTTTGTTTATTTGTATTTCGGCTTATAATTTTGAGTGACAGATGTTGCATTTGATTTAGCCTATTTTTCTCTGTGAAATGTTTTAGCTACGGTGTTGACAGTATGATAAGAAAAATAAATAAAATTATTGTATGGCCAACATTTTACATTTGTTATCCCCAGTCTCTCTTTCTGTAGGGGAAATTTAAAAGAGAGATTCTGGAAACTAAATCAAAATTTAGCGGGATCGGTCGGGTCGGGAATAAATTAATTTCTAGCGGGAGTGAATTTTAAGCACGAGCGGGAGGGTGCGGAATAGATCTTATTGCAGGAGTGGGACGAAAAAACAGCCCCGCGCAGATCTGATTTGTATTTAAAGAAAGTGCAGAAAAAAGAAAGAAAGAGCGAAAAGGGAGAGAATGGACTGATTCCTCTTCTTGAGAGAATGGTTGAGAAATAAATAACATTTATGTAAGTTAAAATTGGGGAATCTTGCCAGGTTGCTCAGGGCAGGGAACTGTGCGAATGCCACCACTAAACGTTTTGTTTACTACAAGTTCAAGCACAGTTGGCTGTTGTGTTCAATAGTATCCAGGCTACACTAGAGTTACCGACTGCTACCGTCTTTCACTGGGAAATTTAATCCCGCGCCACAAGAAATCTGATCGAGTGCCACGGGAATGCAGACCAGTCTATACAAATTCTGTAGTCACCAATGTGCTATGAATTCTGGGATAGGGTAGGCTGCGAACTTGTGCGAAGGTTCCATCTGTTGTACCCTTCATTTGCCTGAGAAACGGAGGGCACATTTTGAAGTTGCTTTCGAACTGCGGCAGCCTTCTTAGTGCCGCTGTGATGCAATCGTACTTCAAATGCAGCCTTCGGAGGGTACAGCCTTCACATTGGGACAGCCTTCGTTGCGCTGCTGTGATGCAATCGTACTTCAAATGCGGCCTTCGGAGGGTACAGCCTTCACATTGGGACAGCCTTCGTAGTGCCGCTGTGACGCAATCACACTTCAAATGCAGCCTTCAGAGGGTACAGCCTTCACATTGGGACAGCCTTCGTAGTGCCGCTGTGACGCAATCACACTTCAAATGCAGCCTTCAGAGGGTACAGCCTTCACATTGGGACAGCCTTCGTCGCACCGCTGTGACGCAATCGTACTTCAAATGCAGCCTTCAGAGGGTACAGCCTTCACATTGGGACAGCCTTCGTAGTGCCGCTGTGACGCAATCGTACTTCAAATGCGGCCTTCGGAGGGTACAGCCTTCACATTGGGACAGCCTTCGTAGTGCCGCTGTGACGCAATCACACTTCAAATGCAGCCTTCGGAGGGTACAGCCTTCACATTGGGACAGCCTTCGTCGCACCGCTGTGACGTAATCGCACTTCAAATGTGGCCTTCGAAGTGCGCGCCCTTCACATTGGGACAGCCTTCGTAGTGCCACTGTGACGCAATCGTACTTCAAATGCGGCCTTCGGAGGGTACAGCCTTCACATTGGGACAGCCTTCGTAGTGCCGCTGTGACGCAATCGTACTTCAAATGCGGCCTTCGGAGGGTACAGCCTTCACATTGGGACAGCCTTCGTAGTGCCGCTGTGACGCAATCGTACTTCAAATGCGGCCTTCGGAGGGTACAGCCTTCACATTGGGACAGCCTTCGTAGTGCCGCTGTGACGCAATCGTACTTCAAATGCGGCCTTCGGAGGGTACAGCCTTCACATTGGGACAGCCTTCGTAGTGCCGCTGTGACGCAATCACACTTCAAATGCGGCCTTCAGAGGGTACAGCCTTCACATTCACAACAGACTGAGCCGTCTGACCAATCAGAGCAGAGCAGACCAATCACAACAGACTGGACCATCTGACCAATCAGAGCAGAGTAGACCAATCACAACAGACTGGACCGTCTGACCAATCAGAGCAGAGCAGACCAATCACAACAGACTGGACCGTCTGACCAATCAGAGCAGAGCAGACCAATCACAACAGACTGGACCGTCTGACCAATCAGAGCAGAGCAGACCAATCACAACAGACTGAGCTGTCTGACCAATCAGAGTAGACCAATCACAACAGACTGGGCTGTCTGACCAATCAGAGTAGAGTATGTATATGCAGTGTATATGATGAGAAAATTAAAGTGTTTTTTGACCTTTGATGATTGTAAACCCTCAGAAACAAAATGATAAATCTTTAAAATAGCATAATAGAGCACTTTCTTGCACATGAATACCGATGATCATGTGTCTGTCTCTTCAGGTGCGCATTGAGGATGATATCGCTGTGACGGCTGACGGCGTGGAGCTGCTGACCTGCGTTCCTCGAACCGTGGAGGAAATTGAAGCTTTCATGGCGGAGAAAACGTCCAAACCCTTCAGTCCCATCAGCAGCCAGAAATTCTGAAATGATGATTATGATTATGATAATGACACTCCTTTTCTTCAACATATCAGACTTTATCTGTATCTCAATATATGAGTATCTTTGATATTTCACTCTATAAAGGGAACTTCATGACAGCTGCTGTTTGTATGACGTCCCTTATGGAAATCAGTATTAAAAATGAATTACCGGATCATTTATGCTTTCATGTAGCAGCCGTGTAACATTTTCACAGTTTGATTCTTAATAAGCTCTGAACTGTATTCAGCCTGACTTCAACTTTACTCAATTCATTTGCATTTTATCCTGTATACGTTTGGCAAGTTTGTAAGACGATGCAATGCTTATTTTTAATAAACATCTGATTTTTCTAGCATCATTCAGAATTGTGTGCAACATTTTATTGACTAATTCATAAATTCATAAAATTCTGTCATGTTGTTTGAATCCCATATGAGTTGTTTTTGTCAAACTAAACTTGGTGTGATAGCCGTAAGCAGAGACGGGAGGAGAAACCCTGACACTCACTGTGACTGAATGAATGAAGCGCTGTTACAGTTCAACGACACAATCGCCTTTTGAGTTTCACCCTGAAGTGTTCATGATTTGAGCTGAAGAAGTGAAATGGCTCATAGTGTTATTGTCAGATTTTAGTGGCGTTTTCAGTGTTACTGAAGTGTAAACTTGTCAAAACAGTTTTGGAGATTGCGTTTCTCCATTCCAGTAGATTCCAGCTGTTCTTGTTTGCATACCTGTGAAACAATAGTTTGACGGTTACAGCACTAGATTGCCGTTGATCACATGACTTCTCTTAAATGACCAGCTGAATAAAGGGAGTTGGTCATCATGAGGGTGCGGCACTTCAATGTCAATGTTGTTTCAACCGTTTCCATCATTAATTGCGTTCACCTGAGCTGTTTATTTAGATCCAGGGAAATTAGTTGACAACGTAGAAAGCATTTTTGTCGTCTTCTGTCTGTATGAAATTCATAACAACGAAACTCTCAAACTCAAACTCACAACGAGTCTCTTAAACTCTCAAGTCTTGCCCTCAAACAGCAACTGTCTTTTTTGTTTAGAAGTCCGCTTAAACGCACGTACAATAATTCTTAATAATAAAAAAATAAAGAAAAATGATTTTCTCTTTTTTGAGAATGCATATTTTCTGCTCTTGCTTTGTGTACAGTTGGCATTGTGTATATGATTATTGTTGACTCGTGATGTTCCTCACTGATGATAAAAGCATCTGCTAAATGAATGGATGTAAGTGTTTGTTTCTGTGTTGGGATCATATCGAGGGTGGTCAAGCGCTCCAGTAACTCTCAGTCACACGAGTCCTCGGCTGTTAGCATTAGCAGGGTGGAAACGGTCACTTCATCACTTTGGGTTTCATAGTGGACTGAAGGATTGCTGGATGCAGCTCATAATGTGACTGTGATTTTGGTGGATTGTAACCTTTAGGTCTTGTGTTATTGTAACAAACTTAAAGGTTTATTTTCGGCACTTTGATTGTGATAGTGCTCAGTTGAAAAATATGTTTTCCTCAATGAATCATATTTGCTCCACTTCAGTTTAATTCGGGGTAAAGCAATGCTTCACAAGCATCATTTTAAAATTTAAGAATACACTCTCTAAAAGGACAAATGTTGCAGTGTGTTTTCTTCAATAGATCTGTTAAAGTCCAAAAGCATGTTGTTATACAGTGTCGTTACACATAAAAATGTTAATAGACTATAATTGCAAAAGTAATAACTTGCAGCTCCACAAAATCACTGGAATATTAGGCACATTTTCTGTTACATTTTATTTGTAAACACTATGTTTGATCATGCATTGTAAAAGTGAATGTAAGGCCAGGCCTTCGAAGTGCATGTAGGCCGAACCGAGGGACAGGTTTGCCATGTCTGCACAACAAAACCCCTCCAATTGCTAATCAAAAGTAGCGGAATCACGGGCCAAAATGCGCCAAAAAGCGGGGGGCGAGTGGTAGAAATATTGCTAAAGTAAAGACAACTTAAACCTGTGGACTATAGCTACAAGCAACTTGGCAACACTGAACCGAGCGTCGTTAAATGGCCTATAGCAGGTGTGTGACAACTGACAGCGGATGTGTGTGAGGGGATTTTAAAACGAGAAATGTAGCAGAAAAGTTTTTTGTTTTTTTTTGGATTTTGACATGCTTCAAAGCCTGTGACGATGGGAGACCGGACCATAACCAGGTAAATCTGTAGCCTATGGTGAAATATTTAATCGTTAGCAAGTTGCAACTATTAGTTAACAGTTTATTTCTTATGTTAAATGTAACTGTTACAATATATTTTCACATTTATATGTAATTACGTCCAAGTCTTTATTTAAGTAGGCCTGCTTATTTTTATTCAACTCACATCATCTCAGATGCATTGTAACTTTTTAAGACATGGCAGCCGTCGACTGATTCAGCCCCGCAAACCTGCGGACAGTGGAAATATGCACTCATCCCAGAGGATGTCCCGCTTTCACAGGTCTTACCAGGGTCTCTATTAGGAATGAGGACATACATCATGGTAGCTTGCTGTCACGTGACGAATTGGGCGGTGTCTGAGCCCGTCCACCATTTTGGGATCCCACGCTATCAGTTGCCAGGGGCAATATTGTAAGAGCGATACAGAGATCGGAATTATCATCACAGCGTTTAAACAGAGAAAACCGTGTTTTTCTCGTACTGATCATATTTTATACCTGTTGAGTTTACATTTCTAAATGAATTTGACTAATCCTAAAAGGGTTTTTGTTTATTTGTATTTCGGCTTATAATTTTGAGTGACAGATGTTGCATTTGATTTAGCCTATTTTTCTCTGTGAAATGTTTTAGCTACGGTGTTGACAGTATGATAAGAAAAATAAATAAAATTATTGTATGGCCAACATTTTACATTTGTTATCCCCAGTCTCTCTTTCTGTAGGGGAAATTTAAAAGAGAGATTCTGGAAACTAAATCAAAATTTAGCGGGATCGGTCGGGTCGGGAATAAATTAATTTCTAGCGGGAGTGAATTTTAAGCACGAGCGGGAGGGTGCGGAATAGATCTTATTGCAGGAGTGGGACGAAAAAACAGCCCCGCGCAGATCTGATTTGTATTTAAAGAAAGTGCAGAAAAAAGAAAGAAAGAGCGAAAAGGGAGAGAATGGACTGATTCCTCTTCTTGAGAGAATGGTTGAGAAATAAATAACATTTATGTAAGTTAAAATTGGGGAATCTTGCCAGGTTGCTCAGGGCAGGGAACTGTGCGAATGCCACCACTAAACGTTTTGTTTACTACAAGTTCAAGCACAGTTGGCTGTTGTGTTCAATAGTATCCAGGCTACACTAGAGTTACCGACTGCTACCGTCTTTCACTGGGAAATTTAATCCCGCGCCACAAGAAATCTGATCGAGTGCCACGGGAATGCAGACCAGTCTATACAAATTCTGTAGTCACCAATGTGCTATGAATTCTGGGATAGGGTAGGCTGCGAACTTGTGCGAAGGTTCCATCTGTTGTACCCTTCATTTGCCTGAGAAACGGAGGGCACATTTTGAAGTTGCTTTCGAACTGCGGCAGCCTTCTTAGTGCCGCTGTGATGCAATCGTACTTCAAATGCAGCCTTCGGAGGGTACAGCCTTCACATTGGGACAGCCTTCGTTGCGCTGCTGTGATGCAATCGTACTTCAAATGCGGCCTTCGGAGGGTACAGCCTTCACATTGGGACAGCCTTCGTAGTGCCGCTGTGACGCAATCACACTTCAAATGCAGCCTTCAGAGGGTACAGCCTTCACATTGGGACAGCCTTCGTAGTGCCGCTGTGACGCAATCACACTTCAAATGCAGCCTTCAGAGGGTACAGCCTTCACATTGGGACAGCCTTCGTCGCACCGCTGTGACGCAATCGTACTTCAAATGCAGCCTTCAGAGGGTACAGCCTTCACATTGGGACAGCCTTCGTAGTGCCGCTGTGACGCAATCGTACTTCAAATGCGGCCTTCGGAGGGTACAGCCTTCACATTGGGACAGCCTTCGTAGTGCCGCTGTGACGCAATCACACTTCAAATGCAGCCTTCGGAGGGTACAGCCTTCACATTGGGACAGCCTTCGTCGCACCGCTGTGACGTAATCGCACTTCAAATGTGGCCTTCGAAGTGCGCGCCCTTCACATTGGGACAGCCTTCGTAGTGCCACTGTGACGCAATCGTACTTCAAATGCGGCCTTCGGAGGGTACAGCCTTCACATTGGGACAGCCTTCGTAGTGCCGCTGTGACGCAATCGTACTTCAAATGCGGCCTTCGGAGGGTACAGCCTTCACATTGGGACAGCCTTCGTAGTGCCGCTGTGACGCAATCGTACTTCAAATGCGGCCTTCGGAGGGTACAGCCTTCACATTGGGACAGCCTTCGTAGTGCCGCTGTGACGCAATCACACTTCAAATGCGGCCTTCAGAGGGTACAGCCTTCACATTCACAACAGACTGAGCCGTCTGACCAATCAGAGCAGAGCAGACCAATCACAACAGACTGGACCATCTGACCAATCAGAGCAGAGTAGACCAATCACAACAGACTGGACCGTCTGACCAATCAGAGCAGAGCAGACCAATCACAACAGACTGGACCGTCTGACCAATCAGAGCAGAGCAGACCAATCACAACAGACTGGACCGTCTGACCAATCAGAGCAGAGCAGACCAATCACAACAGACTGAGCTGTCTGACCAATCAGAGTAGACCAATCACAACAGACTGGGCTGTCTGACCAATCAGAGTAGAGTATGTATATGCAGTGTATATGATGAGAAAATTAAAGTGTTTTTTGACCTTTGATGATTGTAAACCCTCAGAAACAAAATGATAAATCTTTAAAATAGCATAATAGAGCACTTTCTTGCACATGAATACCGATGATCATGTGTCTGTCTCTTCAGGTGCGCATTGAGGATGATATCGCTGTGACGGCTGACGGCGTGGAGCTGCTGACCTGCGTTCCTCGAACCGTGGAGGAAATTGAAGCTTTCATGGCGGAGAAAACGTCCAAACCCTTCAGTCCCATCAGCAGCCAGAAATTCTGAAATGATGATTATGATTATGATAATGACACTCCTTTTCTTCAACATATCAGACTTTATCTGTATCTCAATATATGAGTATCTTTGATATTTCACTCTATAAAGGGAACTTCATGACAGCTGCTGTTTGTATGACGTCCCTTATGGAAATCAGTATTAAAAATGAATTACCGGATCATTTATGCTTTCATGTAGCAGCCGTGTAACATTTTCACAGTTTGATTCTTAATAAGCTCTGAACTGTATTCAGCCTGACTTCAACTTTACTCAATTCATTTGCATTTTATCCTGTATACGTTTGGCAAGTTTGTAAGACGATGCAATGCTTATTTTTAATAAACATCTGATTTTTCTAGCATCATTCAGAATTGTGTGCAACATTTTATTGACTAATTCATAAATTCATAAAATTCTGTCATGTTGTTTGAATCCCATATGAGTTGTTTTTGTCAAACTAAACTTGGTGTGATAGCCGTAAGCAGAGACGGGAGGAGAAACCCTGACACTCACTGTGACTGAATGAATGAAGCGCTGTTACAGTTCAACGACACAATCGCCTTTTGAGTTTCACCCTGAAGTGTTCATGATTTGAGCTGAAGAAGTGAAATGGCTCATAGTGTTATTGTCAGATTTTAGTGGCGTTTTCAGTGTTACTGAAGTGTAAACTTGTCAAAACAGTTTTGGAGATTGCGTTTCTCCATTCCAGTAGATTCCAGCTGTTCTTGTTTGCATACCTGTGAAACAATAGTTTGACGGTTACAGCACTAGATTGCCGTTGATCACATGACTTCTCTTAAATGACCAGCTGAATAAAGGGAGTTGGTCATCATGAGGGTGCGGCACTTCAATGTCAATGTTGTTTCAACCGTTTCCATCATTAATTGCGTTCACCTGAGCTGTTTATTTAGATCCAGGGAAATTAGTTGACAACGTAGAAAGCATTTTTGTCGTCTTCTGTCTGTATGAAATTCATAACAACGAAACTCTCAAACTCAAACTCACAACGAGTCTCTTAAACTCTCAAGTCTTGCCCTCAAACAGCAACTGTCTTTTTTGTTTAGAAGTCCGCTTAAACGCACGTACAATAATTCTTAATAATAAAAAAATAAAGAAAAATGATTTTCTCTTTTTTGAGAATGCATATTTTCTGCTCTTGCTTTGTGTACAGTTGGCATTGTGTATATGATTATTGTTGACTCGTGATGTTCCTCACTGATGATAAAAGCATCTGCTAAATGAATGGATGTAAGTGTTTGTTTCTGTGTTGGGATCATATCGAGGGTGGTCAAGCGCTCCAGTAACTCTCAGTCACACGAGTCCTCGGCTGTTAGCATTAGCAGGGTGGAAACGGTCACTTCATCACTTTGGGTTTCATAGTGGACTGAAGGATTGCTGGATGCAGCTCATAATGTGACTGTGATTTTGGTGGATTGTAACCTTTAGGTCTTGTGTTATTGTAACAAACTTAAAGGTTTATTTTCGGCACTTTGATTGTGATAGTGCTCAGTTGAAAAATATGTTTTCCTCAATGAATCATATTTGCTCCACTTCAGTTTAATTCGGGGTAAAGCAATGCTTCACAAGCATCATTTTAAAATTTAAGAATACACTCTCTAAAAGGACAAATGTTGCAGTGTGTTTTCTTCAATAGATCTGTTAAAGTCCAAAAGCATGTTGTTATACAGTGTCGTTACACATAAAAATGTTAATAGACTATAATTGCAAAAGTAATAACTTGCAGCTCCACAAAATCACTGGAATATTAGGCACATTTTCTGTTACATTTTATTTGTAAACACTATGTTTGATCATGCATTGTAAAAGTGAATGTAAGGCCAGGCCTTCGAAGTGCATGTAGGCCGAACCGAGGGACAGGTTTGCCATGTCTGCACAACAAAACCCCTCCAATTGCTAATCAAAAGTAGCGGAATCACGGGCCAAAATGCGCCAAAAAGCGGGGGGCGAGTGGTAGAAATATTGCTAAAGTAAAGACAACTTAAACCTGTGGACTATAGCTACAAGCAACTTGGCAACACTGAACCGAGCGTCGTTAAATGGCCTATAGCAGGTGTGTGACAACTGACAGCGGATGTGTGTGAGGGGATTTTAAAACGAGAAATGTAGCAGAAAAGTTTTTTGTTTTTTTTTGGATTTTGACATGCTTCAAAGCCTGTGACGATGGGAGACCGGACCATAACCAGGTAAATCTGTAGCCTATGGTGAAATATTTAATCGTTAGCAAGTTGCAACTATTAGTTAACAGTTTATTTCTTATGTTAAATGTAACTGTTACAATATATTTTCACATTTATATGTAATTACGTCCAAGTCTTTATTTAAGTAGGCCTGCTTATTTTTATTCAACTCACATCATCTCAGATGCATTGTAACTTTTTAAGACATGGCAGCCGTCGACTGATTCAGCCCCGCAAACCTGCGGACAGTGGAAATATGCACTCATCCCAGAGGATGTCCCGCTTTCACAGGTCTTACCAGGGTCTCTATTAGGAATGAGGACATACATCATGGTAGCTTGCTGTCACGTGACGAATTGGGCGGTGTCTGAGCCCGTCCACCATTTTGGGATCCCACGCTATCAGTTGCCAGGGGCAATATTGTAAGAGCGATACAGAGATCGGAATTATCATCACAGCGTTTAAACAGAGAAAACCGTGTTTTTCTCGTACTGATCATATTTTATACCTGTTGAGTTTACATTTCTAAATGAATTTGACTAATCCTAAAAGGGTTTTTGTTTATTTGTATTTCGGCTTATAATTTTGAGTGACAGATGTTGCATTTGATTTAGCCTATTTTTCTCTGTGAAATGTTTTAGCTACGGTGTTGACAGTATGATAAGAAAAATAAATAAAATTATTGTATGGCCAACATTTTACATTTGTTATCCCCAGTCTCTCTTTCTGTAGGGGAAATTTAAAAGAGAGATTCTGGAAACTAAATCAAAATTTAGCGGGATCGGTCGGGTCGGGAATAAATTAATTTCTAGCGGGAGTGAATTTTAAGCACGAGCGGGAGGGTGCGGAATAGATCTTATTGCAGGAGTGGGACGAAAAAACAGCCCCGCGCAGATCTGATTTGTATTTAAAGAAAGTGCAGAAAAAAGAAAGAAAGAGCGAAAAGGGAGAGAATGGACTGATTCCTCTTCTTGAGAGAATGGTTGAGAAATAAATAACATTTATGTAAGTTAAAATTGGGGAATCTTGCCAGGTTGCTCAGGGCAGGGAACTGTGCGAATGCCACCACTAAACGTTTTGTTTACTACAAGTTCAAGCACAGTTGGCTGTTGTGTTCAATAGTATCCAGGCTACACTAGAGTTACCGACTGCTACCGTCTTTCACTGGGAAATTTAATCCCGCGCCACAAGAAATCTGATCGAGTGCCACGGGAATGCAGACCAGTCTATACAAATTCTGTAGTCACCAATGTGCTATGAATTCTGGGATAGGGTAGGCTGCGAACTTGTGCGAAGGTTCCATCTGTTGTACCCTTCATTTGCCTGAGAAACGGAGGGCACATTTTGAAGTTGCTTTCGAACTGCGGCAGCCTTCTTAGTGCCGCTGTGATGCAATCGTACTTCAAATGCAGCCTTCGGAGGGTACAGCCTTCACATTGGGACAGCCTTCGTTGCGCTGCTGTGATGCAATCGTACTTCAAATGCGGCCTTCGGAGGGTACAGCCTTCACATTGGGACAGCCTTCGTAGTGCCGCTGTGACGCAATCACACTTCAAATGCAGCCTTCAGAGGGTACAGCCTTCACATTGGGACAGCCTTCGTAGTGCCGCTGTGACGCAATCACACTTCAAATGCAGCCTTCAGAGGGTACAGCCTTCACATTGGGACAGCCTTCGTCGCACCGCTGTGACGCAATCGTACTTCAAATGCAGCCTTCAGAGGGTACAGCCTTCACATTGGGACAGCCTTCGTAGTGCCGCTGTGACGCAATCGTACTTCAAATGCGGCCTTCGGAGGGTACAGCCTTCACATTGGGACAGCCTTCGTAGTGCCGCTGTGACGCAATCACACTTCAAATGCAGCCTTCGGAGGGTACAGCCTTCACATTGGGACAGCCTTCGTCGCACCGCTGTGACGTAATCGCACTTCAAATGTGGCCTTCGAAGTGCGCGCCCTTCACATTGGGACAGCCTTCGTAGTGCCACTGTGACGCAATCGTACTTCAAATGCGGCCTTCGGAGGGTACAGCCTTCACATTGGGACAGCCTTCGTAGTGCCGCTGTGACGCAATCGTACTTCAAATGCGGCCTTCGGAGGGTACAGCCTTCACATTGGGACAGCCTTCGTAGTGCCGCTGTGACGCAATCGTACTTCAAATGCGGCCTTCAGAGGGTACAGCCTTCACATTGGGACAGCCTTCGTCGCGCCGCTGTGACGCAATCGTACTTCAAATGCGGCCTTCGGAGGGTACAGCCTTCACATTGGGACAGCCTTCGTAGTGCCGCTGTGACGCAATCACACTTCAAATGCAGCCTTCAGAGGGTACAGCCTTCACATTGGGACAGCCTTCGTAGTGCCGCTGTGACGCAATCGTACTTCAAATGCGGCCTTCGGAGGGTACAGCCTTCACATTGGGACAGCCTTCGTAGTGCCGCTGTGACGCAATCACACTTCAAATGCAGCCTTCAGAGGGTACAGCCTTCACATTGGGACAGCCTTCGTCGCACCGCTGTGACGTAATCGCACTTCAAATGTGGCCTTCGAAGTGCGCGCCCTTCACATTGGGACAGCCTTCGTAGTGCCACTGTGATGCAATCGTACTTCAAATGCGGCCTTCGGAGGGTACAGCCTTCACATTGGGACAGCCTTCGTAGTGCCGCTGTGACGCAATCGTACTTCAAATGCGGCCTTCAGAGGGTACAGCCTTCACATTGGGACAGCCTTCGTCGCGCCGCTGTGACGCAATCGTACTTCAAATGCGGCCTTCGGAGGGTACAGCCTTCACATTGGGACAGCCTTCGTAGTGCCGCTGTGACGCAATCACACTTCAAATGCAGCCTTCAGAGGGTACAGCCTTCACATTGGGACAGCCTTCGTCGCACCGCTGTGACGTAATCGCACTTCAAATGTGGCCTTCGAAGTGCGCGCCCTTCACTTTGGGACACAGTTAATGAGTCAGTGAATTCATGAACCGTGACAGTAATTTTGAGCGTGTTTTATGGGTTGTGATATTTTGCCCAACTGATGCACAAAAGCAAGACAAGCCGTTATTTAAACCGATCACGTGCATTCAGAGATATTGACACCTGAGATACAAATAAGAACATTAACTCTGGGTTTATGAATATACAGTGTGGGACTTCAAAACCTGAATATCCAGGCATCATGCTTAACTCAAGATGAACAGTGTGAAACATGTTAACCTGGGTTTAAAATGACCTGAGGTGAACATGTGAAAGGCCCTATAGAGTACCGTGGCATTATCATTACCATACTCTTCAAAGTGCTTTGGATTACTGTAGTTGACATGATTTATGAATATGGTTATTATCTTTCAGTACTTTGGCTTATATTAAAGTACTATGGTATCACCATCATCACTATAATACATAATACATACATTACTATAGCATACACATAAAACATTTTTAATATATATTTTATTCAAATCAATTAAATGATTGTTAGGCTGCATTAACTAGGTCAGCCGGAACCGGTAACACTTCCCATAACACCTGATGTACTCGTTACATCATAAGAAGAATGGCATCTACGCTAATGTTAGTCTCTCTGTTTATCCCGAGGTTTACTGCAGTCAGCCGGATCCGGGCCGTATCCAGATCAGATGGTGGACCTGCGCCTGGACATGACCAACTCATCCCTGAAGTGTCTGCAGAGACCGTGTCAATTAGTCTACCCTCTGTTCATTATTTTCCTGTTTAACACTGTGAAGCTGCTTTGAAAGCACTATATAAATAAAGTTGACTTGACATGTAGGCAAACCAGTCTGGAGACACATGTTGATCTGGGCGCTAAATCAAATATGTGCTGTACTGAACAATAGTTCTTGTCATCTGTTTGGTTTGCACAATCAGTAGCATTTATAAGACTGAGGTTTTAAACAGGACCTTCACAATCTTCACACACCAGCACTGACTAGAAATGGCACAAAACAAGAAAACCAAAACGGTGGTCAAGAAAATGTTCCAAAGGCGGGATCTTAATAAGCCTGAACTAGAACAAATCAAAGAAGATAAGCTGAACAGAAATCCAGATGTTCTCTACAAATTGTACATGCCAAGAGATCAACAAAGAATGGAAAAACTGTCTGGTCTGGTCTTCAGACCCACTGACCCTTACAAATGGATGACATTGATCAGAGGCCAATATGGAAACATCACTGCTCAGTGGACTCTAAGACAAGTTACCGAGCCAGTCCGAGAAGTGATTCATATCCAGGGGTCTTGGGATGAATTGAGAAGATTTGTGAGAGAATTTCCAGATCATCTGAAAAAGTTTAATGGCACTGATGATGATGATGAAGATGAAGATGATGATGATGATGAGGATGATGACGGTAACGCTCTGCCCAAAAAAATGCAAGAACTCAAGATCAAAGGGGGGGAAAATGACAACTTTTGACACTATAATTTAAGAAATTAAAGAAGTGCTGCCAAAACCATGAGGTACAACAGCCATTCTGTTTTTATGAATATTTTCATTAACATTTACTCTGTAATAATATACATATATCTGTAATAACATCATTTTATTTATTTATTTTTCATCTCTTCCACACAGAGATAATGTTTTCCTCTGATCGGAGCCCTTGAAGACCTCAAGATCTGACCAGATTTAAAGCAGACAAAATATGAATCTTGTATTTCTTTTCTCTGTCTCATTTAAGCCACAGCTGTCACACTTTATACTTATATTTCTCTGGGTGTTTTTATTAAAAGTATATTTTGGATAAGCTTGTATTTCTATATAATTTCTACAGATACATTTCTATATATAATTTTATATATAATTTCTACCACACTGTTAACACTGTTGTCACACTGAAACATGCTATTAAACTGATATAATGTATCCCTCTGTGTGTGTGTGTGTGTGTGTGTGCGTGTGTTCACGTGCTTACCTAAAAGCTATTAGTAATAGCCTATTACTCAAATTTTTTTTTTTTTTTTTTATCACAGAAATTAGGACAGAATTCACAAAAAAACTGATCCCAACATGGTAGTATACTATACAATAAAGGCACATGCATAATTATGTACTAATACCTGAATTAATACTTACTTGCCGTTGATCACATGACTTCTCTTAAATGACCAGCTGAATAAAGGGAGTTGGTCATCATGAGGGTGCGGCACTTCAATGTCAATGTTGTTTCAACCGTTTCCATCATTAATTGCGTTCACCTGAGCTGTTTATTTAGATCCAGGGAAATTAGTTGACAACGTAGAAAGCATTTTTGTAATAAAGCCATATTTAGACAGTTTGTGAACCCTGTTTTGTTTTCAGACAGTTGAATATAACTTTCAAAAAAGTCCAGTACAAATCCTACTGGCAGCTGTCACAGTTGCTAGGCAACAAGAACAGTAGGCTAGACGGTCCCATTTAACAACGCTCGGCCCGGCCTTCAAAGGATGCAGCCTCTGAATTGGGACACAGCTCATATCTTTGCTTGTCTGTGTGTCCAACCCCGAGTGAAGCATGTCTTACACTTGTAATTTTGAATGGGGTCATGGGTTATATACCCGGAGCAGGTTTAGCACCACTTCTGCGGGAGCGAAGATACCTATGTATTTGTACTGTTATGGTCTAAAAAGTATATTCAGGACAAATTGGATGGTACCGTCAGAAATATAGAAGCCCAACTGATGCACATGAGCGAGACAAGCCATTATTTAAACCGAACAGAAATGCCAAGAAGAACATTAACCCAGGATTTATGAATGTACGGTGTGAAACTGAATATCCAGGCATTAACCCAGGATAAAGATGTTAACCTGAGTTTAGAAGGACGTGTGAAAACCCTATAGAGTCCTCTTTGAAGTGAGATATGGTTACCATTCAGTACTGTGATATATACTATAGTAAAATGGTATTACCATCATCATTATACCATGGTTTCGGTTTCAGAGTCATGTGGCCAAACCCGTCTGGAGACAAGTGTTGATCTGGGCACTGAGTCAAATATGTGCTGTCTGAACAATAGATAGTTCCTGTCATCTGTCTGGTTTGTGCAATCACAAGGGGTTATAAGAGTGAGCTGGTTAACAGTGACTTTAAACAGGACCTTCACAATCCTCACACACAAGCACTGACTAGAAATGGCAGAACAACACAAAAGGGTCTTAAACATGTATGAAATGGACGTTAGTATGTGGAGCAACAGAAATAAAAGTATATATAGAGAGAATCGGCTGAATAGATTTCCAGGTTTTCTCTTCAAACTCTTTGATCCTCCTTATCCATCTCATATGGACAATCTGTGTGGTCTGCTCTTCAAATCCTCTTCATTTCCAGTCCTGTGGAGGACACACATCCTAGACAACTACCAAAACATCACTGTTCAGCTGACTGGCACAAAACGAGATGTGATTTCTATCGTTGGTAGTTTAGAAGAAATGTGCAGATTCTGTAAAAATTTTCGACAGCTGCTGGAAAGAATGAATCCTGAAGGAGATCTGGAAGCAAGAACACACACAAATTCATTACGATGATATTGAGATGAGTAAAGAAGGGGAGCCAAAAGCATGAAGTAAGCAAATATTTTACATGATTCAAAATGTCATAAATTAATCATATGTCATAATTAATTTAGTATATTTTATCAATTAATAGTAAACATAAAAAGATAATTCCAGTGGTGTTTGTTCAGTTTATCTGTTTGTTACTTCCATCTTAACACTGTCTTTAAAAATAATATAACAATGATTGGTAACACTTCACAATACGGGTGCACTAATATGCATTAATTCCTGCTTAACTAATGCACAGAGTTAATGTATGACTCATGAAGAACTAAACCATTTATTAATGATTACTGCATCAGCAACTAATGAAGATTATATGATTAATCATTAAATTACTATTAGTTAAATGTGTCATATTGTATTAATTCCCTAATAACATATTATATTAACTAATAGTGTAAATTAATGTGTTAATTACCACAATAGGTCAAAGCCATGAATTTGGACTTCCAGTTGTCTGCTTTAATTAATCATTAGCTAACGATTTGCAAAGGTATCATTATGTCATGACTTCACTTGTTGAGGCAAATATAAGTAATATGTCATTGTGGTTATGAGTTTTGTATTAATTTTGAATTAGTTAATAGTCATGTGCCTTAACAAGTAAAGTGCAAATCGTTAGCTAATGATTAATTAAAGGTGCACTGTAGGATGTAGGATTTTTTCAGTAAAATATCCAAAAACCACTAGGCCAGTGTTATATATTTTGTTCAGTTGAGTACTTACAATATCCCAAATGTTTCCAACTATTTGTAGATCATGAGAAATTATAACGTTTCTTTAGTCATTCGGCAACCCTGCAGCCTGAACCACTGTAGGCGACCCACCCTACACCATGAATCATTTTTTTTACTTTGGTACAACTTACATTTTTCATTTTGGAAAAACCTACTTTTTACTATAACATCCAAGTATAATTTTTTACCAGAAAACACGATTTTCACTTAGTCCAATATAAAAATGCACTTTAAATAAACACTAGTTTCACTTATTTTAGTGTAGAGATGGACAGACACAGGAAAACAATGGTTGGGTTTGTCTATATTTTATAGGATATTTGACTCAATCTTAGTTTGAAACAACCCAGCATTTTTTAGTGTGTGATTCTTTTTTTGTCCATTTCCTCTTTGTAGTTTCTCCTGACCCCGCCCTCCACCTCTCTGTACTTCCTTTATCTTCTCCGTTGTCCTGTCTAAACACATCTTTGTATTTGACTATAATGTTGCTTCATACACAAAACCTGACTGACTGACACTTTGAGCTTCGTGTTTTGAGGTCTGTTTAGTGAGATCTGAGATTCAGTTTGAGAGTCATGTGACTAACCTCTTCTGGAAAACACCAACATGTGGATTCATTTTGGCAAATCTGTGCTGTTCTTCTGCTGAACAAGTTCCTGCTTTCTTCCCTTTGTCTTGTGTCATATTTCAAATCATAGTTCATAAGAGAGAGGCAGAATGACAGCCGTTAGAGACATGTATGAAGGACTGAATGTTAGAAACATGACTGAAATGGAACAAAGGAGACACAGAAACATCCAGCTGAGCCAACATCCAGATGTTCTCTTCAGAATTTATAGACGAGACCGGCTGCATATTCTGCTCTTCAGACCCACCGATGGCCTCCGGTGGATGCAGTTATTCAGAGACGGAAATGAAAACCTCTTTGCTCAGTGGACTATTAGACATGTTAATCGGCAGATTCGGGATGTGATCAGTGTCTCTGGAAATCTGGAGGAATTGCAAAGATTCTGTGACAGGTTTCCACAACAGCTGGAGGAGTTTCATGACATTGTTGAGGAGATTGAAGATCTGAGAGCAAGAATAAGAGAACTCGAATTAGAAAACAGAAGACTTAGACCAGACAACAATGACTAAATTTAAGAAGAGCTGCCAAAGATATGAGGTAAAAGGCATATTCTTTTAAAGCAACTTATAAGAAAATGCATGTTGTGTGTAGTTTTGTGAATATGGGGAGACTGGAGTTGATTGGCACAGCAGGGTTCATACAGGACAGTAACGACTAGTGATGACAGGTCGGGTGAGTTAAAGGCACAATATGTAAGATTTTTGGATTAAAATATCCAAAAACCAAGAACAGTGTTATATATTTTGTCTACTTGTATACTTACATTATCCCAAATGTTTCCAAGAATGTTTAAATCCAGAGAAATAAGCAATTTTAAAAATCAGTGACATCATACCCGTGTTAGCCTCGATTTATTTTGTAGAAACCATGGAAACATTCATCGACAGAAAACTAATTATTGTGCCAGCATTTTCTCTGTCATACAATATGTTTTAAAATTAACTGCACGCCAATTAGCAACACAAGCCATCCAGCATTTATTAATATGATATGCTAATATGGATCTAGCTCACTGCAGTGTGAACAAGTGTCTCATAGCAGCCGCCGAGCGAACGCACAGAGTTACGCTATAACGTAACTTTCAACACACTCAGATGTGTGTAATATGCTAAAACAGCGCTGCGTTACCCCTCATACGCATGAGCGGAAGAAGCGGAAGCGGCGACTGTGTCATAATAAAAGCCCTGCTGCTGTGGAGCCGCGTGTCGCATCCGTCTCTCATTAGCAATCGCTCCAGCAGCCTCGTTCAGCTCCACACCACTGCTTCATACTACAGTAACATTATCTCATCCTTGAACATGATTTCTTCCCGAGTCCCATTCTTTTCCACTGGCTGTGAGGCGAAGACAACATCTCCCATGAATCCGCGCTTAATCTCGGCGTCATCAATCTACACCTTTGTTTTGAATAGGCAACCTCTAGTGGCGAAAAATTACATATTGTGCCTTTAAAGGATTAGTTCACTTCAAAATGAAAATTTCCTGAGAATTTACTCACCCCCATGCCATCCAAGATGTTCATGTCTTTCTTTCTTCAGTCGAAAGAAATTACGTTTTTTGAGGAAAACATTTCAGGATTTTTCTCCACACAATGGACTTCAGTGGCAACCAAAATGTTGATGGGGCCAAATCAATGCAGTTTCAGAGGAAGGGCTTCAGAGGCTCTGCACGATCCCAGACGAGGAATAGGGTCTTATCTAGACAACCCATCAGTCATTTATATACTTTTAACCTTTTAACTTGCGCTGCTCTGCGACACACCACGGATTGCGTAATCACGTCGGTAAGGTCACGCTAGACGTAGGAGGAAGTGATGTTCACATGCATGTGAAAGCTGTAATTCATCATCTAATGACGGTTCTATTCGCCGGCATCATGCATGTTTACTCTTTAATAATAGATATTAAATAATGAATATAATGGCAGTTGATTTGTTTTACAGATTCCACAGAGAGCATGTTCACAGGCCAAGAGGAATCCTTGACGAGTCCTGCATCATTTAAGCGTTTTCTCTTCAATAACAACCGTGTGTTTTACTGTAAGAAAGCAACCATACATTGGTGTTGTTTTATTTTCTTTGTTTTTAATATTTAATTTCATAATCATTAGTCATGTATGTAGTTGTCATTTGATTTATCATTTATTCATATGACTATTATTCTCTTATACATAGTGGCAGATACTATTTGCACCTCTGTGTTGTTGTACATTACACGATATGCAATAATAACATAGAGTGTAAATGATTATATTTATTAAAATTATTAAATGGATGCTGCCTTATTGGGACAATAAAGCCGTAACCTTAACTGATAAACACTTTATTATTAAATGTTCAACCCTTTATTCATTATTGAAAATAAATGTCTTTCCGATCTGAAGCGAGAGTAGAGCGGGTTCAGCAAAAGGCGGATTCGGTCGATTTGCATCAAAACATTCAGCCACATGCCACATCTTACCCCTACACTGTTGCAATTCAGCACCTTCTGTACTTTTGTCTGGGCCAATCAGACGTCAGTGGGCGGAGTTAGTGTAAATAGCCTCTGCCAAGAGGCACTCAGTGCAAATAGACACTCAATAACTGATTTCCTTGCTCTTGCAGTGCTTGCTATTGTTGTTTAATCCTATGATTGTGTGGTTTAAAGGGATGTTTGTCTTCATGAGTAGGAGATAACCTCCATTTCAAGGTTTTTAACGGGACGATGTTGTGAAGCTGTAATTTTGGAATTGCACTTGTCAGGTGAGACCAGAGCGGTAACACTTTCTATGAAGTCTGTATTTATAATGCATTTTAACCACTTCAACTCTGCGCCGAGATCTCCCTTTACAAAGTTGAGGAGGCGGGGCCTTCTTTCGATTTTCCAGCGGCTGGCTTCAATCAATGCAGAAGAGTAGTTATTAGATCGTTTGGACAGATTCATCTCAATAACTTTTTTTTAGAAGGAGATATCAAGAAGATTCTTTTCCCCTGTTTACTGCCACCTAGTGGAATCAACAGAAGCTTTCTGAAGGGACATAGTCCAAACAGGTTCAAAATGACAGATTTTCAAATAAAAAAATAATTTAAAAATATATCAAAATATGACTTTTTTATGTTTTTTATGTGTTTATCATAAAATTGTGAATAAATACAATAGAATATATGCAATATTCCACCACTGTGTTAAAATGTTGAGTGTTTTCTGTAAAATGAGACCATTTTTATCAATTTACTCCAATGTATGAGGGTAGGGCGCTCTTTTAAATTCAGATATGCCTAAATTCAAAATATGCTGCAGAGTTGAAGTGGATAAGCGTATTTTTAATGCATTATAATGCATGCATAATGCCTTATAAACAACCTTATGATGTGTTGTATCATCTGATAAATAATCATAACAACAGTTACAATACATTATAATACTCACCTATTTGTGGTTATAACTTTTAAGAGTACAATGTATTATAACACCAGATGAAGCCTGCATTTATAATGCATCATAAGGCTATTAAAGGCACAGTATGTAATTTTTCGCCGCTAGCGGTCTCTTGTTCAAAACAAAGGCGTGTCTTGATGAGTTGATTTGGCGGAGCTTTTATTCTGTCAGACGAGCGCTTCCGCTTCTTCCGCTCATGTGTGTGTGTGGTAACGCAGCGCTGTTTTATCATATTACACACATTTGAGTGTGTTAAAGTGATGTTACAATGAAATTTGTAATACTTTAAAAACTGGATAGATTGTGTTTGTTCAAGTGTCTGGTTAAAGAAATTGATGTTTTCAATAAATATATTAGTTTTTTCTACATGAAAATGTCAAATGTTTCAATTTGCCCATTGTGGTACAATGTTGCCTTGAGGCAACAAACTTTTAAAAAAATGGAGATTGTGCTGCTCACTTGCACACTGAGGCTGAAAAACGTCTCATTTACTATTGTAACACAAGATGTTGTGTCGAATTACTGACACTAGGGGTCGCATTTGAGAGCCCCAAACAAATGTCAGTGGGTTGGTCAGAGTTGCCTTAAGGCACACAACACAACGCTACGACACCAACACTGTGGTACGAGTACCAGGGCATTTTATAAGAGTCGGTGCGCAGGTGAGCAGCTCCTCTGTGTCTCATGACGAACTCTGTCCAGAAGAGGGCGCTGTCTAATGGACTTAATGGCGTGTGAGCACTTCCTATGTGTCAAAGCAGATATTCAATAGCAGAATGTTCTCCACTCTTTCTGACCAGTGAATTAAGAAGAATCCATGAAATCCTCAGAAAAGTCTCAGAAGCAAGCAAATAAATAAACTGAGTGTTAAATGCTATTAGCACTAGCTCTGCCTAACAATGCCTGGTTCAGTCTCAGTATCTTCAGTGGTGCACTCAGTAAACCATAAGGCTTAAAGAGCTTCGTTTTGACGCGATCGACCCGGGTTCGAATCCGCCTTTTGTCGAGCTCGCTCTTCTCCCTTTTCCCATCACATATCACATCAGAAAGGCATTTACTTTCAATAACAATTAAGAAAATGTTCTAAAAGTGGAAATAAAGTGCCTAACTAAATTATATTTAATAATAATATAACCTTTTATTGGGTTGGGGTAGGTGTAGGGAGGGCGTTTATTGTCCCATTAAGGCGGCATCCATTTAATAATTTTAATTTAACTTATATTATTATTGCATCCTGTTAATGTACAACAATACTGATGTGCAAATAGTATGTATCTGTCAAAATAAAGTATAAGTTGCATTACTATTTACACATATTGCAAAGAACTGCTACTTTTACATGGTGTAAATAGAATATATCACTAATTCACTTAGTAAATATCACTATTTACACGTGTGCTTGTTTTCACTAGAAGGGGTTTATGCTGTTGTATATTTTTTATGAATTCTGTCCTCAAAACTAAAAATGTTTGTATTAGACATAAAACCCATGAAAACCACACTGGCATACATTATAATAGTTTAATGGCAAGTTTCGCTGTGACAACATGTACACACAAAAGGTTAATGTGTGTTAGTAACCGTGAACAGGTCTATTGTTGTAGTCAAGATTTTATGGTTTAGTTTGTAAGAATTTGAATGTGATAGAGAAGAGAAATAAAGAATTCATATTTGGTCTGCATTCTGGTCCAATCTTGATCTCCCGTGTTCTGTGTGGAAGAGATGAAACAAACAAACTGCTGTTATCTCATGATTTCATATATTATCCTAAACATGAATCAGGAAAACAGAACTCATACATGCACACAAATTATACAAACGTGTTAGTATTTACTTGACTGTCACCTTGACAACTTCCAGATATTTTTACTTTAGCATTTTGAAGTTATGGACCCATGGATTTAACATTCGTGACAATACAGTTAAAGGAGAAATTGCATTGTTGGCCCAATTGGAGGCCCTATATCTCTTTATGGGTGCATTAACAGTTTCAATGGGGCCTTATATCCAGTGTGCTTGACCATCATTACTCAACTTTCCTGACATTTTTAATGTAGCATTATGAAGTTATGGAACCATAAATGTGACAAATGTCAGTACAGTTGGTGGAGAATTTGCATTGTTGGCACAATTGGAGGCGCTATATCTCAGATGCCTTTATGGGTGCATTGAAAGTTGCACTGGGGCCTTATACCCAGTGTGCTTGACACTCACCATGCTAAATTTCAGATATTTTTACTGTAGCATTTAAAAAAATTATTGATGCATAAATTTGACAGATATAACAAAACGGTTAGAATAGCCATTGCATTGTTGGCCCATTTGGAGGCGCTATATCTCAGCTGCCGTTGAGGGTGCATTAAAAAGTTGCACTGGCGCCTTATTCCTAATGCACTTGGCTGTCACCATGCCAAATTCCAGACATTTTTACTGTAGCAGTTTGAAGATATGGACACATGAATTTGACAGATATGACAATACAGTTAGAAAAAAAGTTAGCCATTTCATTGTTGGCACATTTGGGTCCATGACTTCAAAATGCTACAGTAAAAATGTCTGTAATTTTGCATTGTGAAAGTTAAATACACTGGGTATAAGTCCTCATTGAAACTTTGAACAGCTCTCTTAGAAGCCTTCAATATACTTCAATATACAATATACTATCATCTCAGATGATTTGCTCTGGAACATATTGTACAGTCATAGCCCAAAATATATAAAAGGTAAATTGAATTTTACTGTCAGAAATATAGAAACCCTGATGCACAAGAGCAAGCTGTTATTTAAACAGATCATGTGTTGTATTTGTCCAATCAATGATATCAACAGCGGAAATGTGAACATTAAATTCACCATGAAATCAAAATTGACAATTCTTTTTTCTTTATAGAATATTGCAGTGTTTATTATAAATGACGTATCCGTGCATAACATTCATTTTAAATGTATGTTCCTGGTAATCTTGAATCAGAATAACTTCATCTCTTCTCTGATGACGAGGGCGGGGCCACCTGTCACTCACATGAGATCCACCAATAGCAAACCACAACCATCCAATCAATTCCCCACAGACACAATCAAGCCCCGCCCTACATTTGTTCTTGTTTGAGAAGCGTTTCACTCGGATATACGGCACAATAGGGAAGAAAAGACGAGCACAACTTCACTTTCAGCCTCTCAAACGGTTCAGGTTCAGTACAGGTAGAAATTGATGGGTGTGTTTCTAGTTAGAAAAACGTGGGAGAGATGGATGTCCCAGTTCAATGATTTATTGAGGCTTTTTTGTGTTCATATTGGTATTTGAGGTCTGCAATTAAACAGAAATAAAGAAAAATTAAGTAGGATAATATGAACAGTATTACAAGTAGTACAGATTAAATTACACATTTGTAGGGCATAAAAAATTTATGAAATGTGTTACAATTAACAAAAAGTAGCACAATAATTGAATAGCAAAGACAAGATTAGTATATAATGAGCTGTTTCCACACAAAGGTACAATATGAAACACTTACTTTGTAATTAATCTCTTACAAGAACAAACATGCAAAACTCAAGAACAAGGAGACTCCTTCTATATGTACAAGTCTGAGCTTGTCCAGCAAAGGCATTGACTTATATTATAACATATAATTTAACACATAATATAACACCTAGGCATGAACAGGTCGTTGGGAGGAGGGAAATAGATGGTGTTGATGGGTCATGGATCTGCCTAGTCGCCCCATGCACAACCACATTGTCTAAATAAATGACCACGCCTGGTATGCCAGCGAGCACCGAAGTCATTATTTTCTGGAAGCAGGAAGAGGCCGGAGCTAAGGCCAAACGGCATCCTGGTATAACGAAAGATGCCTGTGTGCACTACAAAAGCTGTCAGGTTCCTGCTGCTTGGTTATAAGGGCACCTGCAGATACCCTTCTCTAAGGTCCAACTTGGAGAACACTGTAGAGCCGTAGAATTGGGCTGTGAGTTTCTCTGCAGTCGGCAGCGGGTACAGATACAGCCAGAATAGTAGTCCCTAAGCAGTGAACCGATCCAACCCATCAATTTTTCTCCATTTTTTGCCACATGGAATACAAAAGAAGGGAGTGTTCTTTTCGCATAACAGTCAACTCAAGTGACCCCAGTATTTATTTTTAGAGTTGCCATACCCACAAAGGGCAATGGAGGGTGAAGTGTGTTGTGAATCAGGGCATCGGCAGCCGCTTCTGTGCCCCTGCCCAGTGATTGGTCCATGTGTGCTAGTTGGCTGAGTGTGGGCTTAGTTTGGTTTGCCAATGTTGCTGCAAATTCTGCTGCACTCTTTACTTGAAATGCAATGGCCATTATTGTTCTAGACAGTGAATTTTTCAGAGAAACATTGAGTCATTATTTCCGAATTTGGCTGTGTGGGCTGGGGGTGTTTTAGGGGCTCTATTACCTATATATTCTAGTCCCCGCAGCATGAGTTTTTTGAGGCGACTGTTTTATTTCCTTGGCGTCGCGTCATGCAGCCACTATTTATCACATTTATTTAGTTTTTCCCTTTTTATTAAAAATATTCACAAACTTGTTTACTATACTATCCAATTGTCAAATATGTGGAAGTGAATGTGTTTTGTCGTTTAAACGCCTTTATGTGATCATGTTAATATAACGCGAGATGAGTTTGCCAATTCAGAGGATCTGCCGGATTTACATCACGTAAATTCATCACTTTTTCCTGAAATATAAAAGTAAGTGGCCTGTGAACTGGGAGAAGAATAAAGTAATCTTTATTGTTTCATACTCAATGTGTATCTGATCTGAATTAAACACTTCGTCAAATTAGCCTATAATTGAAAGGATTATTGCACCTTCAAAACTCATCATATGGAATTTGAATTTAAAAGCTATAAATGTTTTTTTACAGTACTTTATTTAAATCTCTAAAACCTCAATAAACATTATGTGGTTGAAAACACTGAATAGCTGTGATATATAAGCACTGAGCGCGAGCACGTTTTAATATCAGTGACGCAGTGAACGCTCTAATCACACCGGTGTGATCGTAAGCGTCAATGGGTTAAAATCAATCTAGTTTTGGGAGTGGACGAGGGACGAAACTGGAAAATTGTAGTTACTTGAAATAATATAAATGTTAACGAATAAATTATTTAAATGTCTTCAAAAGAAAAAACACATTTATCTTCTGGAAGAACGGGGCACAAAATTCTGTCTTGCATATCCCCCCTTAAAACTTGTCATTGCGCCCCTGACCATGGTTTCAGACAGACGTGTTGATCTGGGCACTGAATATGTGCTGGACTGAACAATAGTTGTCATCTGTTTCTGTTTGGCTTGCACAATCACTAGGGTTTATAAGAGTGAGGCGGTTAATGAGAGGTTTAAACAGGACCTTCACAATCCTCACACACCAGTGCAGAATAGAAATGGCAGTGGTCCGAGACATGTATGAAGGGCCGATTATTGGAAACATAAAGAAACACAGAAACACCCCCAGCTAAAAACAACACCCAGATATTCTCTTCAGAACAAAATTATAAACGCAGCACTATTGTTTTTGCCCCCATTTTTCATGAGCTGAACTCAAAGATCTAAGTCTTTTTCTATGTACACAAAAGGCCTATTTCTCTTAAATATTGATCACAAATCTGTCTAAATCTGTGTTAGTGAGCACTTCTCCTTTGCCGAGATAATCCATCCACCTCACAGGTGTGGCATATCAAGATGCTGGTTAGACAGCATGATTATTGCACAGGTGTGCCTTAGGCTGGCCACAATAAAAGGCCACTCTAAAATGTGTAGTTTTATCACACAGCACAATGCCACAGATGCCGCAAGTTTTGAGGGAGCGTGCAATTGGCGTGCTGACTGCTGGAATGTCCACCAGAGCTGTTGCCCGTGAATTGAATGTTCATTTCTCTACCATAAGCCGTCTCCAAAGGCGTTTCAGAGAATTTGGCAGTAAGTCAATTTCTGTATAGACACAAACTTTAAAGTCTTAAATACAAATAAAAATACAACAGCGGGGCATGTTGTCACAAAGGGGGGGGGGGGGGGGGCATTTGCCAGTGTGGCTTTATTGTTCACTTGCTTGTATAAAATATGGGGATATTGAAATTTTAATACATTTGTCATGATATTCTCCTCTCATTATAATTACTCTTCATTTTCTAATAAAGATTTTCATTTTTTTTAATGGCATCACTCTTCATTTACTCTGGACAAACAAAGTAAATTTTTTGTGCCGAGCATGACTTTGTGGCTACATTTGTTCCTTTGGCACAATCGATAATACTGTCTTCCTCAAGCTATTGTACAGGATGACCACAAAGTGACATGAACAACCAGAAAGTGATAATATAGGGGATCGAAGATGTGAAAGAGGACAGCAGCAGAGTTTAGATGGAGAAAATCCACTAAAACATGAACACTTGATGTCAAAGTTCATGTACTCTCTCATTCACATGCACAACATGCACTTTTGAGTATTTTAAACATATACCGTCAGGAGATCAGATGCATCTCTTTTGAATAAAAGCATCATTTCAGTTCTGCAAAGAAATATCATTGTCGATACGTTATGCCATTCATAGTTTATTTTTTATTGCCTAATGGCTGGTGAAATATTATTTTAGTGATATTGAATGTTTAATATAAGAGAATTAAAGATAATGTCATCTTTCCTGTGGCTAATAATGGAGTTTAGGAAGCCATTTGTGATTGGACAGCCACTTTCCTTTGAGCAATATTACACTCTCTTTCAACTAAAAGAGAGAATATATTTCAGTGAGAATATCTTTTTTGAAACCATACCAGAAGTGCTGACAATGCCAAGCTGAAACTGTTCAGTCTCCATAGAGACACACAGCATTAAAGCCTGGGGACAGCGCCCTCTTCTGGACTGAGAGTGTCACGACACACAGAGCTAAAACGCCTCAAATCTAACAGTCATTGGTCAGATGGTAAAAGTAGCACAATAAAAAAAATGGGTGGAAGTAAATATTCTCTGATTGGAGCTAGACTACCATATGTTTTAAAGCTGATATCTGAGCCACTTTTTACTCCATTGAATAGTATGGCCAACAGAAACTGTAATTAAAGGCACAATATGTAAGATTTTTGGATTAAAATAGCCAAAAACCACTAGAACAGTGTTATATATGTTGTTGACTTGTGTACTTACATTATCCCAAATGATTCCAAGAATGTTTAAATCCAGAGAAAGGCTTTAATAAATTGTATAAAATTACAACAAATAAAACTTGCCTGGCCTGACGTTATAAAAATACAAATACAGTTCAATCTGCCTTCATTATAGTGACTCTTCATGTATGTCCATGTGATTTTATTGTGTTTATTTGATGATACCAAGCAGATATTACCAAAAATATAATTATATTAGATATGCGTGTGATTTGGAGAAGAGAATTCACAAAAAAATATTTCTAATGTATGACTGTTTTGACCACTGCTATAGAGAAAACACACATTTGTGTAACTAGACATTTGACTAAAACATTACTGAGATATAATTTGATTGAGACATGGCTTCTCTGTGTGACAACTAGCCCCGGTCTCCTTGAGAATCATTAAAAATGGTTGCAAATAGAATCATGTTAACAATCAAAATCTGCATTTTATAAGTACATGATGACTGATTGAGTAGTGGTACAAACACTGATTCTTTGATATCAATTCATAGGTTAATAGAAATTGTGTGATTTCACAAGCAAATAATAATTTTCCTCTTGCAGTCACTATTTCAAAACATCACTAAAATATAATATCACGAATTAAAAATAATAATACTACTGTTTGGCTCTTGAAAACCAATGATTCAAAAAGTATTTGTAAATTATACAAAATATTTATATGAATAATTTATGTACCTGCTAGACTTCTGTATACTGTTTATTTTAATTAAATACTATTTATTTATTTAATTTTGTTTATTTATTTTATCCAGCGTGTGGTATGATATGTGCCAGTCTCACGGGTGTGTCTGTGGCAATAGCCAACAATACACTGTATGGGTCAAAATTATCCATTTTTCTTTTATGCCAAAAATCATTAGGATATTAAGATCATGCTCCATGAAGATATTTCCTACCGTATATCATAACAAACCATACATCAGTGGAAAGTTTATTTATTCCGCTATTAGATGATGTATAATAATAATTTTTTGTGGTCCAGGGTCACATATTATTGTGTGCTGAATAAAAAAAAATATAACTTATGAATATTAATGCAGTCCAGCCAGCATGGACGTGACGTAGGCCTAGTTAATATTAATGAGCCCCGCCCACCCAAACAGAGAAGCGTGTGTCGCGAGCTCGCTGCTACACTGTATCACTCTCTGTTCAGCTGGTAAGTTCATTTACTTCATTTGTTATAAACCACAACAGCTTTACACACATCCACGGGTGGACACGCTCAGTTTCGGACAGTGAACATTCTCGAAACATTTATCGTGTCGTCTGAAATGAGCTTCATGTTGTGGATTCAGTGGTTGTTCGTGTGGACTGTCACTGATATGTTTAATGTTGCACTGCATGTGTGTGTAGAACAGTTGAACACACTAAGTGCTCAGTGTTTTTCCTTCTTAAAGAGCGAGTTTTAGGGCAGTAAGTGAGAGAGTATACATGCATCTTTTCCCAGTAACAGAACTGAACTCCCTTCATTATTAGTAGAGCTGATGTGCTTGTTTACATCGAGACTATGTGACTAGCCATAGTTACTATTGTAAAATACACCAATATATGCTCTTTATATCATTATCTTTATGCAGCATACATTTTGTTATCTATATATCTTTGTCATAATGTATATGCCCAATCTGTTTTTAATTTATTTTAATATATTGGCAGTTGTGCACAGTAAATATGGTTGTTTATTTACTATGCCAATGTTTTGTAAGTGAGTTCACAGGGTTCTGACACAATCCTGTTCCATCATAACATATTTCATATTTTGCAGATCATTAGGATGCATTAATATGGGAATGCGGTGTTGATTAAAAGAGATGTTTCAGATATTAATAAAACATCAGTCGACTGATCGCAGTGTTTATAGATTATACATTGGTGGCAGATATAAAACTCACCTGTAAACATTAAATAATGTCTGGCGTTTAGTCTGATCAAGGTTCACTGTGAGGAACATCTTGGTTTATGATTTGCAATGCATCAACAGAAAAAACATCTGATTAACATGTGTTAATCTGTGCAGATGATTTTTTTCTTGGGTCTCTTTTGTAATGTGTTTTAGATGGTATTCAGTGCTCAAAATGTGCCTCAACAGGAAGTGATGTCAGTTAGTGGTCTGGATGTCTGATTACACAAGGACAGCTCTTGTGATATGAAGTTATGGTTGTTTAGACTAAATCCAGTGACATCTGACTGCAGTCTAGATGAACTTCAACAGCACCGCTTGAATCCGGTTACAATGTTTCATTATCAAGACGAGGATAAAACATGTTTTCAATGTTTGTTCCCAGAGAGAGTTTAGTACATTAGCAGCTAGAGAACAGGGTTCATGTTAACTATTTCCTTTAAAAATCTGTATGAAACAGTATTTGCAAAGCATTTTATCTCTATAATCTGATGTGTTGGTTAAAGGTGCAGTGTGTAAATTTGAGGTGAGGTTGCGAATTGCAATCACTCACCCCTCCCTTTCGAAGCACATAGAGAATCTACGGTGGCCGACACAGGACAAAAATGTCATCGTCTGAGAGAGCAGAGAGTGACTAGCGCTCTGTAGAGAAGTTTGTCCGTTTAGGGCCACTGTAGAAACATGGCGGCGCAAAATGGCGACTTTACTGTAAGGGGACCCGTGGTGTGTGTAGAAAGAAATGGCTCATTCTAAGGTACTAAAAACATATGGTTTATTATACAAGGTTTTTATACACCAATGAAAACATAGTTATGTATATTATATTGCATTTCTGTTAATAGATCCTCATACATACTACACACTGCACCTTTAAAGTCCCCACAAAATCAAAATTGAAGTTTTTTGGCTTTTAGTATGAATATGTTAGTCTTACTCATAGACTGTATAAACCGATGGACGTAGTGTCCGTAACGTCACCTGTAGGTTTCTGAAGAGCATTTTTGAAGGCCAAAGTGGGTGGAGCCGGACGTCGCCATCTTGGCAGCGCGTCACCGCACGTCACACCCGGATAACTGAAAATGGGCAAAAGAGGCGGGAAGTGGGTGGCGCTGACAAATGGCAAGTAGTGACTGCAGCTGCAATCCACCTGTCACTCAAGTGGCAACGCCCTTAATTATGCAGAACTTTAAGGCTTAATATAATTCAAACGGATGAGTTCACCCCCTCACAGTTGTCAGGAAGGGCACAATTAGTTGTATAGACCAAAACCACTTTTTGTACCAGGCTGTAAACATATTTATTTTCTGCTGTAAAATTTATTAACAGACGCTGACGCTGCGGCTTGTTAAATGGGGAAACTTTTATACAAAATAATACAATGTACCAAAAATGACTTTGCAAACCCTCTAAAATCACATGAAACTGCATGAAATCGTGTTTCCTGCTGACACACATGAAGGTTGAGCAAGAACAGCGTGTCAGAACACAGTCTGATCTTTTTCATGCCCAAACAAATCAACTGTTAACCAGGCAGAGAAACTAGAACACAGAGTGTCAAAAGAATGAATTAATGTAAAATGATAGATCAGATTCTGTTAAAACGGTAAAAATCATCCTTGATTTAAGGTGGAATGATTATTGCTCTTAAGTTTAGTCTTCTGCCAGCTTCAACCTTTATATAAGATTAAGATCTGCATTTGTTTTACTCTTGCTGTTTAAACTCAGGCAGTCTTTACAGAACGTCCCACTGGAATTAATAACATTGATTTGGATATTATTTGTATGTGGGCTGATATGGCTAGGGACTATACTCTCATTCCTGCGTAATAATCAAGGAACTTTGCTGCCGTACCATGTGTGCAGCGGCGCAATGAAAATAGGCTAACTTACGTCAACATAACCAACATGACAACCTCCTACACAGAGAGCGTGCTGGGGACTATTTTCAGGCGCTGCGTAATATCATTGCGGCAGCAAAGTTCCTTGATTATTACGCAGGAATGAGAGTATAGTTCCTAGCCATATCGGTCTAGAAAATCACAACTAAATCCGTCGGTCATAGTACACGATGTAACTACAGAAGAGTCAAGTTTTAAATAGGAAAAATATCGAAAGTCTTTGGTCATTTTTGAGCGAGATGCTAACGGTCTAATCAGATTCAATGATCTATGCTAAGCTATGCTAAAAGTGCTACCGCCAGATCTGGAGATCGGCTGAATGGATTCAAAAATGGTAAAACTCAACTGTTAAACTGGAAAATGAGCCTATTTTCAAAAAAAAAAAGTAGTGTTCCTTTAACCTTTTCGAATCACACAGCAAGTGCCAAAACTAGGCATGCACGACATATCGGCTACCATATCGGTATCGGCCGATATATGCCCATTTTTTTATGTTATCGTCGGCCAATATATTAAAGCCGATAATGGACACTTCAGATGCAAACTGTTCGCTATGAATTGCTTAAAATATAATTAGAATCACCTCAAAAAAGGAAAATACAGTTCAGAGCAACATGTGCAGCGTAAGTCTTTCATATCAGCTACATAAAATTATAACGAGAACATCATAATTGTGTGCTTGGGACATAACTTTAAATGGTGAGATTTCTGTTTTTGTAATCAGGCTCTCAAAAATTATATATAAATTTGGATTTGGATGTATCGACCGATATATCGGTTATGGGCTTTCAAATATAAAGAATTATCGTATCGGCCAAAATATTCATGTCGGTGCATCTCTATCAAAAACCTTTACCAGGTTTTGTACCATTCCGATGAAGTAAAAAACAAAACGTAAACGACACCAGAGGGTTAAAGCTATTCAATCCCACAGACTCACATTAGAGAGCAAAAGCTTGTCTGATAAATGAACATCATCAGCTGTTTGTTTATGTCTTTCAGACAGACGTTTGCGCTCCCCTCCTATAAGGATGGATTTTATCTTTGTTGTCTCGAGCATCATTCTAACCCTGACCTTCCCAGTGCACTGTGGGAAAATCCTGGTGTTTCCTCATGAAGGCAGTCACTGGGTTAACATGAACGTTCTGATCCAGGGGCTTCACTACAGGGGCCATCAGATCACCGTGATCCGGGCCCTCGACAGCTGGTACATCTCAGAGTCGTCGCCCCACTACGTCTCGCTGACCGTCCCGTTTGCACTGGGTGGAGACGATGGGTTCTACAGCAGTTTTGTGTCTAGACAACTGGAGATCCGGCGGCAGCGTCAGTCGGCGTGGACCAGATTCAGACTGGACATGGACCTCAAGGACAGGTTTTCTGAAATGCACAGGAAGATTTGCGAAATGGTGATCTATATAATCGAGAACGATCCTGTGCTGTTAGAACGGATCAAGAAGGCCAACTTTGACTTGATGTTGACTGATCCTGCGAACGGAGGAGGCGTTGTTCTCGCACACTATCTAAATCTGCCTCTGGTCTTTAATGTCCGATGGACGGTGCATGGAGAAGCGCATTTTACAATCGCCCCGTCTCCGCTGTCCTACGTCCCCTTCCCGCCTTCTCAGCTGACCGATAACATGACTTTCTTTCAGAGAACGTATAACATGCTGTTTTACACATTTCGCCGTTTCCTTTACAAACGCACCGTCGGTCCTCATTACAGCGCTTTGTGCAACCGTTTATTTGGCCCTGATTCGGAGTATTTTGAATTATTCCAAGCAGCCGATATTTGGCTCATGAGGGTCGATTTTGTCTTTGATTTTCCTCGTCCGACCATGCCAAATGTGGTTTACATTGGCGGTTTCCAGTGCAAACCCGCAAAAGAGCTTCCGGCTGATCTGGAGGCTTTCGTGCAAAGCTCCGGAGAGTACGGCGTCATTATAATGTCTTTGGGAACGTTAGTTGGGCAACTTCCTCTTGACATAGCCGATGAAATCGCCGCTGCATTTGCTCAGCTTCCCCAAAAAGTGATTTGGAGATACACCGGAGAGCGACCGTCTACCGTGGGCAACAACACTTTACTGGTCAAGTGGATACCGCAGAATGATCTCCTCGGACATGCAAAGACTAAGGTTTTTGTGTCTCATGGAGGAACTAATGGTATTTTTGAAGCCATTTACCATGGCGTTCCATTAGTCGGATTACCGCTTGTTTTCGATCAGGATGATAACATCTCAAAAATGAGGCATAAAGGTGTAGCTAAGGTTGTGGACATAGCCACCATAGATCGGAGTATATTTAAAGATGCCTTAATTGAGGTGATTAATGAGCCATCCTACAGAGCGAACATGCATGGACTGTCCAGTCTCCACAGAGACACGCCATTAAGTCCATTAGACAGCGCCCTCTTCTGGACAGAGTTCGTCATGAGACACGGAGGAGCTGCTCACCTGCGCACCGACTCTTATAAAATGCCCTGGTACTCGTACCACAGTGTTGGTGTCGTAGCGTTCTTAGTGTCAGTTGTGTCGTTTATAGTTTTTATTATATTTAAAGTGATCAGATGTTTATGTTGCAGGTTTTGTGCAAA
>CM077206.1:2131518-2189018 GCA_039654625.1 Rhinogobio ventralis | reverse complement strand
GGATTTCTAACAGACCTGAATGTGAGACTGCATATTTGGCTTTTGATTTACATAATATTTTAACATTTAACCAGTGGCCCACGCGCTCACATAATTGTTCACATAAGTAAATACACTGTCAATGTGATTTCATGTTGACTTTAAAGATTGAAATGATTTCTTCCACTATAATCCCTTCCAGAAACCATTAGCACATCATTAGAGCGGTTTTATCCCGTCTGTAATTATGGTGATGTATTACAGTGACCTGCGGGACTCGAGTCTAATAGAGGTGACACTCAACCTACTTACACTGTTACTGCCTGTAATGAATAAAACCGCTTTAATATCCGACAGTGTTTAATCACTGCTGCGTGTCTTCAGAGCAATTACAGCTTAAAGAGCACTTAAATGCAACATAAGTCTGTTAAAATTAGAAAGCACTGAAATTGAATATATATATATAATTTTATTTTGTACACGAGCACTCCTGATACAAATGTTGAAACATCACATAGATATGCAGTATAAAAATAAAACATGCAAACAAAAAATAAAAGCAAATTTGACAAGATATTAAAACACTCTTTCTTGCTCATATCATGTTGACAGTAGTTACAATTGCATGATGGGAAGGGTGAGCTGAGCTGAACATAAAATGCATGGGTTGTTCATTGACTTACACTTACATAGTCTTTCCTGAATCCTTAAACAAACTCTCACAACCCTGATTTCTCTTCACTGTGAGGTACTAGTTACTAAAACACTGCGTTATGTTGAGGTGAGGCAGTTGTCATGGCAATAATCATGTCAATCAAATTGCTGTTTGTGTACAGTTGTGTTTCTCTCTATGCTGTTCAGTTAGACATTCATTCAGTAATTTGGCGGGAAAAGGACCATTAGTCTTGGCGATAATCATCAGTCCTAATTAACAGAACCCGTCATGCATATGAAACCCTTTAGATGGTGTAACACTTCACATTACACTGACACTCAGAAAAGAAAAAAATGTCAAAAATTATACTGCCTTGAAACCTTACCAAGCCCTAAAGCATGCACATTATACTTGAGGTTATTACCTTAATGTAGACACATTCTGCACATTTTTTTGACTCACGAATGAAAAACAATAGTGTTTGCACTAACAAATGTATTTACAGGTAGCTCCATAACATCTCAATTGGCAGCATCTGTGATATGATGCTGACTGACACACGCAATGACTTTCATTTGTCTTTTAGTTTTTAAAAACAAGCATGTTTGCGTTAAAGCACTTGCATTGGAAATCTACCAGTAAACAGCCCCTTGTATGCATTATGTGAAAGTGACCATGTTTATTGGCTTCATGTGGTCATGGCAGGAGTTGAAGTGTTGAATGTAACTCAACAGACAAGTTTAGTAAGTGATTCTTATCACCCTTCAGTGTAAATGAGTCAAAATTAGTTCAACCAAAAATGAAAAAAAAAAAATTGTCATAATTTCCTCATGTCGTTCCAAACCCATAAGACTTTTGTTCATCTTGGAAACACAAATGAAGATATTTTTATCTTCTGTCCCTCCATTGACAGCCTATACAACTACCACTTTGACCCTTCAAAAAGTTCATAAAGAGATCCATATGAATTGAGTGGATTAGTCCAAATTTTCTGAAGAGACTTGGTCGCTTTATGTGATGAACATATTGAATTTAGGATTTTATTCACATATGAACATTGATCAGCGTACATAAACGGAAGCTCAACATTTGATGTGCGAGAACAAACCTCACGGGTTCTTGCTGAAGCTCAAACGTGATGCGTAACACAAGAATGAGCCTCATTGGTTCTTGCTGAAGCTCAAACGTGATGTGTAACACGAGAATTAACCTCATTGGTTCTCGCTGAAGCTCAAACGTGTTGCGTAACATGAGAATGAACCTCATTGGTTCTTGAGAAGCTCAAACGTGATGCGTAACACGAGAATGAACCTCATTGGTTCTTGCTGAAGCTCAAACGTGCTGCGTAACACAAGAATGAACCTCATTGGTTCTTGCTGAAGCTCAAACGTGATGCGTAACACGAGAATGAACCTCATTGGTTCTTGCTGAAGCTCAAACGTGATGCGTAACACGAGAATGAACCTCATTGGTTCTTGCTGAAGCTCAGGCGTGACGCGTAACACGAGAATGAACCTCATTGGTTCTTGCTGAAGCTCAAACGTGCTGCGTAACACGAGAATGAACCTCATTGGTTCTTGCTGAAGCTCAAACGTGTTGCGTAACACGAGAATGAACCTCATTGGTTCTCGCTGAAGCTCAAACGTGTTGCGTAACATGAGAATGAACCTCATTGGTTCTTGCTTGAGCTTCTGTTTACCATATCTGATGTGTGAGTTGATGAAAGCTTATGTGAATAAAAACCTAAATTCAATCTGTTCATCATAATAAAGCGATCGAGTCTCTTCAGAAAATTTGGACTAAACCGCTCGCTTCACATGGATTGTTTTACAGTGTCTTTATAAACTATGAAACGTCAAAGTGATAGTTGCGAAGACTGTCAACGGAGGGACAGAAATCTCTCCGATTTCATTCAAATATCTTCATTCGTGTTCCGAAGATGAACGAAAGTCTTACAGGTTTGGAACGACATGAGGGCGAGTTAATGATTACAGAATTTTCATATTTAGGTGAACTATCCCTTTAATGGATCACAGATGCTGTCAATAGAGCTTAATTTGTACTGAACCTGGAATAATCCTTTAAAGTGTAAAAAAAAAGTACTCTAGTTGATCTAAAGCAGTATGACTTTATTTCCTCCTCAAGGATAATTGTGCTGTTTGCTCTTTTCCATGCAGTTACAATGAACAGAGAACATTTCAAGCTTTTAAAAGGACAAACTGTAAAAGCACCATAAAAGGAGTCCATATTTAAAGTTTGAGGAACAGCCTGAAGTTGTTATTCACTGACACTTTTCTTTCCTGTTAACTGCGATCGGATCATGGATTCATGGATGAATCACTCAGCAGCTTCAGTCCTCATTCATTCATTCAGTTGCAGTGAAAAGAACGACCAGCACATTTGTCCTTTTCTCCACAGAAGAAAGAAAGTCATACACATCTGGCACACTTGAGGATGAGTAAATGACTGAATCTTCTTTTTCGGGTGAATTATCCCTGTAAGTACACTTCTTGTGTGTTACTCACTGCGCTATTTCATGAACACTGTAATGTACAGAGTGACTCTACAGAAAGGCTTGTAACGCGTGTTTTTCTTCAGTCAGATGAAGGCGGCAGTATCAGCTGGAGCTGTAGAGGGTCATCTCCGCCACATTGGCATCTTGCGTTTCCAGTTCCTGCCGGCAGCTTTCTCTGATCGCATACACGACCAGTCCGAAACAGATAAAAATGAGCAGCACTATGCCGATCACCTGTTAATGAGACAGAGAAACACTGGACGTCTGTACAGGTAACGTCTAACCACACTGAAAAAAAAAATTTGCTGCCTTAAATTAAGTACAATCAACTTGGCTGTTTAAGTCATTTCAACTATATTGTCTCACTATATATATATATTTATATATATATTTATATTGTCATAACTTATTGATCATATAATTGTTGATTTAAATAGGGGTTGACCGTTCGCCTATAGTAAAAAAAAAAAATGTCATGGTTTATCAGAACATTTTGTTAAATCAACTTAAAATATTATATTATCTGAACCACATAAATGATCTGAGTTTCTGTTGATTAAACCAATATCCTTTATTGTATTAACTTCAATGAACTTAAAATTTTAAGGCAACCAGGTTACTTACTTTTTAAAGCTACACCAACAATATAATTTTTTACAGTGTACATGTGTAAAGAGTATACTTCAAATGTGTATCCATTGCATAATGACGTTGATCACACAAAAGTTGTTTTTAATGTGTCCAGGTGTTATTTCACCATAATCAAAAAAAATTAAAAAATCAAGAAAATTAAGCATTTTTTAGGATTTGTTTTTGCATTGTAACATTGTTTATTAATATTAACCACATTTCCCTGTAGTTCTCATTACTGTAATACCAAAAAACAGTTATATTTTATTTAAAATGTTAAGTATTTATATATCATGGTGATCAATGTTGAACTTTTTAATATGCATTTTGTTAATTAAAAAAATGACTGTAACATTAATTTTATATATTTTAAAAATATATAGAATGTAGAATTGTTTAAACACTGTAATACATTTTTTATACTTTATGATAGAATATAAAATAGAATATTTATTTAATAGAATACTTATAAATAATATTTATATATAGAATAGTTTTTTATTGCATTACAATGAACCAAAATCTTGTCTTTAAGCAACAAAAAAAAGACAATATTTTCATGACCTGGACATGTTTTTGTGAGATTCCCCCATTAAATGATCATAGACACTCTAATGAACATACATGAATTGTTGGGTTACAGAAGTAGTAAATGTAATGTCAAATGTTTCATTGGTGGTTGTCAAGAATCTAGTCAAGACTGGAGCTAAACTCTAAATATTCAATATCTTTGAATCTCAGTATCAAAGTTCTATAGATATTCTCTATAGCAAAATTCCACAAAGGTATCATTGTATCTTCAGAGTTCTAAAAATGTTTCATTGTATCCACAGAGTTCTAAAAAATGTGTCACTGTGGTTTGACGGGCTACTGGATCTCACCTGAGACTCCACAAACAGTCGCTGTGAGCGCAGCATGAGTTCCTGAGGAGTGACGCTCTCTTCTTGAATGGGCTCGCACCATTTCTGCGGAGCGGCTTTGTCCACGATCACGAAGCGCCCGTGCCAGTCTGTCATCGCGCAGGCGAAATACTGACCGTCCAGGAAGAGCAGGATCAACCAGACCACGGCGGGAACGAAGCCGGACAGGGACACGGTCCTCCTGCACCAGACGTCACACCTGCATCCCTGAATGATCATCATCAGCGCGAAGGCCATGACGGCGGGAATGATGAAGAATGCGGAGGAAAACAGCCCGTTCCAGGCCGGATTACACGGACACTCAAACTCCAGCTCCACCAACTTCTCCAGTCCCATCAGGATGAACCCGAAAGCCACGTTGGACACCAAAGGACTGTTGCTCAGTTCATTCTTCAGTCTCGTAAGCCATTGTTGTCGACTTCCCATACTAACAACACCTGAAAGTCAGAGGAGAGCTGGTGAAATTGCTCACACACATTTGCAGAAGGTCACTGATGCGAGACGAATTGATCCTGGGGCAAGTTTTCCCCCTCCTGACCTTTTAGGTTCCCATTGGCTTGGGACAAAGGTGGGTGTGTCGTCGGTCACCTCTGCTCCGCGGGTCATTGGCTCGCGTCAGGCGGCAGGTGTGGCTTCCATTTAAATGTGTCTTTCATTGACGTGCTTGAGTAAAGTGGAGGGAAAAGTCGCTGCGCTGTTATTGGGCACGTCAGCGTGACTGCAAATCTCAACGTGCTGTGTCATCAGAATCATTCTCAACACGCATTGTTTAGGGTCGCCTTTACTCCTGAGAGCTTTTAAAAGAACCATAACAAAAGAACCGACTGAATTTGTAACCCTAAAACCTTTTAACCCACAGGCTTCTGCTTAAATGCGTTGAGTTAGTTTAATAGACAAATATAAACTGTGCTTGCATATTAATTTCTTTAGAAAACAAAAATGGTTTTGTATGTATGTGTTGGTTTGTCCATCAGGTGGCGCTGTGTGAATGTGAGCCGGTGCAGACAGAGGTCATGATTCTGCTCAGCTCTTAATCCTGACTGACTGTGTGTTAATGAACACCCCTCGATCACACTGTGTGGATAACATGTGCTTTCTTCAGGAAATCTCAGTAGTGCCCTAGATACATATGGAAGCCTTCAGACATTAATCAACTGTACCATTATACTACCATGCCTATGGTATTCTTTAAAGTACTTTAATTTGGAGTACCATATGAATAAATTTTGCATGAATATGGTAATCATTCAGTACTATGGTACAAGGGAGACCGGGGCTAGTTGTCACAAGTGCTATAGTTCAGTAAAGGTTAGACTCGTGTTTGTTTGCTTGCTTGGTTTTATTGTATTTTATATGATATTTGTATTTTTGTAATTGAATTTTTGCCATGAAAATAGCCTTAGATGCTGACATGGCATTAAATAAAACAATCTGAATCTGTAAAGGTTTCAGGTCATAAATGCTTATTTTCTTCTGTGCTTTTGTAAGTTAGTTTTTTTATTATTTGTAAATTCTGTCCTCTAAACTGAAATTCAAATATCATATTTTTCATCTGTTGGATAAATAAACAAAAAGAGTTATTATATAATTAATTTTTTTTTTTTTTTTTTTTTATAAATGTGAGATTGGGGCAAGTTGTCACATTTTAAATTGTTGCAATTTTATAGAATTTATCATTTCTATCGACCATAAAAAATTACACCTTTTTTTCATTTAATAGTAAAATTCCATTGAATTGAATAATCCTTACATATTATGAATTAATCATTTTAAATAAGTTAAAAAAAACTAGAGCTTAATAACACATTTTGTATAAATCTTAAACTTAAACACTTTTTTAATTTATAATTAATTAATTAATTTATAAATATGGAAAATGTGTTAAGTTCTAGTTTTTTAATTCATTGAATAATTCCTAAGATTTTTTAATTCAATTTGATGGAATTTTACTATTAATTGAAATGTGTATTTTTTTTATTTTTTTATACATTCATGTTTAAACGTCATTTGGCCGATAGAAATTACAATAAATAAATTCTATAAAATTGCAGCATTTAAAAATGTGACAAAATGTTTGTCCTACTTTCATTATACACTCACCTAAAGGATTATTAGGAACACCATACTAATACTGTGTTTGACCCCCTTTCGCCTTCAGAACTGCCTTAATTCTACGTGGCATTGATTCAACAAGGTGCTGAAAGCATTCTTTAGAAATGTTGGCCCATATTGATAGGATAGCATCTTGCAGTTGATGGAGATTTGTGGGATGCACATCCAGGGCACGAAGCTCCCGTTCCACCACATCCCAAAGATGCTCTATTGGGTTGAGATCTGGTGACTGTGGGGGCCATTTTAGTACAGTGAACTCATTGTCATGATCAAGAAACCAATTTGAAATGATTGGAGCTTTGTGACATGGTGCATTATCCTGCTGGAAGTAGCCATCAGAGGATGGGTACATGGTGGTCATAAAGGGATGGACATGGTCAGAAACAATGCTCAGGTCGGCCGTGGCATTTAAACGATGCCCAATTGGCACTAAGGGGCCTAAAGTGTGCCAAGAAAACATCCCCCACACCATTACACCACCACCACCAGCCTGCACAGTGGTAACAAGGCATGATGGATCCATGTTCTCATTCTGTTTACGCCAAATTCTGACTCTACCATCTGAATGTCTCAACAGAAATCCAGACTCATCAGACCAGGCAACATTTTTCCAGTCTTCAACTGTCCAATTTTGGTGAGCTTGTGCAAATTGTAGCCTCTTTTTCCTGTTTGTAGTGGAGATGAGTGGTACCCGGTGGGGTCTTCTGCTGTTGTAGCCCATCCGCCTCAAGGTTGTGCGTGTTGTGGCTTCACAAATGCTTTGCTGCATACCTCGGTTGTAACGAGTGGTTATTTCAGTCAAAGTTGCTCTTCTATCAACTTGAATCAGTCGGCCCATTCTCCTCTGACCTCTAGCATCAACAAGGCATTTTCGCCCACAGGACTGCCGCATACTGGATGTTTTTCCCTTTTCACACCATTCTTTGTAAACTCTAGAAATGGTTGTGCGTGAAAATCCCAGTAACTGAGCAGATTGTGAAATACTCAGACCGGCCCGTCTGGCACCAACAACCATGCCACGCTCAAAATTGCTTAAATCACCTTTCTTTCCCATTCTGACATTCAGTTTGGAGTTCAGGAGATTGTCTTGACCAGGACCACACCCCTAAATGCATTGAAGCAACTGCCATGTGATTGGTTGATTAGATAATTGCATTAATGAGAAATTGAACAGAAGTTCCTAATAATCCTTTAGGTGAGTGTATAATAACTCTTGTCTTTGTCAATATAGTTTTATTGTTATTCAACAGATATTACAAAAATATGATATTTGAATTTTAGAGGACAGAATTTACAAAATAATAATAAAACTTTTAAGTGATGGGTTATTTTATGATGGGTTATTTAGTGTAATTCAATAACATGTCTTTTAAAAATTACCTTTATTAATAGTGGTATCTTAATATATATTTTCATTGCACTGCGTGTTACTGTATTGTAATACAGTGATTGAATGCGCTGGAGCTGCGCAGAGCTGATGCGCTCGAGGCACTGCGGGCGGGAGCGCGCTCCGACAGCTGATGATGCGCGCGAATGAGCCGTGGGGTACGCGCACTGACAGCTGAAGGTTCTTCGCGATGACGGACACTCCGATGGCCCCTCATCACCATCATCAGCATCCGCATCCCTGAGCGCCGGCCAGCCGCAGCATCCTCATCCTCATCCGTCCTCCATGCAGCAGAGCCGCGCAGCGCCTGTCGCGTTTCTCGCCGTGCGTCCGCGCTCCTCCTCCGCCATCCTCTGCGACTGAAGCCGCTCCGCGTCCATCCTCTGCTCTCTCTCTCTCGCTCTCTCTCTCTCCTCCTGCAGGATGCTGTCCTACACGGGGATGCTCGCGCTGCTCCTCATCCACGGGAACGTGATGCTCCCGTACGTCTCATCTCAGAGCGGTAAGGATAACGCGACGCGGACGCCCGGGATCTGTGTGTAATCTGCTTTAGAGGTCGATGCCATCTTTATGATGACAGACACCCCGCCGCGTTACAGTCGTGTTGATGTGTGGGGCATATGAGAGAGAACGCGTAAACAGACCCAGTTGATCATATGTGCATGCTCGACATTGATTGCACTTTTAATCGGGGCGTTTTAATAGTGTGTTTCCTATTCTCCAGAGTAATCCGTGTTGTTTACACTTCACATCCTCACACCAGATCTCATGAAACCCAAAGCATTATGTAATGCCTTGATGTCGCTGGTGTTATGCATTGAGAGATCTTCTGCTTTTGAAATGGAAAGTAGTGTGTTTGTGAGCAGCGTGTGTCCCTGAAGGCATGTGTCTGACTTTACACTGTGGAGAGTCACAGCTGTGACCAGGAGAGGGCAGATTCATCACCTGCACACACACACACACACACACACACACACAGGGCCAGGGTATTCCCTCCTCAGCCAGCAGGAACAACAACTCGTGCATCAGTCCGGTTTATGTCTCTGTGCAATGCATGAAAACAGAAAAGCATCAGATGTGATGACACATTGACTATCGAGCAGGTTTCCCAAACGTGTTGCATTGCGACTTTATTAAACTGGGATATGAGAACGTATTTATATCTAGCTGTGACACTTATGTGTGTGTGTGTAGCATTTTAAAAAGCAAATATACATAATAAAGTGTGTGTGTGTGGATTAAACCCCTCAATTCATGTGGATTGATGTTATGGTGGTATTGATTATATTTTTCAGGGTATAGTATCGGAAAATCGTGACAACACTAGTGTGTGTGTTTAAAGTGCTCGGTAAAATAATGAATAAACATGCTCTGCATAAGTGCTAGTAGCTGATAGCTGTGTGTGTGTGTGTGTGAGAGAGAGTGAGAGTGTGTAAGTGTGTAAGACTGCATGTGTGTGAGTGTTTATGTGAGTAAATGTGTGTGTGTGAGTGTGTGTGTGTATACAAGTGTGTAAATGAGTTAGTGTTTGTATATGTGTGTGAGCATGTGAGTGAGTGTGCCTGTGTGTGAGTGAGTGAGTGCGTGTGTGTGTGTGTGTATGTGAGTGAGTGCGTGTGTGTGTGTATATGAGTGAGTGTGTATGTGAGTGTGTGTTTGTGTTTGTGTGTGAGTGCGTGTGTGTGTGAGTGTGTATATGAGTGAGTGCGTGTGTGTGTGTGCATGTTTGAGTGTGTATATGTGTGTGAGTGTGCGTGTGTATATGAGTGAGTGAGTGAGTGTGTGTGAAGGTCTGCTTTGATTGTCCAGACATAAGGTCAGTGGCTCTCCTCTATATCCAGCTATTGTTTGGTAAATCCTCACACAGATTCCAGCCCCTCTGTAGCTCCACGAGCGCCACCGTCTGAACTCTGAGATTCCAGCGTCGCTGCGGCCCACTCAAGTCTTAATACTCAAATCTTATCAAAATACAGCCAGAATTAAATCAATGTTTCCAGAGAACAACTAAAAAGCAATAATTCAGAACCCCAGACGAGGAACACGCATCTTATCTGATGCAGAGTTGTTAGTGCACATGTTTTGATGTTATATAGCCAAGGAGGAAGAGACCTGAGCGACATGCGTGATCAACGTTTCTGTGCTGTTAAAGACAATCAATCACATCTGTGAGTGTTTGTCATTATAGCATGCATATTGTTCAAACATTTGGCATAACATATTCAAAAAGTGTGTTCTTTTGTCTGGTTTTCCAGTGCAAATAGTACATTTCAAACAGTAGAGCATGATGGGAGTGTCGTCAAGGTCATGGGGTCAGTTCCCAGGTAATGCATGAACTGATAAAAATACATGCAATGAAAGTCACTTTCAAATCTCTCTATATATAAAATAAACATTTATGAAGACATTGCACATGCATTTCCTGGGAATTGACCCCATGACCTTGACGATACACCGCCATGCTCTGCTGTTTGAAATGTATTAAAATTCATATCCCATATTCCGAGTCGCTGTGAGATGAGATGTCAGTGCTGCTCGACCAATGACTGCATCTGTTTGGGAAAGCTGTTTTTAATATTGCATTGCATCTGGCATCTGTGTTACCTGCTCGTCCTGCTATTAATGAATTAATCTGAAGATGTAAACAGTGTGTAGTGTGTGTGTGTGTGTCTATAGAGCCCTGAAGCAGCAACAGATATCCGCAGGACTGTAAATGCTCTGCTTCATTCTGCTGCACGCGTCTATTATTAGAACAGACACGAGGAGCACAGAGTCGTGGCTTTGGAGTTATTTTGTGTGCAGTGACTCTTAATGGACTGGCTTCATAGGGAGGTTTGTGTGGTTTTCTGCTTTATTACAGACTATAACCGCGCTCTGATGGAAAGGGAGCGTGAATATGTCTATGAAGCATGTCTAATCTGGCCTCATGAACAATTCACCGTATAAAGGCACTCTTCGGAGTATAAATAGCCCATGTGACATCCGTGGCCGACAGCCGTGTGTGTTTTCAAAGGGAGAGAGAAGAGTCTGTCATCATGTTCTCACCCTCATGACTTTTGTTCTAATAAAGACTTCTTTTATGATATGATTGCAGAGCTGTTCGGTACAAGGTACGTCTCCTTTTGAAAAAGCAAAGCCAAACGAGGGCGATTAAACGATGACAGAATATTCATTTTGGTTTTTTTGGGTGAACTTTAAGTTATGAGCTTCAGCTTTTTTGAGATGATAATTACAGCATTAATCCTATTTAAAGCAGATCTGCTCCTATCTTTGGCTGGACGTGGCGTGACTTTATCTAAAACCGTTTTTAACTGCATTTTGATGATGATTCTTGTAATTATTACACATGCAGCGCTTCCGACCTCATATTAATTGTGATATTTGTACTTTTAATCCATTTGTCACAGTGCAGAACCATTTAAAACGAGCTAGAGAAGATACTTCAAATTGCAGATATATGTTATTCATATAAATATTATGTTGATTCATGCAAAATGACTTGATACAAAATCTGATGTTTTCTGATTAATTCCGTCAAAAATGAGTTTATGCTTAAAACGAGAGTATCAGAAAAATAAACTTAATTCAAAGGGAAAACATTGACTGATATTTTTTCTCATTTTAAGCATAAACTCACTAAACTTTCAGCATCTTATGACATTCTGCATCTCTTGATTTGAGATTGTTTAGATATTTGTACTGGAAAACAAGACAAAATACAAAAAAATCAAGACAATTAGGATTGTTAAAGATGCTGTATTTTTAAGTTTTAAGTAAATAAGTAATTTCTCTGCATGATTGTTTTTACATACGCTATTGCAAGAAAGTAATATCCAATATTACAATAACAAATAAAATAGTATTAAAGTAAGGTGCGCAGTAATTTAATAAAATAAGATAAAAGGTGCATGTGAAAATTACTGCATCTGTTTGGGAAACCTGTATTTATTCTTGCATTATTTTTGCAATACTGTTCTGTGACGCTGGTGTCAATGATTCGCTCCACCTTGCATTATAAATGTAACTAATATAGCATTAGGGGGCCAAGCTCAAATAAAGCATAAGTGGCATGGCTGGGCATCAGACCAACTGCAACAATGAGCAATTAAAGGCATTTTAAGATGATTTTAGTCAAAATGCCTGAAAAATCATAAATACAGTTACTAGTAATGATTTACCAATAGGTGGCACTGTGACTAAATTGATGTGTTGTGGTCAGAGTGAGGTGACAATGACACAAGCAAAGTTTGGTGTCATTATGACAAAGCATTGCATAGGTACAGCCTCAAGAGTCATTTTGGCATTGGCAATGTGTTGCTGCGCCATATGAAAATGTTTTGGTCTATTGACACGAAATCCAGAACTATTTGTCGGCACGGTCAAAAGATGATACGATTCGATTTTGGTGAAAATCTGATAAACGATGTTGGAGGAGTTCGAAAAAGTAGGTTTGAAAGAAAATTAAAATGGCAGACAGGAAGTTCAGCTGGCTATGGCAAAATTGGTATACATGTTGTCGGCATGACCCAGGGAATCTATTAGACCAGTTCATTAAAATAGGCTAATTTAATCAAAAGTTATTAGCATTGTTGGAAATGTCATTATAACTTAAGGTGGCGCTGCCCTGAAATTTTTTAAGTGCTGTCAGGGCATGGTGCCGAAGACCTACCAAGTTTCGCAACGATACGCCAATGCATTCGTAAAATATAGCATTTTACATCAAAATTCAAAATGGCCGACGCCCAAAATGGCTGATATTGGAAAATTAGGTGTTGTATGACTTGGTGTGATGCCCCAAATCTAAAGAGACCAGTTTCAAAACCAACCGTTCAGAAGTTAGAAGCAAAAATATACATTTGTAATACCTCCTGACCACTAGGTGGCGCTGCATCAAAACTCTGCAGGTCATCTTAGGTCATGGTTGTCATAACACACACCAAGTTTGGTCAGAATACACTAAAGCGCTGCGGAGATATAGCCTCAGGTTCATTTTAGCGGGCACTTAGTCTGATTCTTTTACGCGTTATTCGAGAACGGCTTGGTCAGCATGGTCTAAAGATGATCTGGTTCGAGGAGTAGTTCGTAAAAGTAGGAATACATTTTCATGACGGAAAATCGAACCGCTTTGAGCCAAAGGAATCAGAGGATTTTTTGTTTCTAGCCCTTGCAGTTCAAAAGTTATTAGCACAAACGTAAGTGCAATTTTGGACAGGTGGTGGCGCTAGAGGGATTGAGTTAGAGACTCCAAATTTGATGTGGTGACGGTTCAGACTGTCCACTATCTGTGTGCCAAATTTCACAACTTTCCCGCTAGTGTTTCTATGGGCTGCCATAGACTTCCAGAGCAGAAGAACTTCAACGATTACAATAGGTGCCTACACACTTTCAGTCATTATGCTGATTAAAGCTCATGTGCGTTATTTGTCATACTGTGTGTACGGTCATATTTTGAAATCGGACGACGTTGAGCCATGTATAAAAAACGGGCACATGTTGTTCTTCACAATGGCAGCGCATTAACTCAGAACGTTGGTTGAGATTTACCAAGAATTGATGTCACACCTGCGAGAGCCGTTAGGAGTTTCTGTCGGGCTGCAGGAAAAATGACTCATTCTTACCACCTGTGTTTCATAGTCCATATGCAATTTACAGGCGACGAAAAAAGATGAAGAAAGCACAGAAAAAGATGCGATATGCACTGCATCGTGACTCTAAAATTATGATATAAACATGCCACAGGAACACTGATTATTGCTTAATATGGTAGACACTCGTGACCCATTCCACCTACTCAACACTTGTCTGTGTGTGGAAATTTGGTGTTTTATTGTCCTCCAGGGAGCCGTAGTTCCCACCGGAGAGGTGAAAAACTCAAGTGATCCCGTTAACACACTCAAGCTGCCAAATCCCCACCGTTAAACCTTTTTAAGTTGGCGGAGGTTGCCATTAATAAAAGCATCTAGTGAGTGATTATGCAGTGATTTCAGTGTGAATGCATGTTTGAAGCATTGCAGTATTGAAGAATCATCTTTTAAAAAATGATTGCATGATCTTTTTTAGTTTTAACCAAGATGTATGAGCATGCATCAGGAGCATAAGCTAATTTTCCTGATAGGTGCTGACTGAAAGCCTCCGTGAATGCATGTCATTACGCACCATCCAGATGTTTCTGTTCCCGCGGAGGCTTGCAGAGAATCGCGCTCCAGTAGAGGAGGTGTGAAAGCCCAATCTGTTCGTTAGGGTGGCTGAAAACTCCAGACACGGATGTCTTTATTCCGAGAGAATATAATTATGGTTCATGTGATTGTGCCTCAGGCAGGGAATTCAACTAAGTGAAAATTGTGTCTTTTCATAGCTCGCTCCACACACGGCTTCCTTCAGACTCAGAGTCTCTCTGCTGTTTCTGAGCAGGTGCTCACCTGAGCAATCATTGAAATTAAGATAATGTTGTTATTTAGAATAACGTGCATTGATGAATCATTCACAGTAAGACCAGGAACATGCATTAAAGAGGAGCTATGATGCTTTTTTTTGCTGTTTGAGCATGAAAAAGCTCAGCAAAGCTCCAGTTCTTCTCTATATCAGTGTCAGTGTTTCTGAACTCCTGAAACGCCTCCATTGTAGTCTTGAGTTTTCTTCAGGAACTAACACGTCACAATATTCCTCATTATAATAATTCATACTCAGAATAAAGGGGCGGGGCCTGGTTGAGTTAGTTAGTAGTGTGTTGAAACTGGCGGTTATGGTAAGGGGCGGGACATTTCCCTGCTTGACCAAGCACAACACACTGCTCCAGCCGACCAATCAGAGCACATTGTGCTTTTCAGAAGGCGGAGCTTCATAGAGACAGGAACTAAACAGAGCGTTACTGACAGACTGGGAAGAGAGGAGCCGCAACAATGGAGAATATGAGGAAATAATCAACATTCAAGCAGGAAAACCTGCTCTAGAAGAGCCCAAAAACAACAGCAAGACTATGGCAGTTTGATTTCATGTTGACATTACATTTCTAGGTCCATGAATGTCTAAGTCTGAAAAGAAGCTCAGTTGTTGTTAGTGAAGTATGTCTGCAAATTTCTATCTTTTAGTAGTGTCTCTTTCCTCAAAAGAGACGAATGAACACACTGAGCTTGATCCATCTTTTATTTGTGTAAGAATGATGATTAAAAGATGGCTTAGGCGTCCTCGGAGTGCCGGTTCATTTGTCATCCTGAGATTATATGACAAAACCACCTCAGTCTCCTTGAATGACCTGCCAAAATATTCCCTTTGTCAGTTTCTTGAGTGTAAAATATGAAATTACTTCCCAAATATCCTTTAGATAGAGAGTGATAATAGGGCTGTGATGAAGCTAGAATAATCAATATTTTGTTCAAGAAACATTTATGATTATTATCAGTTGAAAACAGATGTGCTGCTTCATATTTTTGTGGAAACCATGATACATTCAGGATTCCTTGATGGACGGAAAGTTCAAAAGAACAGCATTTATTTGAAATAGAATATTTTGTAACATTATAAATGTCTTTACTGTCATTTTGGATGTCTTTGAGTAAGAGTATTCATTTCTTTGAGAAAAAAAAAATTTAACGCTAGTGTATATTATATTATATCACAGATATTAGATAAATTGCCCAGCCCGAGCACATTTTGACATGTTTTATTGATATTTTGGTTGCTGAGTTCCAGCACTATACTGTAGATCTGCAGCGCGTCTGTAAATGAGACGCATTCGGGATGATTGAGTCTCCGTCTTCAGCAGGCGCTGCTTCTTGGAGTCGAGCCGAGCCGAGCGTCACAGTAGGCATTCATCACACACCAAGGTTAAACTCAACTGCAGTTTAGAAATCATGAGCACCGTTATCATGCCAATGTGATATTTCATATTTGTGCCCAGAGGAAAGAACGATCACAAATGAGATCTAGAGTTGATCATAACACTGTGTTCTGTCTTTTACTGAAGTCTCCTGCTTCTCAGATGTTTCTCCTGAGGAAAAGACCCTAGTGAGATCTATTAGAACAACTGTGTTGACTTCTACACTTAGGCCCTGTTTACACCTGGTATTAAGATGTGTTTTGGTCGATCAGATCACAAGCAGACGAGGGAGACACATTCCCGTTTACACCTGGTGTTTTAGTCCGTCTCTTTTGTCCACTTTCAACCACTTCTGTCCTGATTTTTTTCGAGAGGAGGGTCTATGTATGGGTTTTTTGAGAACTTTCAATCTAATGGATGAAATACGCTAATGCAATTTACATATGAACGGATCCGGAGACGACGGAAAAACTGAGAGCATCAGCTTTTGTTTCTGCTCTGACAGACGCAAGACCAGACAAACGCTGCGAGTGTGTGTTAGAGATCAGGAATGGAGAGAGAACATTATGCTTTACGTTTTTCATCTTCAAACCAAGCTTGGCTCTCTGACAAAGTTTAAATCCCGCTCTTCCCATAATGTTCACGCGTTAGGTCAGTCGGCGGGTCTTTTAGTGGCTGTTTGTGTGCATCTGACCACATGAGTGTCTACACTACGAAAGCAATCCGGTCGAATGTGTTTGCGACTAGCTCTGGAAGTGGACGAAAGCCAGTGTAAACGCCCACTGCTGTGATTGGCTGCTGTGAGACTTCAGTGTAAACGCCCACTGCTGTGATTGGCTGCTGTGAGACTTCAGTGTAAATGCCCACTGCTGTGATTGGCTGCTGTGAGACTTCAGTGTAAACGCCCACTGCTGTGATTGGCTGCTGTGAGACTTCAGTGTAAACGCCCACTGCTGTGATTGGCTGCTGTGAGACTTCAGTGTAAACGCCCGCTGCTGTGATACTTCAGTGTAAATGCCCACTGCTGTGATTGGCTGCTGTGAGACTTCAGTGTAAATGCCCACTGCTGTGATTGGCTGCTGTGAGACTTCAGTGTAAATGCCCACTGCTGTGATTGGCTGCTGTGAGACTTCAGTGTAAACGCCCGCTGCTGTGATACTTCAGTGTAAATGCCCACTGCTGTGATTGGCTGCTGTGAGACTTCAGTGTAAACGCCCACTGCTGTGATTGGCTGCTGTGAGACTTCAGTGTAAACGCCCACTGCTGTGATTGGCTGCTGTGAGACTTCAGTGTAAATGCCCACTGCTGTGATTGGCTGCTGTGAGACTTCAGTGTAAATGCCCACTGCTGTGATTGGCTGCTGTGAGACTTCAGTGTAAACGCCCGCTGCTGTGATACTTCAGTGTAAATGCCCACTGCTGTGATTGGCTGCTGTGAGACTTCAGTGTAAACGCCCGCTGCTGTGATACTTCAGTGTAAACGCCCACTGCTGTGATTGGCTGCTGTGAGACTTCAGTGTAAACGCCCACTGCTGTGAGACTTCAGTGTAAACGCCCACTGCTGTGATTGGCTGCTGTGAGATTTCAGTGTAAACGCCCACTGCTGTGATTGGCTGCTGTGAGACTTCAGTGTAAATGCCCACTGCTGTGATTGGCTGCTGTGAGACTTCAGTGTAAACGCCCACTGCTCTGATTGGCTGCTGTGAGACTTCAGTGTAAACGCCCACTGCTGTGAGACTTCAGTGTAAACGCCCACTGCTGTGATTGGCTGCTGTGAGACTTCAGTGTAAACGCCCACTGCTGTGATTGGCTGCTGTGAGACTTCAGTGTAAACGCCCACTGCTGTGATTGGCTGCTGTGAGACTTCAGTGTAAACGCCCACTGCTGTGATTGGCTGCTGTGAGACTTCAGTGTAAACGCCCACTGCTGTGAGACTTCAGTGTAAACGCCCACTGCTGTGATTGGCTGCTGTGAGACTTCAGTGTAAACGCCCACTGCTGTGAGATTTCAGCGTAAACGCCTACTGCTGTGATTGGCTGCTGTGAGACTTCAGTGTAATTGCCCACTGCTGTGATTGGCTGCTGTGAGACTTCAGTGTAAACGCCCACTGCTGTGAGACTTCAGTGTAAACGCCCACTGCTGTGATTGGCTGCTGTGAGACTTCAATGTAAATGCCCACTGCTGTGATTTTACTGATTTTACTATTACAGCTCTCAAGGTTAACTGATCATGGAAAGTGTTGATTATAGCATTATATTCAGATGGTGGCATGAAAGGTTGCAGTGATGATCATTGTAGCCGATCTCAGTCATGTTGAGCGCATGAATGCTGTGATCTCGTCATTGTAACTCGATTTCTGCACACTAACGAATGCTTTCATCATAACTAACAGTGCAAACACAATGTACATGAGATATTTGCTGATTATAACGGGAGTTTTGGCGCGAGTCCAGAACTCAGTCACCGATAAACTCGCACTGTTTGATTGACAGCTCCAGCGATTGTAAAGCGAGCGTTCTTTGATGGCTTTCTATATATAATTTAATCACAGTTTAAATAACAGGTTATTTTCATCCTACTAAGAGAAACAATGTGAAGTTGAGCGTTTATTCACTGGTTTGATTTACTGACGCATAGACAAAGAACATCTGACTGTACATGAATCATTACATATCAGAAATCACTGGTCTCAGATCAGGCGTTAGAATTAACACGGTTACTGACATGTTGTGGCATTACTGTCGAGTCCATATCGCAAAAGTCTGTTTGCAAAGAAAATTGCGACTGATTGACCAAAGAATCCACAGTGAAATGTAGCGAACACAAATAAATAATGCTCGACTGAGACATTCACATTGTTGAGAATAAATAAGCACATTCCTAGCATTAGGATCCTTTGGAAGGTAATGTTATTTGTAGTCGCTCTTCTCTCCTCATCATCTCACTAACACTCCAGTGGGTGGGGCCAAATTTGCAATGATGAAGTAGGCGTTGATCTTCTGCAGAGGCCGTCTTTCTCTTATATGTCAAAAGCTCAAGGAAAATTTTATTTTTGTCAGTTCATGATCACTTTAAGTGCACTTTAATATCTGGCAATGGGGTCAGAAAAATCTACTTAATTCAAAGGGAAAACAAGTTGTTTTTCTGACCATGTTGGCAGATATTTTTCCTTGTTTTAAGCATAACATCGCTTAATTTTGATGATTTTGCTGCTCTATTAAATGTATCTTAATTTAAGAATGTTTAGATATTTGTACTGGAAAACAAGACAACTCATTGTTCCTGTGTGAGACACGCAACTGTGATAAGCAACCTCACGTTTTCATGTTTCCATGTTATTTTGTGTATAATGATCAGATTCAGTCTGAAAGATGATATGAAGCACAGAGATGCAGCTGAATCTCCTCCAGACTGTGACTAAGGTTACATGTTTGCGGCTCACACCACCTGTGCATTAGTCAGCTCTGACATCTCACGGATACATGTGACAATCTGATACCATAAACAGGAACGATGTAAAACCATCAGGGGTCGAGCGTAATCGAGTCTCGAGTAGATCTGATGTGCGATGCAAGCGTATTTCTTTTCCTTGCGCCCGTGAAATTCACCTTTTCGTCGGCTCAGTCTCTGCGGCGGCTCTAAACTCCGGCAAACCTTCATGAATCATTTCATTTACAGGCCCGGTAATCCGTTACGATAATAACTTCATCTCGAAGGGCATCATCTCGTCATATCTCACTGTTTCCCAGGATAAACAGGGATGCTGGTGTTTTTGCCATCTGGAGCTTTGCAAAATACCTTTTCTTAAGCGCTTAGAGGCTCACTGCAGAAACAATCTGTCTTGTTTTGCAGTACAAAAAATATCTACATTTAATTAGAGAAGCAAAAACATGTACAATAATAAGACTTGATTTCAAAGAATATATCTTGAATTTAGTTTATTTTTCCTTCCTCATTGGTAAAATGCTTTCTTGTTTTAATATTTATGCAATTTACCGATGAGGTAAGAAAAAAAACAAGTAAAATATATTTGAAAAGATATATAAGATATATATATAAAGATATATTCTCTATAAAAGCAAGAAAATGTACACAATGTTGCTTAAGTAAATTCTTTTTTTTAAGGGTGTTTTTAGGTGGTGTTTTTTCTGAAACATATATTGGTTAAGACAAAAATGGTGATTTAAAAATATTTTTTGGAATAATTTTTTTGTGGAGATGCATAGCATAGAATAAAATTTCAATAGGCAAAACTTGTAAATAAAAAAAAATCTTAAAATAAATGCATTTATTCTACATAATCTGTATTTTCAATTTTGCTTCTCAAATAAATTCTTGTTTTTAAAGTGCCCTGTTATGCTATTTTAAAGGTTCCTCATTTGTTTCTGGGGTCTCCTACACTTTAATTTTCTCATAATATCCATTGCAGCATCAGCTCTTTTCTCAGTGTCTGAAACGGTTCGATCAAGGATTCAGTTTCTCTAAACCCTGACTTTCTGAGAGCCTGCTCTGATTGGTCAGATGGCCCAGTCTGTTGTGATTGGTCGACTCTGCTCTGATTGGTCAGATGGCCCAGTCTGTTGTTATTGGTCTACTCTGCTCTGATTGGTCAGATGGCCCAGTCTGTTGTGATCGGTCTACTCTGCTCTGATTGGTCAGATGGCCCAGTCTGTTGTGATTGGTCTACTCTGCTCTGATTGGTCAGATGGCCCAGTCTGTTGTGATTGGTCGACTCTGCTCTGATTGGTCAGATGGCCCAGTCTGTTGTTATTGGTCTACTCTACTCTGATTGGTCAGATGGCCCAGTCTGTTGTGATTGGTCGACTCTGCTCTGATTGGTCAGATGGTCCAGTTTGTTGTGATTGGTCTACTCTGCTCTGATTGGTCAGATGGCTCAGTCTATTGTGATTGGTCGACTCTGCTCTGATTGGTCAGATGGCCCAGTCTGTTGTGATTGGTCTACTCTGCTCTGATTGGTCAGATGGCCCAGTCTATTGTGATTGGTCGACTCTGATCTGATTGGTCAGATGGCCCAGTCTGTTGTGATTGGTCGACTCTGCTCTGATTGGTCAGATGGTCCAGTTTGTTGTGATTGGTCTACTCTGCTCTGATTGGTCAGATGGCTCAGTCTATTGTGATTGGTCGACTCTGCTCTGATTGGTCAGATGGCCCAGTCTGTTGTGATTGGTCTACTCTGCTCTGATTGGTCAGATGGCCCAGTCTGTTGTGATTGGTCTACTCTGCTCTGATTGGTCAGATGGCCCAGTCTATTGTGATTGGTCGACTCTGATCTGATTGGTCAGATGGCCCAGTCTGTTGTGATTGGTCGACTCTGATCTGATTGGTCAGATGGCCCAGTCTGTTGTGATTGGTCTACTCTGCTCTGATTGGTCAGATGGCCCAGTCTGTTGTGATTGGGCGACTCTGCTCTGATTGGTCAGATGTTCCAGTCTGTTGTGATTGGTCTACTCTACTCTGATTGGTCAGATGGCCCAGTCTGTTGTGATTGGTCTACTCTGCTCTGATTGGTCAGATGGCCGTCTGTTGTGATTGGTCTACTCTGCTCTGATTGGTCAGATGGCCCAGTCTGTTGTGATTGGTCTACTCTGCTCTGATTGGTCAGATGGCCCAGTCTGTAGTGATTGGTCGACTCTGCTCTGATTGGTCAGATGGCCCAGTCTGTTGTGATTGGTCGACTCTGCTCTGATTGGTCAGATGGCCCAGTCTGTTGTTATTGGTCTACTCTACTCTGATTGGTCAGATGGCCCAGTCTGTTGTGATTGGTCTACTCTGCTCTGATTGGTCAGATGGCCCAGTCTGTTGTGATTGGTCGACTCTGCTCTGATTGGTCAGATGGTCCAGTCTGTTGTTATTGGTCTACTCTACTCTGATTGGTCAGATGGCCCAGTCTGTTGTGATTGGTTTACTCTGCTCTGATTGGTCAGATGGCCCAGTCTGTTGTGATTGGTCAACTCTGCTCTGATTGGTCAGATGGCCCAGTCTGTTGTGATTTGGTCGACTCTTTTCTGATTGGTCAGATGGCCCAGTCTGTTGTGATTTGGTCGACTCTTTTCTGATTGGTCAGATGGCCCAGTCTGTTGTGATTGGTCAACTCTGCTCTGATTGGTCAGATGGCCCAGTCCGTTGTGATTGGTCGACTCTGCTCTGATTGGTCAGATGGCCCAGTCTGTTGTGATTGGTCTACTCTGCTCTGATTGATCAGATGGCCCAGTCTGTTGTGATTGGTCGACTCTGCTCTGATTGGTCAGATGTTCCAGTCTGTTGTGATTGGTCTACTCTGCTCTGATTGGTCAGATGTTCCAGTCTGTTGTGATTGGTCTACTCTGCTCTGATTGGTCAGATGTTCCAGTCTGTTGTGATTGGTCAGAAAGCAAACACTCATTATCATATCTGAATCTCAGCTCTTGACACACAGTGATATGAACAGTAACGATGGCGTGGGTTTTACCGTATCAATCTCATCAAAGTGGATTTGCTTTGGCAGCAGAAAACAGCGTCTTCTCCACATGAACAACACCAACCAAACTCTTCCAGTCTCAGATACTACAGTGTTTGAAGGTGGGGCAAAGAGACCCTGTTTAGCCAATCAAGATCACAGGCTGACATTAGCAAATTTGTTACATAGGTTTGTAACAGAAAGTGAGACTGGAATTACTGACGACTCGCTTTAGTTCAGAAGCGATTCTTTCTTTTAGGAGACAATAACTTTATTTGTTTATCTGCACTCTGATCTTTAAAACTTTGCAGACCTTTTACATTCACAAACAGCTGTATTATGAAAGGTAATATTCGAAAAAGCATAATAGGGGCACTTTAAGGATTTTTAATATGTTTTACTGGAAAAGGCAGAATTGCTGCTTAAAAAAAATTATTATTATTAAACTTGAAAATAAAAAATGATCTTAAAGTAGAAGCATTCATTCTACATCCATCCATGCTATGTTTTCTACCAAACAAAGAGACAGTGAAAAATGGCTTGGAAGACGTGCGAAAGGGAGACTCGCCATTTCCTTGAGCATTTAAAGAAGGACAGTAAATTATCCTGCCAATGTGAAGCATAACACTGTGCTCTTTCAGACCGCATATATTCCTTTATGTGCAAATGTTTTTCTCTTCATGACTTTGTTTATTATGTATCTAAGATATTGGTGAAATGGTTAGAGCATCAGTTTAAGACGTACATTCCTGTACACTGAAAAAAAAAGTACTAATTTTGGTAACACTTTACAATAAGGTTTCATTTGTTGACGTTAGTTAACTATATTGTTAACTATAAGGGCCCTATCACACACCCGGCGCAATGCAACACCAGGCACGACGCAAGTTTGTTCTGCTAGTTTCAGCCGGACGCAGTTCTCATGTTCACGTCCAGCTCCTCGTTGTTTAAATATCAAATGCACTGGCGCATCTGTTCACCCATGGGCGTCTGGTCTGAACACCAGGAGTTCAGGAGCATTGCTGGAGCGTTGCTATTGTGAGGAATGTTAAACTAGCAAAAGTGGATTTGGACACGCCCTAAGTGCACCTGCACCGTGCGCTTCAGACCGTTAGAATAGGGCCCTTAATGTCTTGTACATTGTTAGTTAATGCATTAACCATTGTTAACAAATGGGACCTTATTGCAAAGTAAATTTCACAATTATGGCGAGTAACGCAAAATTTTGAAGTAAAAAAACTGAAATTATATTTTCTTGTAAAACATACAACAATAATCTTTATAGTGTACGTGTAAAAAAAGTTACAGAAACATGTATGAGAATGAGTTTAAAATGGAAAATTCACTCAAAAGCGAACATTTTGCCATCATTTACTCATGTCGTTCCAAACCTGTTATTCTTTAACATTTCTGTTTTTGTGTGCCACGCACAAATATTAGAGCATGAATGATGGCCAAATGCTTATTTGCGGGTGAACTATCCCTTTACAATTTACTCCAAGATGAAGAGCGTCCAAAGGTCCGTTAACCTGTTATTCTTCTGTCTTCTACTATATCCCAACTGTTTTCCACTCGTTTCTGATTTGTGGCTTGTTTCTTCTTGATTTGCATTTGGATCATTCTTCTTTTGTGTTTTCCAACTGATCCAACATTTTGGTTTTCTCTCGCACATCCCTCTTCTCCCTGTTTTCCTTCACACTCCCCCGCCATGGCTCCCTCTTCCTCTCCAGCTGGGTTTGTGAAGTCGCCTATGTCAGAGATAAAGCTCACGGGAGACGCCTTTGAGCTGTACTGCGACGTGGTCGGTAACCCCGTGCCGGAGATCCAGTGGTGGTATGCCGATATTAACAGGGCGGACTCCTTCAAGCAGCTGTGGGACGGCGCCCGCAAGCGGCGGGTGTCCATCAACACGGCCTACGGGGCCAACGGTGTGAGCGTGCTGGCCATCTCCCGCCTCACGCTGGAGGACGCCGGGATCTACGAGTGCCGGGCCAGCAACGACGCACGTCGCAACGACCTGCGCCAAAACCCGGCCATGAGCTGGATCCGAACGCAAGCCACCATATCCGTGTTGCAGAGTGAGTGGTCTATGTACTGTAGTAGCTAGATGCTGAAACACGCAGTAGTGTCGCACCACGTCCCTCGTGCAAAACAACCAAACTAGTCTAGGGCTGGACGGCATGACTTTATCATCCGGTTTATCCACCTTATTTTTCAACACAGAAGTAAGCTAGTTTCTGTGAATGTGCGAGACTTTGATTGATTAGCCTCTATAGGTGCAGTTTAATGATCATGATAATAAACATACAATATCAAACTGTTTTTGTGCAGCTACACTGAAAGCTTCGTACATTCAAGTTACATATCCGGCTCTTACATTAAAAATAAGGTGGATACCTGTGGTGCAATTTAAAATATCCAACGTTTGTTTACAATTCTAACAATTCCAGTGTAGATGGTTTGTTTTCAATGGGAGTGATTTAGTTTTGACACGGTGCAACATATGAATCCAGAGCTGATGTGCATTACATGTGTTTAATATCAAGGTTTTGCACCATTCAGAACTGAATTAACCATGCTTCTGAAAATTCCTGAATTTGAATTGAGGTTGCAAACTGGACGTAGAGTTGCATTTCTTTTTCAGCTGCGCTGGTTTCGTAAGTATTTCTTCCATTCATTTTAATTTAAAAAAAAAAAAGTCTTTGTTAAAGCATTATAAGCCATGAAACAAACCAACCAGCTACGAGGAGAATCACAACACTACAAACTTTGATTGGATGCAAAAAAGTTTTAGGAAATCAGACAAAAAGACAAGATGGTGTACTTCCCTTTAGTGGGGGAAAGAACTACAATCCCATGAAGCATTGCGAACAGCAAAATTGATCTAAAAACGATGGAGAAATATAAAACTACTCATTTTAAGTATTTTGAGAGCACTGCAAGATCAACTTGATTACGTCATTTGCATCGATTTTGGTGCATTCTGCTTGTTTCGACTCTGATTGGTGGAATGTTCTGTACAGCATCATGGGTAATGTAGTTTTTCGCCAGGACTTCCGCTGATAAACAGTATTATTTTAAAAACTAAGCTGAAATAATGCAGGCTGACGGCTTCAGCGGAATCAGATACCATCCATTAACAACCTCATAGCTCACAGTAAGGCTGTCTTTAAAGGTTTATAAGTTATTGTTAAAAATACATTAGTGCATAAATGCACATTTGCACATTTTATGCAATAGAGTGCATTAGTGCCCGTCCACTTTTTCAGCTGCACTGGTTTTGTAAGTATTTTTTCCATTCATTTTTGAATTTTTAAAAAGTCTTTGTTAAAGCTTTATAAGCCATGAAACAAACCAACCAGCTACGAGGAAAATCACAACACTACAAACTTTTTGGAAATCAGACAAAAATACAAGAGGGTATACTTAACGGCTTTAGTGAGGGGAAAGAACTACAATCCCATGAAGCATTGCGAACAGCAAAATTTAACTAAAAACGATGGAAAAATATAAAACTACTATTTTAAGTATTTTGAGAGCGTTGACTCAATTACATCATTCGCATTTTGCATCAATTTTGGTGCATTTTGCTTGTTTCGACTCTGATTGGTGGAATGTTCTGTACAGCATCATGGGTAATGTAGTTTTTCCGACAGGAATTCCGCTGTTAAGCATGGTTATTTTAAAACTAAGCTGAAATAATGCAGGCTGACGGCTTCAGCGGAATCAAGATACCATCCATTAACAACCTCATAGCTCACAGTAAGGCTGTCTTATAAGTTATTGTAAAAAATGAATTTCCCTATGGAGGACATTAATGGAGTTTTACATCCGGATGCCGACTGTTGCACTCTATTCAAATTCTGATATGCTTTGGCAGTTCAGTTCAAATTCACACTCTTGAACTGAAAGTGAGTCAGTTCTGAATTTTGCACAGCCCTGGTGTATTTCGGCTATTTTATGCACATTCACTCATATTTATAGTGCAATTTCTGTTTTATGAAATTGATTTATATGTTTGTTATGAATATAATCTGATCTTTTGGTTTGTGTTCATATAAAAAGAGGAAAGAATCAAATTCACTGGACTCAAAAGTACCACTGGATTATCCCAAAATATTCATTAGCACATGATTATGTAATACATAAAGCATATTTGGAGGGAATTTGCAGCAAAAATACTGTATTGTGGTCATACCGCCCAGCCCTACTACAATCGAAAATAAAACAAACCCCATATTATGTTCATTTGAGTTCTTATTTTTTTGAATTGGGACAGCATTGTATTGATTCCTTCTGTATTTCCTTGGTGTGTCCAAATGTCACCCTTTCCTTTAGGCAGACTTTGAGGATTTCAGTAGTCACTCAGTCCCTCTCCTCTCCTAATGCCCTTGAGCCTCTTGTTGTGGATGACCACAAACCCAGACAAAATCTGCCTCTCCTCCTCCTCCTCACTCCTTCCTTCCTCATGCCGTCCATCCTGGCAGTTTCTGTATTTCCTGTGTTGCTTCCCGTTTCTGGTGTCCTCTGGTTTTGCTTCAGTTCTTTCTGTTATTTCATATGGATATGATTTAGTCTGTTTGTTTTTGCATTGCGTGGGTTGTTTTATTTACTTCAAAGCCCGACATCGTGTGCCCTGTGCAGAGCGTAAAGCCTAACGGCGCTTTGAAGTCATGCCGTGTTTTATCTGTGTATTTTGTCCTTGGAAAAGGGTGGATGGGACCAGGAAGAAGACACAAGGGGTCATTTCAGTTGTACAGCAATTCCTTATCTTAATACCGTGAAACAAAAATCATAATCTTATCTCGGTGGGCCATCTGTTATAAAACTGACCCGTGTGCCGGAGAATGACCTTGTGCCTTCTTTGCATTTACTGTTTGCCTGCGATTCAGTAATGACATTATATTCAGATCCACAAACGTAAAGCCAATCAGTGATTCATTTGTGCATGGGTAACTGAAGATATTCTGTCATTACTGAGAGTCAGTGTTTCTCATATTATATACATGTGATACGGCATCGTCGCATGCATATAACAGGCTATACATGCTGAAGCGCTGCGGATAAGAATGTATAGTTTGTCAAGAGATTTCTGGTGGTCTTGTCGAGCTTCATAGGTCTAGCGTGCTTGTGTGTAGAGGCTTTAGCGTTAATATGTTCACCCCCAAAACTTCTCTTCACAGTTTTCTTCCTTGACGGAATAATCGATGGCTTGTTGTTGGCTGAGGATTGTGAGGAAGAAATCAAATCCACCGATTGACCATTAAACTCTTTCCTCTTAGCAGGTGTCCTCCAGATGACCTTCGGCAGGATCTCCAGACAGATATTGACAGATATATACTGGGCGAATGCGTTGAGGTGAGGGTAGGCGCTCTGACGCTGGCCTAGAGAGAGAGTACAAGCCGTAACGTTCCCCTCGGATAAACCAAACTGCAGGAGAAGGTGTAAGGAATGCTAATTGGCTCATCCGATGCCCCTCCCCCAGAGCGGGAATGATATCTAGAGGTTTACTGTACAAACCAATCGCAGGGTGATTATTTTCCTTCTGGGTGCTGGGGTTGCTACGGTAGAGCTGCTCGAAACACGCACACACACACACACACACACACACCTGCTCAACTGATTAAAGTCTGTGCATGTAGATAAAAAAGTTTGGCCATAAAAGTAGAGATATTTGGCTATTTGAGCTTGTAGTCCCAGACGTTTCTGCAGGTTTTATGAATGTAAATGTAAGCGCTTTTAAAGACCAATTAAAGAAAATGTAAGGAATCAATTGAAGGGAAAATCACACAATATGTTCTTTAAATGTAAATGTCTAATCACACTGTGAGTTATATTACTGATACTTCAAAGTTTGAGGATACAATTTCCAACAGATCTCCATTACTTTTTAATTAATTTCACAAAAAAATAGCTTTGAGAAAATCTTGTGATTTTACGATTAAAACTAGAACAAATATCTGCCAATGGGTTCATAAAAATCAGCTTAATGAACTTATTTTCATACCCAATATTTGTTCTTGTTTTGAGCACAAACTCACTTAATTTTGTTCAATTTCTCAGAAAACGAGACTTCATTTCTTTATTTTGCATGTCATTAAATGCCTCTTGATTTAAGGATGTTTTGAATGTGTGCTGGAAAACACAAATCCTTTTTTGCAGTGCATGCAATTTAATTTTTCAATTAAATGTAGGACCCTATGAAATCAGTTTATTCTGTTTTAATTTTTCTGGACTGCTTTAATGGTCAGATTAAATGTGACTGACTTTCGATCATCTTCAGAACACAAGTGAAGATATTTGTAATGAAATGGGAAAGATTTCTGTCCCTCCATTGACAGTCTAAGCAACTTCCACTGACGCTTCAGAAAGTTCATAAAGAGAAACTGATCCGTACGGATCGAGCGGATTATTCCAGATGTTCTGAAGAGACTCGATGGCTTTATATGATGAAGGAAAGTCTGACGGGTTTGAACGACATTAGGGCGAGGAAATGAGGACAGGATTGGCATTAATGGGGGAACTGTCCCTTTAAGTGTTCGGACCTACTGTTGATTTATTCATACAAAATTTGACAAATTCCGTGACATTCCGCATTATACAGTAAATTCCATTTTTATGAATGGATTCTGTAATTCTGTCCATGTTTTCTGCATCGCATGAATCATAGGGCCCTAATTGAATGCCATGATATTGAATTTAAGACTTTCTGATTGGACAATAAATGGTTAAAACAGTAAAGCATTGCTACTAGAGATCAACTTTGGCCACTGATATATGCCAAGACAAAAGAAGCTGAACAGTTAAATGGAAACTTTGCAGTTTGCACATGAAATGATCCATGTTTGACCAGATTTAATGGAAACGCCAGATGGTTTTGCAGATTTTTACATGTGATGAGGCTCATATTGTGCTCAGAACACAATTGCATGTTTAGTTTTCATTCTCGATTGTCTGCGGCTATAAATTGAGTGTCTATTTTTCATAAGAAATGTTATGCCATTTTTGTCCCATTTCAGGCATACATTAAGGCAAGTATGGAGGTGTAGATGCTCTTAAAGGGAATGGTTCACCCAAAAAATGAAAATTTGACTTCTGTGGGAAACGAAAGATTTATTTATGTGTCCACGCTTCTCGTCAAGCAAGAATCCTCACATGCTTTGGCTTCACAATGTGATGAGTTGTGTGGACTTTTATGATGCTGATGGTGTTTTTGACGCCTTTATTTATATAGCGCTTTATATTCACAGCAGCTTTACAGGGATAACAGGAAACTGATGCATTTCGGCTGTCCAATAATTAGAATCCCTGTCTTTTCAGAATTAAGTTGTTGGAAATTACTAGTCATCCAATTGAAAATCAACTACGTATTCTGTTAATTTTGTGAAATGGTATGTTTCGTCAGGGTGCGAAGAAATATAGAGCTGAGTTTCATCAGCGTAACAGTGAAAGCTAGCGCCATGCTTCCTAATGATGGATGAAAAGCAACGGCCCTAATACTGAGCCTTGGGGTACTCCATACTAAATGATGGCAGAATCTTCATCTTTGGGTGAACTATACCTTTAATCAAGATAATCTATAAATGGACATATGTTCAACTTACTTTACAATGTGACTATTTGACATTTTCGTATGTTTTTTTTAAATGTGTTGTCTCCGTTCCCCACACAGGTACACGTTCAGGAGGGTCTCAAGGAAACATGAACGCTCGTAATGTTTTATTGTCTTATTGTCCAGGACTTTGCCTTTGTTTCAGAGCCACGAATCAATGCTTCCGATCAGGAGATTTTGCAGCCTAAAAGCGGGCAGGAGTTGCCCATCATCCTTCAGTGTAACCTCACAAACTCGCACAGCACCCATCAGGAAACCTTCTGGATGAAGAACGGCCAGGAGATTGCCAAGACAAAGACGGAGCACAAACACACAGTGTTCAAGTGAGATTTCAATGGAAAATTCGCTTTTTTGCTTTGGGTTTACCAACTGAATGTCTCTTCTGCATCTGTGGCATGCTGTCAATTACCACAGATTAATAATTTCATCCCTCAGATTATAGAAACGCACAGGAAACATGCTTAAATCGATAGATTAAGGATTTCCAGTAGTTTAGCAGGCAGCACTGCAAATAAATGCTTCAAATATGCAATCTACTTCAAATACATCCGGCTGACAGGTGGATGAATCTCATGGAAATGTGTTATATTTCACCCCAAAATCAAATGGAAAACAAACATTAATGTAATTTATTAATGTAATATCCCCTACAGGGATAAATAAACTGACTACTATATATATATTAGTGCTGTCAAATCGATTAATCGCATCCAAAAAAAAAGTCTGTATTTACATAATATGTGTGTACTGTATATAATTATTATGTATATATGCATGTGTGTGTATTTATATATACATAATAATTATACACAGTACACACACACATATTATGTAAACACAAACTTTCATTTTGGATGCAATTAATTGATTTGACAGCACTAATATATATATATATATTATTAAAATGTAAAAATGAATATATATATAAAACGTGTTATTAACATATATTACATTAATAAATAAACTGCATAATATATATATATATATATATATATATATATATATATATATATATATATATTAATATAATAGCATTTATTTTTTTATTATTATTAAAATATATATATTTTTTTAAAGCTCTCTCTCTCTATATATACAAAATATATATATATATATATATATATATATATAAAAACATTTATTTATTTATTATTTAAATGTAAAATATTTTTTCATTTAAAAAAAATATTTTTTGCATTACAGTAATGCTAATCATATCATGAAAATAATGTCATGATGCAGAAATCAGTTAATGTTTCTATTTAAGCAAAAATATCATTTATTTATTTAGATTTTAAAATAATATGATTTGTCAATATCTCTTTTGACTTTGGGGTGAAATGTAACCTGTCAGATTCACTCAGGCATTTTCACAAGCGATGCTTTGCCTGGAATTATACCCGTGGAGACTGTAATATACGAGTATTTTAGTGTAACATCACGAGATACTCTGAGGACAATCAGGATGTTCAAGCACAAAATCTCTTTAGTAACACGTCTCATCAGAGCTGAGCCTCAGCAACTGAAGCCCCCACCAGACCTTTCAGAAAGCCAGAGTGATGTGGCGAAAGGCGATCTGCTGTCAGACTGCATGTCACAGGCTCCGTAGAGACACTTCCACCCTGAACAGACAGCACTGCGCCGGCAGCTCTTGCACTGCGTAATCAAGTCCCAAACGCACTGCGCTGCCAAAATACATCTCCACCTGAAAACTGCTTTCTGAAAACATTAATAGGTTCTCTCTCTGGTGATTAATAATGTAACATATTTTGATGATTAATATTGGCTCGAAGCAACAGCGCGGCCAAAAATTATTTCATGCCGTGCCAAACCTGTATGCTATTATTTTTTGTTATATACACTTTATTGCCAAAAGTATTGGGACACCCCTCCAAATCCCTGGGTTCAGGTGTTCAATCCCTTCATGGCCACAGGTGTATAAATCAAGCACTAGGCATGCAGACGCTTCTACAAACATTTGTGAAAGAATGGGTCGCTCTCAGGAGCTCAGTGAACTCAAGCGTAGGACCGTGATAGGTTGCCACCTGTGCAATAAGTCCATTCCTGAAATTTCCTCACTACTAAATATTCCACGCTCAACTGTTAGTGGGATTATAACAAAGTGGAAGCAATTGAGAACAACAGCAGCTCAGCCACGAAGTGATAGGCCATGTAAAAGGTAGGCCACGAGGTTGGGCTTGGCCCCTTTAGTTCCAGTGAAAGGAACTCTTAATGCTTCAGCACACCAAGACATTTTGGACAATTTCATGCTCCCAACTTTGTGGGAACAGTTTGGGGACGGCCCCTTCCTGTCCCACCATGACTGCGCTCCAGTGCACAAAGCGTCGCTCCATAAAGACATGGATGAGCGAGTTTGGTGTGGAGAAACTTGACTGGCCTGCACAGAGTCCTGACCTCATCCCGATAGAACACCTTTGGGATGAATTAGAGCGGAGACTGTGAGCCAGGCCTTCTCGTCCAACATCAGTACCTCACAAATGCGCTTCTAGAAGAAAGGTCAAAAATTCCCATAAACACACTCCTAAACCTTGTGGAAAGCCTTCCCAGAAGAGTTGAAGCTGTTATAGCTGCAAAGGGTGGGCCAACTCCATATTAAACCCTACGGATTAAGAATGGGATGTCATTAAAGTTTATGTGCATGTAAAGGCAGGTGTCACACAACTTTTAGGCAATATAGTGTATTAATATATTTCAAGCCTTCTGAAGTCATCTGCTATTTTTGATAAAGACAAAAAGACATTTCATTCTCTAACCAGGATCAGTGGCGTTTTCTAAATGCTGCACCCTTTTTTAATATGAAAAAAGATTTTCTGTGAATAATGATTAAATGTTCTTTCTGTTCTTGTAGCTCATGATTCGGTTCCCAGGGAAATGCATGAACTGATGTAACGTATACCTTGAATGCAATGCAATAGTATGTATCTGCCAAATGCATATGCATGTAAAAAAGCATATCTTTAGGAGACTTGAAATATAGTGCAATCAATGTAAGCTTGATGTATGGGAAACAAGGGTGAAGATTCTTTCATTGAAAAACTTAACAGCATACAAGTGACACGAGGGGACTCCTTTAGGAGTTTGGGATATTGTTCTTTGAGATGTTCTACTTTTGAGTTGGCAGTGATTTTTGTGTCTTGTTTTGTAGGTTAAGTAAACCGAGGGCAGATGATTCTGGTGAATACATGTGCGTTTACACCTTTAAATCATCTCCAAATGTCAATGCTTCCATTGAGGTCAAAGGTAAGAAATCCTGTCAAAAACTCATTAACACACCGTTAACACCATCGAAACGCTGTTGCCAACCAGTAGAGACCCAACCGTGTTATAATTAGGTTTTGTTTGGAGTTGTAATTAGCCTCTCTTCACCTTAAAATAATCTCCTTTGAGAGCAACAGTTCTGCTCGGACTCAATCCAGACGGTCACGTCCTGAATTCTCACTGACGGTGAAGCCGGCGCGATTCCGTCTCGTTAGCGTTTCATCCGCGCGGCGGGGGGTGTAATGTCACCCGGATAGCTGCTGTCACTCATCATCAGGACTGCCATCCGGCCTGGACTTCATAACGAGTCAAACGTGCTGCGACTGTATATTTCAGACTGTACATGAGAGAGAGGGAAGAAATGTTTTTGTAATTCTCATGATTGTCACTGGTGTTTCTCATTAGATTCTCATTATTGTACAGCATTTTACAGTAAAAACTAATTGAATACTATGATTTTTTTTATTTTTAATAATTTAAATAAGCACAAATTAGTATAATTATACCATTGTTTATTTGTACATTACTAAAGAGATTTGATTTATTCATATAATAAATAAATAAATAATATATATATATATATATATATATATATATATATATATATATATATATATATATATATATATAAATCATAACATTTTAATTTTTAATTTTAATTTAAATAAGCATAAACTAGTCCCTGACAATATACCAACAATATACAATAAAATATTTATTTATATTTATTACAATAAAAACTGTAATACCGTAATTGTTTTTTATTTTTAACATTTAAATTTTTACATTTATATACACTCACCTAAAGGATTATTAGGAACACCATACTAATACTGTGTTTGACCCCCTTTCGCCTTCAGAACTGCCTTAATTCTACGTGGCATTGATTCAACAAGGTGCTGAAAGCATTCTTTAGAAATGTTGGCCCATATTGATAGGATAGCATCTTGCAGTTGATGGAGATTTGTGGGATGCACATCCAGGGCACGAAGCTCCCGTTCCACCACATCCCAAAGATGCTCTATTGGGTTGAGATCTGGTGACTGTGGGGGCCATTTTAGTACAGTGAACTCATTGTCATGTTCAAGAAACCAATTTGAAATGATTCCAGCTTTGTGACATGGTGCATTATCCTGCTGGAAGTAGCCATCAGAGGATGGGTACATGGTGGTCATAAAGGGATGGACATGGTCAGAAACAATGCTCAGGTAGGCCGTGGCATTTAAACGATGCCCAATTGGCACTAAGGGGCCTAAAGTGTGCCAAGAAAACATCCCCCACACCATTACACCACCACCACCAGCCTGCACAGTGGTAACAAGACATGATGGATCCATGTTCTCATTCTGTTTACGCCAAATTCTGACTCTACCATCTGAATGTCTCAACAGAAATCCAGACTCATCAGACCAGGCAACATTTTTCCAGTCTTCAACTGTCCAATTTTGGTGAGCTCGTGCAAATTGTAGCCTCTTTTTCCTATTTGTAGTGGAGATGAGTGGTACCCGGTGGGGTCTTCTGCTGTTGTAGCCCATCCGCCTCAAGGTTGTGCGTGTTGTGGCTTCACAAATGCTTTGCTGCATACCTCGGTTGTAACGAGTGGTTATTTCAGTCAAAGTTGCTCTTCTATCAGCTTGAATCAGTCGGCCCATTCTCCTCTGACCTCTAGCATCAACAAGGCATTTTCGCCCACAGGACTGCCGCATACTGGATGTTTTTCCCTTTTCACACCATTCTTTGTAAACTCTAGAAATGGTTGTGCGTGAAAATCCCAGTAACTGAGCAGATTGTGAAATACTCAGACCGGCCCGTCTGGCACCAACAACCATGCCACGCTCAAAATTGCTTAAATCACCTTTCTTTCCCATTCTGACATTCAGTTTGGAGTTCAGGAGATTGTCTTGACCAGGACCACACCCCTAAATGCATTGAAGCAACTGCCATGTGATTGGTTGATTAGATAATTGCATTAATGAGAAATTGAACAGGTGTTCCTAATAATCCTTTAGGTGAGTGTATATATAACATTTTATATATATATTATTAAATAAGCACAAATTGGTACCTGATATATAATTATACACATTACTAAAGATATATATGATTTTTATTCATAACATTTTAATTTTAATTTAAATAAGCATAAATTATTACCTGGCAAATACCATTGTTTTGTTTTTTTTGCATATTACAAAAAATAGATCTATTTAATAATATTACAGTCAGTAAAAACTGTAATACTGTGTTTTTATATTTTAATTTTTAAATATACAAATTTTAGGCGTACATTTTGTATGCGTATTACTAAAATTTGATTTATATTTTATTAGATTTATTTACAATAAAACACTGTAATACTATGATTTTTATTCTCAAAATGTTACTTCTTAATTTTTATTTAAATAAGCATAAATTATTGCATGTAAAAAATTAGACCTCATTTATTCATATTTTTGTGGTGAAATATGATCAATCCAGGCATGATCTTACATATGCACTCATTTGGAGGCTTTGCTGATGTTGTAGGTCGTGTTTGCATGCATATGAAGTGGATTGTGATCTGCACTAAAGCAGTGCCAGCGTCCCTCGCAGCCACAAACCCCTGAGACCCGGCACAGTCTGAGCTTGCCTGCGTGTTCCTCACAGTTAAGCCAATTTGTTGTGACACCGCCGTCAAACGCACTGAGCATGCCCGGACCGTCGTGTCAAGGCTCACTTTAAGCGTTGCCTGGTTACGTAACGCGATGATGTCGTGGTCCACTCTGGCCGTGCTTCTCTGCCCGCAGCCTGTGAGATGACAGCACAGCTCCCGTGTGCCACAAGCTCCGTCCCGCTACAAACACCCCCCATCCTCACGTACTGTCCCTGTCCTATTTGTGTCTCTTTACGTGCACAACTGGAGACACAGGACGCCTGATGTGCTTCATATCAGGCTGGGTTAAATTCACGAATCAGCGCTGTTTGGGTTTTAGGTTTTTTGATGTTAGAGAGGTGATTATTTTATAATGTCTACTAGACAAAAAGGAGAAAATGACTAAATGAAAACAAGACCAGGTCACATTTCACCACAAAATCAAATGAACAAAAATTATTATATTTTGTACTTTTGTAATTAAAATAAAAAATAAGTCATTATTTCTATTAAATAATAATATTTCGCAATATATCTTTTTTTTTTTTTTGCAAAAATTTTAAGATAGTTGTTTTATTTCTCTCCAATGTAATACAGTAGTTTTTACTGTAATGTATTTTAATCAGCAGTCCATCAAATAATGATGTTCAAATACTATGCAATTTAAATAATATATGATTATTTTCATATAAATAATGTCATGTGAAAATAATGTTAGTGAAAAAAAAATCATAAAATAGGTCACATTTCACCACAATATTTTCACAATTATCAATAAATATTATGTCAGTCATACATAATTACTAATATTAATAAATAAATTAAATTTTATACATTAATGTAATATCATTTTAATATTAATTAATATATATTTTTTTTAATAAATGACATTAATAAATTAACTATATATATATTATTTTAATAAAAATTATAATTTCAGTTATATTAAATAGTCAATTAAATTTTGCTATATTAATTATTATATTATATACACTTATATACTGTAATTAAAAATAAGTAATTTATATTAAATAATTATATTTTGCAATATATATATATATATATATATATATATATATATATATTTATATATTTATATTTATTTATTAAATATAAAAAAAATAAATAATATTTTAATAAATTAAAATATATATATTAGTGCTGCAAAATCGATTAATTGCGATTAATCGCATCTAACATAAAAGTTTGTGTTCATATAGTGTGTGTGTGTGTGTATATATATATATATATATATATATATATATATATATATATATATATATATATATATATATATGCATATATGCATACCATGGTCTGTCTGAATACTCAATTCTGATTGGCTGGAAGGTGTGCAATAAGAGCGTTTATAGCACAGATAGTTATAATATCAGTTCTATATTAATTCACTGCTTTTATTGAATCAAACACACACTCGCACGCGGAGGGCGTAAAAAAATCTTGTACAAATACTTTGCAATTTAAATATATAATTTACACTAATAACATGTGAAATATGAGCTCCACATGTTCTTGACCGGTTTGAGATTCACCTGAATACTAAAAAAGTCCTCAAGCTCATAAATATCAGATGAATAAGAGGTTGTGTTGAGGTTCAGGTTGAATGTGGCCCATCATGCAGTCTGTTCACCCCCAACCGCTCGTGTCTTTGGCACCCTCTCTCTCTCTCTCTGGCTCTCTTTTCTGAGGCAACAGATGGAGGTCTGCATGATGGGATGGGTTGGGATTAAGGCTCTGGATTCACTCCCAGCGTTTCTAATGGCAGGAGTTTACTGTCCACTATCATAATCTGCCCTGTGCATACACACGTCAAGGTTTACGCTCTGAAGTCTTTTTAAATGGTAATATAATGTGATGTTTGTGCACAGTAATCAGAGATCGGCCTAATCAAATTAAATCACGTCCCGGCCTGCACCTTCACGTGTGTTTATATTTAGAAAGGCATTATTAAGGAAGGATGACGATGTGCCATCTGTCGTGAGCGTGACTCATTTTTACTCCATACATCGCCCTGCATGAATTTCTGTCTCGGTTCTACTGTATATTTTCCATCTGTCGCCGATTTCATTCGGTTTGGGTTACACAAGCTCTTTCCTTTCAAGGCAAACGAGATGCTCCACAAATAGCAGCGTATAACAGCTATCAGTATCCGACACCGTTCCCGAGCTCTGCCCGGCATTGATCACACACTTCCGCTGCACATCACTAGTGGAGGTTTTGAAGATAATGTGAATTTGGGGAAAAATGTGTTTGTTGTCATGAAAATAATGTCACAATACAAAAAAGGGCTTCATTCTCTTTTTTGCAAAATAAATCTTTTTTTCCATTAATTTTAATTTTGTAAATTACAAAATTTAATTAACAACAATTTTCATTTATTTTCAGAATTATTATATTTCATGAAAGAAATTATATATATACATACATACACCAATCATGCATAACATTATGACCACTGACAGGTGAAGTGATAACACTGATGATCTCTTCATCACGGCTCCTGTTAGTGGGTGGGATATATTAGGCAGCAAGTGAACATTTTGTCCTCAAAGTTGATGTGTTAGAAGCAGGAAAAATGGGCAAGCGTAAGGATTTGAGCGAGTTTGACAAGGGCCAAATTGGCTAGACGACTGGGTCAGAGCATCTCCAAAACTGCAGCTCTTGTGGGGTGTTCCCGGTCTGCAGTGGTCAGGATCTATCAAAAGTGCTCCAAGGAAGGAACAGTGGAGAACCGGAGACAGAGTCATGGGCGGCCAAGGCTCATTGATCCACGTGGGGAGCGAAGGCTGGCCCGTGTGGTCCGATCAAACAGACGAGCTACTGGAGCTCAAATTGCTCCAGAAGTTAATGCTGGTTCTGATAGAAAGGTGTCAGAATACACAGTGCATCTCAGTTTGTTGCGTATGGGGCTGCATAGCCGCTGATCAGTCAGGGTGCCCATGCTGACCCCTGTCCACCGCCGAAAGCACCAACAGTGGCACGTGAGCATCAGAACTGGACCACGGAGCAATGGAAGAAGGTGGCCTGGTCTGATGAATCACGTGTTCTTTTACATCACGTGGATGGCCGGGTGTGTGTGCGTGGCTTACCTGGGGAACACATGGCACCAGGATGCACTATGGGAAGAAGGCAAGCCGGCGGAGGCAGTGTGATGCTTTGGGCAATGTTCTGCTGGGAAACCTTGGGTCCTGCCATCCATGTGGATGTTACTTTGACATGTACCACCTACCTAAGCATTGTTGCAGACCATGTACACCTCATGGAAACGGTATTCCCTGGTGGCTGTGGCCTCTTTCAGCAGGATAATGCTCCTGCCACAAAGCACAAATGGTTTAGGAATGGTTTGAGGAGCACAACAATGAGTTTGAGGTGTTGACTTGGCCTTCAGATCTCAATCCAATCGAGCATCTGTGGGATGTGCTGAACAAACAAGTCCGATCCATGGAGGCCCCACCTCACAACTTACAGGACTTAAAGGAACTGCTGCTAACATCTTGGTGCCAGATACCACAGCACACCTTCAGGGGTCTAGTGGAGTCCATGCCTCGGCGGGTCAGGGCTGTTTTGGCTGCAAAATGGGGACCAAAGCAATATTAGGAAGGTGGTGATTGGGATATATATATATATATATATAATATAAAAAACGTATGTATATAATGTAAAGTGTTACATCTATAAATTAATTGTAGAAGCGGGCAAGGTGATGAAGTGTAAGGTAGAAAGTGGCGTTTCTGATTGGAAGGAGGCCAATTTATTCGTCTCAAAGAGGCACTGTGAGTGAGGATAATGCCGAGCTAAGCTCTCCATCACTCCTCTCGTAACACACACACACACACTCACTCTATCCTCAGAAGGCACGTGTGCACCATAATTAGAGCTGATGATGTCAGCCAAGTTCCAATCCACGCCTTCTCCATCCTACACGTTCACGCTCAGAGATTCGTTTCATCCTGCTTAATTGCATGGAGGGAATTACGGCAATTTCGGAGATTAGTGGCGGCTGCAGAAGGTGCTGCGCGTTTAAACCAGCGAGGCGGCGGTGGGGTGGGGGGATACGATCATATCCGGTATTTCTTAATTCCGGGGAATATTGGAGCGCGGGTGTTTGTGACATTGAGCTCTGTATTATCCAGTGAAGGGGAATGATGGTGACTCAGCACATCAGAGAGGGGAAGCCTGAATTACTGCGCCCGCGGGGAGTTGCTTTTAATTAAGACTGCGCCATCTCATTTATGTCAGTCATTTGCGGTGTTAGGATACACAATTATGCAAGCATGGTTAAAATTTAAAAAGAAAATGAGTTTTTTTCATCCAAAACTCAATATGAGTGGCTGTATGCTTATGTTTTTGTTCAGTATTGTTGTATCTAAACATTTTAAAATATCTAAACATTTTAAAAATGAAGATACATTTACTTAAAGGTGCAGTGTGTAGTATTTATGAGGATCTATTGACAGAAATGCAATATAATATAGTGGTGTATAAAGACCTTACATAATGAACCGTTATGTTTTTATTACCTTAGAATGAGCCATTTCTTTCTACACACACCGCGGGTCCCTTACAGTAAAGCCGCCATTTTGCGCCGCCATGTTTCTACAGTAGCCCTAAACGGACAAACTTCTCTACAGAGCGCTAGCTACTCTGCTCTCTCTGACGACAACATTTTTGTCCTGTGTCGGCCACCGTAGCTTCTCTATGTGCTTCGAAAGGGAGTGGTGAGCGGTGGGGGATGCAATTCACAACCTCACTGCTAGATGCCGCTAAAATTTACACATTTAATGCAAAATGGCACAATATATTAAGTTTTTTTAATTTAAGTGAGAAGAATTATGGGGTCAGAAAGACTATATTTTATGTCTGGAAAAAGACCAATGATATTGATGACTCATCTTGCTCTCATCAGCATATGCAAATTTCTGTCCAATCAGATGGGGTCTTGAATGAGAATGCCACGCCCCCTGATGCCACCTGCTTCTAACTAGATATAGCAACATTGTTCATAATTCATTTCTGTGATGATAATAACTCCGGTTACTCCATACAAATTATGTTCATGGCAAATAACTGACTATGACTATCATCACATGACCCAAATAATAAACAGCATGTCGAGACCAGAATAGGAGAGTTTAGAACAAGGTGTAAAGTAAAGGGACAAGCTCAATATTATAAACTAAACCTGCCGGTCTTTTCTCTCTCTATGCAGCTGCTCCTGAAATCTTGGGCCACAAACGAAGTGAGAACAAAAAAGAAGGAGAAAATGCGACACTGCATTGCAAGTCGGTGGGATACCCGCATCCTGTGTGGATGTGGAGAAAGAAAGTGGGCCGAGGGTCTTACATCGTACGTATCCAAAACACGGAGAGTTTGGAAGCATTACTATTTTTAATGTTTTTGAAAGAAGCCTTTAATGCTCATCAAGGCTGTATATATTTGATCAAAAATACAGAAAAAACTGTAATATTGTGAAATATTATTATAATGTAAAATAATGGTTTTCTGTTTTAATGTACTTTAAAATATAATTTATTCCTGTGATCAAAGCTGAATTTATCATCATTACTCCAGTCTTCAGAGTCACATGATCCTTCAGAAATCACTCTAATATGATTTATTATCAATTTTATTTATTAATATTTATTGTGCTGCTTAATATTTTTTTGAAACCTGTAATGCTTTTTTCAGGATTCTTTGATGAAGTAAAAAAAAAAAAAAAAAAAAAAAAAAAAAAAAATTACAACATTTATTTAAAACAGAAATCTTTTGTAACAATATACACTACCGTTTAAAAGTTTGGGGACTGTAATTGTTTTTATTTGTTTTAAAGAAATTAATACTTTTATTCAGCAAAGATGTGTTAAATTGATAAAATATGTTAGTAAGTAAGAAAAGATTTCCATCTTGAATAAATGCTGTTCTTTTTAACTTTTTATTCATCAATAAATCCTAAAAAATATATCACAGGTTCCAAATTGATAATACATTGATAATAAATCATATTAGAGTGATTTGTGAAGGATCATGTGACACTGAAGACTGGAGTAATGATGATAAATTCAGCTTTGATCACAGGATATAAATTATATTTGAAAATATATTCAAATAGAAAACCATTATTTTAAATTATAATAATATTTCACAATATTACAGTTTTTTCTGTATTTTTGAATAAATAAATACAGCCTTGATGAGCATTAAAGGCTTTCAAAAACATTAAAAATAGTTGTTTCCAAACATTTGTATATATATATATATATATATATATATATATATATATATATATATATATATATATATATATATATATATATATATATATATATATATATAGACTTCTTTTAAAAATATTTAAAAAATTTGACCAACCCTAAACTTTTGAATGGTAGTACATATACACACGTGTGCGTGTGTGTGTGTGTGTAAATATACTACAATTAAAAAGTGTACAGTTGGTAAAAGTCTCTTCTGCTCACCAAAGCTGCATTTATTTGACAAAAAATACAGTAAAAACAGTGAATATATATTCTCTATGTGAATGTATAGTAAAGTGTAATTTATTCCTGTGATCAAAGCTGAATTTATCATCATTACTCCAGTCTTCAGTGTCACATGATCCTTCACAAATCACTCTCATATGAGGATTTGATGCTCAAGAAACATTTATGATTATTATCAATGATGAAAACAGTTGTGCTGTTTCATATTTTTCTGAAAGAACAGCATTTATTTGAAATAGATTTTTTTGTAATATTATAAATGTCACTTTTGAGCAATTCAATGTGTCCTTGCTGAATAGCAGTATTTATTTCTTAAAAATAAATGAGTATTGACCCCAAACTTTTGGATGCAATCCAAATTCAATTCTTTAAAGGGGATAGTTCACCCCCCAAAAAATAAATTGTGTCATTTAATTCATAGATGATGTCCTAATCTTATATATGTGAGGACCCAACAGCCTCTCTGAATCTCTTCATGCAGGACATTGACAACAGCACTGGGCGATTCTTCATCACCAGCAGAGGTAATTTCACTGAACTGAGTATCGTCAGCCTGGACATCAGCACAGACCCGGGCGAGTACGTCTGCAACGCCTCAAACATCATCGGCTCCAGAGAGTCCATGATCATCCTGCGGGTGCGGAGCCATCTCGCCCCGCTGTGGCCTTTTCTGGGAGTCCTGGCCGAGATCATCATCCTCGTGGTCATCATCGTGGTTTACGAGAAGCGCAAGAGGCCGGACGACGTTCCTGATGGTAAGAGGCGGTTAAAGTATTTTTGCGGTATGATTTCCTGTAGGCGTTTGTTAATCACGACCGGCAATATATTATCATCCTGAAGTGCTTAATGTGGCTGTTGAAGTGAATTATTGCACAATTATGACCAATTATAATTGCTAATTTTCCTTGATTTTAGTGACACTTATTTTGTGTGAGGCGGCTGCTTTCCATATTCTCAGTGAAGCTACACATCCAAAATAGACTGCTTTAAATGCAGTAAAAATAGAGCGCTGCAGTAATGACGTACAAGTTTTCCACAAGGATTTTTCCATGGCAGAAAATAAGGCTCTGTGACCAACAAAAGTTGACGATTCCTACACGTTAAGATAATCTTCACAAATGAACGCAACTTTTCTGAAGCCTAAATACAATCTCCTGAAGTAAAAAAAGCTAAAGTTAGGCTGTAAACAAACATGGTCACATGACTTCAAGGTCATCTAAACTTCTCTTTCAATCTTACACTGTAAACCCTAACGCTCAAAATAATGAACTGGTTTGAGTAGAGCCAACTCAAATCAAACTAATTAGTTCAGACAAATTAACTTTTGAGTATTTAGAACTTTCTTTTTCTTTTGAGTTCTCAAAACGGACACTTTTTTAGCTATCGGTTTTTAGTTTCTGAGTTTTATGAACGTTTCTTTTAATTTAGACAAACTTAAATTTAACCGAAACTGGGCTGGGATTTCTATTTCCCAGTATGCTTTGCCCATAGCACTCAAAAGGGACAGTAAATGCCCAAAGATTATTGCAAGATTATTGTTAAGTGGGAGATTTAGTAGTGTTAATGTTTTGTTATGTTAATTTAGAAGAGTTTCTGTTATGTGTTTTTTGTAGGGTTTCCATCATGTGATGAGTGAAGCTTGAGCTTAGTTTAAGAACAGATGTTAAATGTATTCAGCAAGTGCTATGCTATGCTAATGCTACCAAAGCATTTTGTAACCAATTAGCAAGGTGGCATTTATTGAATTAGCAAGTTCAAGCTAGTCATATGTCCACTACTAAAAATGTTAAGTTAAATGTATAAATTAGCTTACTCACATACAGGTGCTGGTCATATAATTAGAATATCATCAAGTTTATTTATTTCACTAATTCCATTAAAAAAGTGAAACTTGTATATTATATTCATTCATTACACACAGACTGATATGTTCAAATGTTTATTTCTTTTAATTTTGATGATTATAACTGACAACTAAGGAAAATCCCAAATTCAGTATCTCAGAAAATTAGAATATTGTGAAAAGGTTCAATATTGAAGACACCTGGTGCCACACTCTAATCAGCTAATTAACTCAAAACACCTGCAAAGGCCTTTAAATGGTCTCAGTCTAGTTCTGTAGGCTACACAATCATGGGGAAGACTGCTGACTTGACAGTTGTCCAAAAGACGACCATTGACACCTTGCACAAGGAGGGCAAGACACAAAAGGTCATTGCAAAAGAGGCTGGCTGTTCACAGAGCTCTGTGTCCAATCACATTAATAGAGAGGCGAAGGGAAGGAAAAGATGTGGTAGAAAAAAGTGTACAAGCAATAGGGATAACCGCACCCTGGAGAGGATTGTAAAACAAAACCCATTCAAAAATGTGGGGGAGATTCACAAAGAGTGGACTGCAGCTGGAGTCAGTGCTTCAAGAACCACTACGCACAGACGTATGCAAGACATGGGTTTCAGCTGTCGCATTCCTTGTGTCAAGCCACTCTTGAACAACAGACAGCTAAAGACAAAAAGGACTGGACTGCTGCTGAGTGGTCCAAAGTTATGTTCTCTGATTAAAGTAAATTTTGCATTTCCTTTGGAAATCAGGGTCCCAGAGTCTGGAGGAAGAGAGGAGAGGCACACAATCCACGCTGCTTGAGGTCCAGTGTAAAGTTTCCACAGTCAGTGATGGTTTGGGGTGCCATGTCATCTGCTGGTGTTGGTCCACTGTGTTTTCTGAGGTCCAAGGTCAACGCAGCCGTATACCAGGAAGTTTTAGAGCACTTCATGCTTCCTGCTGCTGACCAACTTTATGGAGATGCAGATTTCATTTTCCAACAGGACTTGGTACCTGCACACAGTGCCAAAGCAACCAGTACCTGGTTTAAGGACCATGGTATCCCTGTTCTTAATTGGCCAGCAAACTCGCCTGACCGTAACCCCATAGAAAATCTATGGGGTATTGTGAAGAGGAAGATGCGATATGCCAGACCCAACAATGCAGAAGAGCTGAAGGCCACTATCAGAGCAACCTGGGCTCTCATAACACCTGAGCAGTGCCACAGACTGATCGACTCCATGCCACGCCGCATTGCTGCAGTAATTCAGGCAAAAGGAGCCCCAACTAAGTATTGAGTGCTGTACATGCTCATACTTTTCAGTTGGCCAAGATTTCTAAAAATCCTCTCTTTGTATTGGTCTTAAGTAATATTCTAATTTTCTGAGATACTGAATTTGGGATTTTCCTTAGTTGTCAGTTATAATCATCAAAATTAAAAGAAATAAACATTTGAAATATATCAATCTGTGTGTAATGAATGAATATAATATACAAGTTTCACTTTTTTAATGGAATTAGTGAAATAAATCAACTTTTTGATGATATTCTAATTATATGACCAGCACCTGTATTTCAAGTTCAGAGTCGGGGCTCCAGACTGCGACTAAATGGTCGCATTTTGCAACCGTTTTTCCTGCTGGTGCGACTGAATCACATGCATGTATGTGTGTGTGTATTTATATATACATAATTATTATACACAGTACACACACATATATTAATGTGTAAACAAACTTTTATTTTGGATGCGATTAATCACGATTAATTTTTTCCCAGCACTAATTTTAAGTTATAAAATAACACGTGAAAATATCTTGAGCTTGTGTTCAACACAGACCTTATTTCAGCCATTTACCAAAATCCCATTTAAAAAACCCATTGACTGATGAAACCGGAAGTGCAGGCAGCAGTCTTAAATTTCCAATGTCTAAAGTACTTCTCAAAAGTACTGAAACAATCAATAATGGAATTTGAACCAGAACTGTTCCTGATGCTGCCTCAGCAAGTGCCAATCACAAATGAAAGTAAGACATTAAAACACTCGCCTGTGAAACAGACTGTTTAAAACCCTATTATCTTTGTGTACAGGCTCAATTAAGTATCTCTGATTGGCTATTGCATTCATGTGCTCAACAGAGCCATCTGTGATTGGTTAAAGTGCTAAAAGTGCTGCTGAAAATAGAAAATGTGGATGCATCTGAAGAAGACTTAAATAGTAAACACTGTCACAATGACTTGATTGCAGCGGCAGAAACTGTAATCTTATGCCAGCAGCCATATCACCCTGTAACCCAAGACTGGTTTCCCACTGAAGCTAAGCAGGGCTGAGCCTGGTCAGTACCTGGATGGGAGACCTCCTGGGAAAACTAGGTGTCTGCTGGAAGAGGTGTTAGTGAGGCTAGCAGGGGGTGCTCACCCTGTGGTCTGTGTGGGTCCTAACGCACCAGTATAGCGATTGGGACACTATACTGTCCTTCGGATGAGACGTTAAACTGAGGTCCTGACTCTCTATGGTCATAAAAAAAATCCCAGGATGTCCTTCGGAAAAAGAGTAGGAGTGTAACCCCGGCATCCGGGCCAAATTGGCCCATTGGCCTCTGTCCATCATGGCCTCCTAATCATGCCCATATACCGATTGGCTTCATCACTCTGTCTCCTCTCCACCATAAGCTGGTGTGTGGTGAGCGTTCTGGCACAATATGGCTGCCGTCGCATCATCCAGGTGGTGCTGCACATTGGTGGTGGTTGAGGAGATCCCCCCCCCCTTCTATATATGTAAAGCGCTTTGAGTACCCAGAAAAGCGCAATATAAATGTAACAAATTATTATTATTATTTATTAATTATATAAATATTTGGAATTACGTTTAGTTTTTTTAAAGAATTTTTTACTTCATCGGAAAGGTACGAAACTTAGTAAAGGTTTTGCCACTTGCTATGTGAACACAAAAAAAGAATCATGGACATGATTTGAAAAGGTTAAATGGTCCTGAAAAGGAAAAATTAGCGAATTGGAAATGAATGGAGATGAATTTCATCTAGTGGAAGCGGTTGGTACTGCGCACAAACAAAATCTGACTGAAAGCTCATTTATTGAGATATCAACCTCAAATTTGGAACACAGCTTGTTTAGATTTAGATTTTAGAGTAAAACGTATTTTGGAAAATATATATTTCATATAAAAATTTAATGTGCATTTTTCATAACAATAAATGTTCACGTTACACGTTTTTAAACTTTATTCACTCCAGCAAAAATACGCCAAGTGTCGTCTTTAAAAAGACACCAAACTTCAGTCCAAAGCATTCAAGATTTATGGAAATTTCATTTTCAGGTCTATGCTAAAAAACTGAATAAATGGATTATAACTACTGCAACACTCCATAAAATCCCCTAAAAATACAAAACATTAATTAAAAAAAATATTATCAAACTAAAATATAGTACAATCATTTCATTGAAATGCGAACAGTACCAGAGAGTTAATTGTGCAACTCTGGCATGCACCACACAAACATATTTAGTGAATCTTTAGAATAATCCATGCAAGCCGCCATCAATAATGTATTCTGAAGCAGGCTGTTAGTGGGTCATTTACGGCCCGAGCTCTTAGCGTAGTTGCACAAGTGAATATTCATGAGAGCTGAGTCAGTGGAGACCCACTGGGAAATACTGACCTCTATGCTTGACCACGTTTTAATCTGAGACCCGATCCTGCACTAGAAAGACAAATCAGAACACTGGAGCTGCCTCACATTTGTACGCTCTTAAAGTGAATGAATAATTGATTCAGTCGACAGCTGCATATGATTCTCTCGTCTCAATAAGACAAACAGAAATATTGATATTGTACTGCTACCACAATATATTTGGATGCAAGAACATCAAGAACATTTCAAGGCTGCGTTTCTTTTTTTAACTAGATTCTGTCTAGGGCTGAAAAAACGGACACCGCGATATTTTGATGTTTTGCACACAGGAAGATTCACCAGATGACTTGACCAGAAGAATGCATCATTCTAGAATGATTGGGTTGGAGAGTTCATCTGCATTTAAAAAAACAAAAAAGAAAACAAAAAAAAGAGCTGAACATTTTTTTTTTTCTTTAAGCACAAAATCCTTTTAGGGCAGAACGATTTGGGACAAAATTGAAAAATGTGGGTGTTTATTTTTAATCTCTTTTCACTTGAGTGGTTATGTTTAGTTTTGGGGATAAGGTTAAGGGATTATATATGCAATATACAATCATATATCAATATATGCTTTATGCATTTATAAACAATACTAATGCAATTAATGTCCAATAAAGGATGGTTTAAAGCGCTTCATTAATGACATTGAGAACTATTTACAGTTAAGTTGTAAACAAAGCATAATAAAATATAACATAAGAGCTAATTAACAATATAGAGACTACAATATACAGTATAAACTATGAATCAACTATAAACTAATAGTTTGCAAATTATTTGTAAGGACTTTATTACTGTATACTTATTATAGTGTAACCAATATATTAAATAAAATAAGAAATATATTGTAATAATACTATTTTTAGGGTTCATACAGATACTGTAAAATGAAATTGACTACTTTTTGGTTTTCAAGGACTACAATCAGAGATTGCACTTATCAAACAATATCATTATAATTAATTTAAGGATTTTTTTAAACTTAAATTACAGATATAAGGTATCCAAAATACAACTTATTTAATAATATATATTAAATACAAAGTTTATAATGGCTATTTTTGTTCAATAAACAATATTTAAATTTCAAATTCAATTACTTAAAGCACTGTATTTTCCTGTAAATCGAAAATAACATTTATTTTATTTCACTGAAAAATTACAATACTAATATTTACGTCTTAATTTCTTCATTTTCAAACGGTATAGCATCAATCTTTTATTTTGACGGGTTGCCAGCCAATAAATAAATGCAATATTATTTACACGAGTGAATGAACATACAAAATAAGCTGAAAAACTACATGTGTGTAAATTACACGCTTCACATATATTCACTTCATTAAATCGCAGCCTTGATTTTATTTCGATATATGTATCGTGCAGCCCTGATTCTGTCATGCGTTAGCCGTGGGGGAAGAGCTGGAGAGGACGGGGAATGATGCCGGTAACGGGCGAGTCAGTCGGTTCTGAACATGTTTTGGCTGTGAGTGTGACAGTCTCTAAAGGGATGCAGTCAGGCATAGCTTCATGCTAATTTGACCTTTGCAGAACCACAGAAGGGTATCTCAGAGCCAGGGGTGGTCAGCCGCTACCCTTTAAAATATGTTGCGAGATGCACCGCGTTCTAGTGACTGACAACACATGACTCTCAGTGAAACTATTGTACTCGAGCTAGAACTCAAGATACGTCTGTCTTATTTTGTGTCATTGCAGTTTTTATCAGATCCCACATCCACCCAGTAAATGTTTGTTTACATGTCTAGCAGTGAATTGCACGGGATGCACTGTGATTTCCGATGTACAAAATCTGCTACAATAGCAATAGAAAAGAATGTATGTATGTAATGGCAACATACTTTCTGTATAAACAAATTATATATTATATACACACACACACTCACCTAAAGGATTATTAGGAACACCATACTAATACTGTGTTTGACCCCCTTTCGCCTTCAGAACTGCCTTAATTCTACGTGGCATTGATTCAACAAGGTGCTGAAAGCATTCTTTAGAAATGTTGGCCCATATTGATAGGATAGCATCTTGCAGTTGATGGAGATTTGTGGGATGCACATCCAGGGCACGAAGCTCCCGTTCCACCACATCCCAAAGATGCTCTATTGGGTTGAGATCTGGTGACTGTGGGGGCCATTTTAGTACAGTGAACTCATTGTCATGTTCAAGAAACCAATTTGAAATGATTGGAGCTTTGTGACATGGTGCATTATCCTGCTGGAAGTAGCCATCAGAGGATGGGTACATGGTGGTCATAAAGGGATGGACATGGTCAGAAACAATGCTCAGGTCGGCCGTGGCATTTAAACGATGCCCAATTGGCACTAAGGGGCCTAAAGTGTGGCAAGAAAACATCCCCCACACCATTACACCACCACCACCAGCCTGCACAGTGGTAACAAGACATGATGGATCCATGTTCTCATTCTGTTTACGCCAAATTCTGACTCTACCATCTGAATGTCTCAACAGAAATCGAGACTCATCAGACCAGGCAACATTTTTCCAGTCTTCAACTGTCCAATTTTGGTGAGCTCGTGCAAATTGTAGCCTCTTTTTCCTATTTGTAGTGGAGATGAGTGGTACCCGGTGGGGTCTTCTGCTGTTGTAGCCCATCCGCCTCAAGGTTGTGCGTGTTGTGGCTTCACAAATGCTTTGCTGCATACCTCGGTTGTAACGAGTGGTTATTTCAGTCAAAGTTGCTCTTCTATCAGCTTGAATCAGTCGGCCCATTCTCCTCTGACCTCTAGCATCAACAAGGCATTTTCGCCCACAGGACTGCCGCATACTGGATGTTTTTCCCTTTTCACACCATTCTTTGTAAACTCTAGAAATGGTTGTGCGTGAAAATCCCAGTAACTGAGCAGATTGTGAAATACTCAGACCGGCCCGTCTGGCACCAACAACCATGCCACGCTCAAAATTGACCATTTCCTAATAATCCTTTAGGTGAGTGTGTATATACACACTCACCTAAAGGATTATTAGGAACACCTGTTCAATTTCTCATTAATGCAATTATCTAATCAACCAATCGCATGGCAGTTGCTTCAATGCATTTAGGGGTGTGGTCCTGGTCAAGGCAATCTCCTGAACTCCAAACTGAATGTCAGAATGGGAAAGAAAGGTGATTTAAGCAATTTTGAGCGTGGCATGGTTGTTGGTGCCAGACGGGCCGGTCTGAGTATTTCACAATCTGCTCAGTTACTGGGATTTTCACGCACAACCATTTCTAGAGTTTACAAAGAATGGTGTGAAAAGGGAAAAACATCCAGTATGCGGCAGTCCTGTGGGCGAAAATGCCTTGTTGATGCTAAAGGTCAGAGGAGAATGGGCCGACTGATCAATCTGTTCGATCAAACAGACGAGCTACTGGAGCTCAAATTGCTCCAGAAGTTAATGCTGGTTCTGATAGAAAGGTGTCAGAATACACAGTGCATCTCAGTTTGTTGCGTATGGGGCTGCATATCCGCTGATCAGTCAGGGTGCCCATGCTGACCCCTGTCCACCGCCGAAAGCACCAACAGTGGCACGTGAGCATCAGAACTAGACCACGGAGCAATGGAAGAAGGTGGCCTGGTCTGATGAATCACGTGTTCTTTTACATCACGTGGATGGGTGCGTGTGCGTGGCTTACCTGGGGAACACATGGCACCAGGATGCACTATGGGAAGAAGGCAAGCCGGCGGAGGCAGTGTGATGCTTTGGGCAATGTTCTGCTGGGAAACCTTGGGTCCTGCCATCCATGTGGATGTTACATTGACACCGTACCACCTACCTAAGCATTGTTGCAGACCATGTACAGCCTTTCATGGAAACAGTATTCCCTGGTGGCTGTGGCTCTTTCAGCAGGATAATGCTCCTGCCACAAAGCACAAATGGTTCAGGAATGGTTTGAGGAGCACAACAACGAGTTTGAGGTGTTGACTTGGCCTCCAAATTCCCCAGATCTCAATCCAATCGAGCATCTGTGGGATGTGCTGAACAAACAAGTCCGATCCATGGAGGCTCCACCTCGTAACTTACAGGACTTAAAGGATCTGCTTCTAACATCTTGGTGCCAGATACCACAGCACACCTTCAGGGGTCTAGAGGAGTCCATGCCTCGACGGGTCAGAAAAATTGGGACCAACACAATATTAGCAAGGTGGTCATAATGTTATGCCTCATCGGTGTATATATTACATGATGTGCCGATTAATTACTTTAATTAATCGTGCATCAAATTTGGCTGAGAAAAAAAAGATAATTTAAAGTCATTGTGTTAAATGAGAAAAGCATCAAATAGACATTACAAAAAGCAGCTTTAGAAAGAAATATTTTTATTTATTTAATATAATCTCTCAGTGAAACTATTGTCCTTGAGCTAGAACTCAAGATACGTCTGTCTTATTTTGTGTCATTGCAGTTTTTATCAGATCAAACATCCACGCAGTAAATGTTTGTTGACATGTCTAGCAGTGAATTGCACGGGATGCACTGGGATTTCTGATGTACAAACTCTAATACATTCTTTCTTTTCTATTGATATTGTAGCAAAGTCAACAACATACTTTCGGTATAAACATTCCTGGTCTTATGAGCGATTCATCCGTGCATGTTTTCATGATACGTGTTAACCAATTGTCAAATAGCTATTTAGTCACTGTTTAGACAGGAGTTGCAGGTAAAGTTGCAGCCGGTGTTCATGTATGAAAGGTTAACGATAGATTGTGAAGTCCTATTCTATTGGGATACTGTGATGTTTCTGTTCTGTTGTTGGCATGTAGTTGTGTGCTGATGAACCAGTGCTGGTGCTGGCCAAAAAACAGGACTGTTTCAGGTGGAAACTAAGGGGTTTTTCATGCTCATATTAAAATATACTCCCATGGGAGTCATTTAATATCCCTGATGCTCAATCACACTGAATGAAAGTGTTTAATTTCAGTCTCTGCCGGAAAATCTAATTTTTTTCATCTTATTATAATGGTTTCAAGTAAATAATGGGTGAAACTTTGTTTTTTCCTTCTCCATGTGGCATCATATTCTTTATTGTTGGTAAGTTTGAGAACTTGCATGTCTTCAGACATTTCTGCTCCTCTTTGTTTTCTCCTCATTCAGGCTGTGATGTCAACGCGTGCTTATTATCGTTTGTTAAAAATCTGTTTGTATTTTCAACAGTATACATTTATTGTGATTGGATTCTCTACTGTTAATTTTATGGTTTGTAATGGGGCTTTCATTGCAATATTCAAAATATTTATTTTTAGTCTTTTACTCATTTATCAGATTGGCTTAGTTTGTTATAGCCTCTGGAATATAGCAATATTGTCAAAAACTAGATGGATGAATCTTATCAAAACATGTCCGGGTCATATTTCACCTTCATATTCAAAGAAAACAAATTAGACCAATTAAGATTTTTTTTTTGGTAACACTCGTAGTTACACATTACTACATATACTTACTATAGTACTAACAATAAATTATGCATAATTACAAGTAACCCACCCTAACCGTAACTATATAGTAAGTACATGTCATTAATTAATATTACTCAGTACTTATTTGTAGAGATGCACATTATATCAGCCACCATATCGGTATCGGCCAATATATGTTCAATTTTAATGTTATCATTATCAGCTAATAATAAGAGAATGTGGCCGATATATTAAAGCCGATAAATAATGTATTATTTCCTCCAGCTGAGACACTTCAGATGCGCACTGTTCACCATGATGGGTTTGAATTGCTTGAAATATGATTGGAATCACTTCAAAAAAGGAAAATACAGTTCAGTGCAACATGTGCAGCCTTTTTAACCTTGTGTTAACCTTTTTTTGCATTATGAACAATATTTTTTCAAAACAGTGTTTTTTTTAGACCCCCTGTAGTGAAAATCAAGTCTTTAATGTCGTTTATGTCTATGTGATGTTTTTAATTTGCTTTAAGACAAACCATTTTGTCGTTTTATGTGATAAATGTTATTTAAATGACAAAAAAAGTACTACACATTATATATATTGCATTGCAGAAATGAGAATAGTGGAGTATCCAATTGTTATGAAAATTATCATAATAATCACATAACAAAGGTCAAAGCTGTTCTGGTCATATAATCAAAGCTGTCACTTGTGACACACCTTCCTCATGAATAAAATCTAGGGATGCACTGATGTAAAAATTTAGGCCGATACAGATAACCAATATTTATTTATATTTGAAAGCCGATAACCGATATATTGGCCGATAAATCTAAATCTGAATTTTTATATAATTTTTGAGAGCCTGATTACAAAAAGTCTCACCATTAAAAGCCAAGCACACAATTATAATGTTCTCATTATAATTTTATGTAGTCTATATGACAGACTCGTGCTGCACATGTTGCACTTAACCGTATTTTTGAAGTGATTCCAATCATATTTTAAACAATTCAAAACCTATATGAACATATATCGGGCCGATACTGATAACATTAAAAATGTACATATATCGGCCGATACTGATAACATTACAAATTAACATATATCGGCCGATACCGATAACATTACAAATGAACATATATCAGACCGATAACATTAAAAAAAAAGGAACATGTATCAGACCGATACCGATAACATTAAAAATGAACATGTATCGGGCCGATACCGATAACATTAAAAATGAACATGTATCGGGCCGATACCGATAACATTAAAAATGAACATGTATCGGGCCGATACCGATAACATTACAAATGAACATGTATCGGGCCGATACCGATAACATTACAAATGAACATGTATCGGGCCGATACCGATAACATTACAAATGAACATATATCGGCCGATACCGATAACATTAAAAATTAACATACAGTATACTGGCCGATACCGATATGGTGGCCGATATATATCGTGCATTCCCAGTTAAAATCATGGTAACGTGGGCAGAAATACACACAGTTTTTAACCATAAATTCTGGCATGTGTCTGGCTGTTTGTTTTGCTCTGAATGGCCTCTGCAGACCCTATTTTACAGCAAAGAATGCATGCAAACCACTGAGCAAGGAGAGGAAGTTTGTGTGCATGAGCAGCGTGTTCTGTTTTGTGGTTTGGGGAGGATTTGTCCCCAGGAGAGGGAGTGATGGCAGGGTGCGCTAGATTAAGGTAGATTATATCTGCCCACAGTCTTATCAACAGAATCCGAGATGAGGACATAATGCTATGACGCACATTACAGCTGAAATCCTCGTGCCAGGATTTCTTATTTTCAACAGCAACGTCCTCTACACCTTTAGAGGATCTGTGTGTACATATACTGACATGAGTGAAAGCGATTTTATCCCCGGAGTTCGACTAGTAATTAAATGTTAATGGTGGCCATTGTTTTTGAAAATCTGGGATGTATTATTGGTAAAAAAAAAAAAAATCCTGCCAATAAAAATATACATGCTAGAAGGAAAGCGTACACTATAAAATATGACATCAAAATTTTTTCTACTTCAAAATTACACTTTGAATTCAATTACACCTGCCGTTTCTTTATAATATTTTTTTTATTTACTAGCAATTTCTAAGTGAAAATTGTCTCTACACCAATTTTTTAGTGTATGTATACAGGCAGCTGAATATAAGGCTTTAAATCATGAGCGAGATGATTGTTTATTGAAATTGCAATTAAAGGTGGTGTAAGCAATGTTGCTTTGATCCCTTTAACCAGATGTTCTGCTCTCCTAAAGCATATCAGCCAACCTCATGCAAAATGATTGACAGGCGGAGAATGCTTCTGATTGGCTAAAAAAAGTGGGCAGCTCCCCTGACTTGATAATGCATGTTGCTCTATCTCCCATTCATAGTCATAAGAGTGCAATGTCTTTATCTAACATCTGGTCTAGTGCAGTCAGAGACAGATGTGATTCCTCATGATACCTATTTCAGTGAAATCTCTCGGGTAGTAGTGACATTTTATGCGTGTTATTCCAATCACAGTACCTGACTGAACACTGATCACATGTGCGTCAGTGTCGTAATCGCCACATTAAAGTTCTTTCGCATTTGTTTGGTCTGTTATATGTAGTAAGGAAAAAAACGGATAGATGTTGATCTGAAGGTTTAGTCTGATGGTTGTGAATTCAAAAAGAGGTTTTTAACTCAAATGTACACCAGAGAATCACATTGTCCTGTCATAACCGGCTTGTTGAATGCTGCTGTCTGTGGTACGCATGTGCTGTCCTGACATACACTAACCAGAACTACCCATCTGTCTGTGGAGAGACGCATCTCTCTTCTTCAGTGACCGCTAACTGAAACGACCTTCCTGCGCCAGCAATAACCTGCTCTCTAAACATCTCGAGACTTGTGCTGTTGTTTTATTCATTTGCATGTTTATTATACCACACCAATCGATTTCCATGTCTTTTCCAGTTGTTTATGATTAATGGATAAGGATTATTGGTAGCACTTTCCAACAAGGTTCCATTTAGTGAATTGCATTGGTTAACAAGAACGAACAATAAAACTATGTCTAAAGCATTTATTAATCATAGCTAGCATTAATTTCAACATCTCCATTATTATATATATATATATATGCGTATTATACATATTACGACATTTTACATCACGCAATTCCGACATTAGATCTCACAATTCTGACTTTATATCACTCAATTCCGACATTAGATCTCACAATTCCGACTTTATATCACTCAATTCTGACTTTACATCTCACAATTCCGACTTTACATCACGCAATTCCGACTTTAGATCTCCCAATTCCGACTTTATATCTCACAATTCCGACTTCATTAATCGCAACAACTTACAATTCTGACTTTAAATCTCACAATTCTGACTTTAAATCTCTCAATTCTGACTTTATATCACACAATTCTGACTTTATATCACACAATTCTGACTTTATATCTCACAATTCTGACTTTATATCACACAATTCTGACTTTATATCACACAATTCTGACTTTATATCTCACAACTCTGACTTTATATCTCTCAATTCTGACTTTATATCTCTCAATTCTGACTTTATATCCCACAATTCTGACTTTATATCACACAATTCTGACTTTATATCTCTCAATTCTGACTTTATATCACACAATTCTGACTTTAAATCTCTCAATTCTGACTTTATATCTCTCAATTCTGACTTTATATCACACAATTCTGACTTTATATCACACAATTCTGACTTTATATCTCACAACTCTGACTTTATATCTCTCAATTCTGACTTTAAATCTCTCAATTCTGACTTTATATCACACAATTCTGACTTTATATCTCTCAATTCTGACTTTATATCACACAATTCTGACTTTAAATCTCTCAATTCTGACTTTATATCTCTCAATTCTGACTTTATATCACACAATTCTGACTTTATATCTCTCAATTCTGACTTTATATCACACAATTCTGACTTTATATCTCTCAATTCTGACTTTATATCTCTCAATTCTGACTTTA
>CM077206.1:2048178-2131018 GCA_039654625.1 Rhinogobio ventralis | reverse complement strand
AGGCGTTGATCTTCTGCAGAGGCCGTCTTTCTCTTATATGTCAAAAGCTCAAGGAAAATTTTATTTTTGTCAGTTCATGATCACTTTAAGTGCACTTTAATATCTGGCAATGGGGTCAGAAAAATCTACTTAATTCAAAGGGAAAACAAGTTGTTTTTCTGACCATGTTGGCAGATATTTTTCCTTGTTTTAAGCATAACATCGCTTAATTTTGATGATTTTGCTGCTCTATTAAATGTATCTTAATTTAAGAATGTTTAGATATTTGTACTGGAAAACAAGACAACTCATTGTTCCTGTGTGAGACACGCAACTGTGATAAGCAACCTCACGTTTTCATGTTTCCATGTTATTTTGTGTATAATGATCAGATTCAGTCTGAAAGATGATATGAAGCACAGAGATGCAGCTGAATCTCCTCCAGACTGTGACTAAGGTTACATGTTTGCGGCTCACACCACCTGTGCATTAGTCAGCTCTGACATCTCACGGATACATGTGACAATCTGATACCATAAACAGGAACGATGTAAAACCATCAGGGGTCGAGCGTAATCGAGTCTCGAGTAGATCTGATGTGCGATGCAAGCGTATTTCTTTTCCTTGCGCCCGTGAAATTCACCTTTTCGTCGGCTCAGTCTCTGCGGCGGCTCTAAACTCCGGCAAACCTTCATGAATCATTTCATTTACAGGCCCGGTAATCCGTTACGATAATAACTTCATCTCGAAGGGCATCATCTCGTCATATCTCACTGTTTCCCAGGATAAACAGGGATGCTGGTGTTTTTGCCATCTGGAGCTTTGCAAAATACCTTTTCTTAAGCGCTTAGAGGCTCACTGCAGAAACAATCTGTCTTGTTTTGCAGTACAAAAAATATCTACATTTAATTAGAGAAGCAAAAACATGTACAATAATAAGACTTGATTTCAAAGAATATATCTTGAATTTAGTTTATTTTTCCTTCCTCATTGGTAAAATGCTTTCTTGTTTTAATATTTATGCAATTTACCGATGAGGTAAGAAAAAAAACAAGTAAAATATATTTGAAAAGATATATAAGATATATATATAAAGATATATTCTCTATAAAAGCAAGAAAATGTACACAATGTTGCTTAAGTAAATTCTTTTTTTTAAGGGTGTTTTTAGGTGGTGTTTTTTCTGAAACATATATTGGTTAAGACAAAAATGGTGATTTAAAAATATTTTTTGGAATAATTTTTTTGTGGAGATGCATAGCATAGAATAAAATTTCAATAGGCAAAACTTGTAAATAAAAAAAAATCTTAAAATAAATGCATTTATTCTACATAATCTGTATTTTCAATTTTGCTTCTCAAATAAATTCTTGTTTTTAAAGTGCCCTGTTATGCTATTTTAAAGGTTCCTCATTTGTTTCTGGGGTCTCCTACACTTTAATTTTCTCATAATATCCATTGCAGCATCAGCTCTTTTCTCAGTGTCTGAAACGGTTCGATCAAGGATTCAGTTTCTCTAAACCCTGACTTTCTGAGAGCCTGCTCTGATTGGTCAGATGGCCCAGTCTGTTGTGATTGGTCGACTCTGCTCTGATTGGTCAGATGGCCCAGTCTGTTGTTATTGGTCTACTCTGCTCTGATTGGTCAGATGGCCCAGTCTGTTGTGATCGGTCTACTCTGCTCTGATTGGTCAGATGGCCCAGTCTGTTGTGATTGGTCTACTCTGCTCTGATTGGTCAGATGGCCCAGTCTGTTGTGATTGGTCGACTCTGCTCTGATTGGTCAGATGGCCCAGTCTGTTGTTATTGGTCTACTCTACTCTGATTGGTCAGATGGCCCAGTCTGTTGTGATTGGTCGACTCTGCTCTGATTGGTCAGATGGTCCAGTTTGTTGTGATTGGTCTACTCTGCTCTGATTGGTCAGATGGCTCAGTCTATTGTGATTGGTCGACTCTGCTCTGATTGGTCAGATGGCCCAGTCTGTTGTGATTGGTCTACTCTGCTCTGATTGGTCAGATGGCCCAGTCTATTGTGATTGGTCGACTCTGATCTGATTGGTCAGATGGCCCAGTCTGTTGTGATTGGTCGACTCTGCTCTGATTGGTCAGATGGTCCAGTTTGTTGTGATTGGTCTACTCTGCTCTGATTGGTCAGATGGCTCAGTCTATTGTGATTGGTCGACTCTGCTCTGATTGGTCAGATGGCCCAGTCTGTTGTGATTGGTCTACTCTGCTCTGATTGGTCAGATGGCCCAGTCTGTTGTGATTGGTCTACTCTGCTCTGATTGGTCAGATGGCCCAGTCTATTGTGATTGGTCGACTCTGATCTGATTGGTCAGATGGCCCAGTCTGTTGTGATTGGTCGACTCTGATCTGATTGGTCAGATGGCCCAGTCTGTTGTGATTGGTCTACTCTGCTCTGATTGGTCAGATGGCCCAGTCTGTTGTGATTGGGCGACTCTGCTCTGATTGGTCAGATGTTCCAGTCTGTTGTGATTGGTCTACTCTACTCTGATTGGTCAGATGGCCCAGTCTGTTGTGATTGGTCTACTCTGCTCTGATTGGTCAGATGGCCGTCTGTTGTGATTGGTCTACTCTGCTCTGATTGGTCAGATGGCCCAGTCTGTTGTGATTGGTCTACTCTGCTCTGATTGGTCAGATGGCCCAGTCTGTAGTGATTGGTCGACTCTGCTCTGATTGGTCAGATGGCCCAGTCTGTTGTGATTGGTCGACTCTGCTCTGATTGGTCAGATGGCCCAGTCTGTTGTTATTGGTCTACTCTACTCTGATTGGTCAGATGGCCCAGTCTGTTGTGATTGGTCTACTCTGCTCTGATTGGTCAGATGGCCCAGTCTGTTGTGATTGGTCGACTCTGCTCTGATTGGTCAGATGGTCCAGTCTGTTGTTATTGGTCTACTCTACTCTGATTGGTCAGATGGCCCAGTCTGTTGTGATTGGTTTACTCTGCTCTGATTGGTCAGATGGCCCAGTCTGTTGTGATTGGTCAACTCTGCTCTGATTGGTCAGATGGCCCAGTCTGTTGTGATTTGGTCGACTCTTTTCTGATTGGTCAGATGGCCCAGTCTGTTGTGATTTGGTCGACTCTTTTCTGATTGGTCAGATGGCCCAGTCTGTTGTGATTGGTCAACTCTGCTCTGATTGGTCAGATGGCCCAGTCCGTTGTGATTGGTCGACTCTGCTCTGATTGGTCAGATGGCCCAGTCTGTTGTGATTGGTCTACTCTGCTCTGATTGATCAGATGGCCCAGTCTGTTGTGATTGGTCGACTCTGCTCTGATTGGTCAGATGTTCCAGTCTGTTGTGATTGGTCTACTCTGCTCTGATTGGTCAGATGTTCCAGTCTGTTGTGATTGGTCTACTCTGCTCTGATTGGTCAGATGTTCCAGTCTGTTGTGATTGGTCAGAAAGCAAACACTCATTATCATATCTGAATCTCAGCTCTTGACACACAGTGATATGAACAGTAACGATGGCGTGGGTTTTACCGTATCAATCTCATCAAAGTGGATTTGCTTTGGCAGCAGAAAACAGCGTCTTCTCCACATGAACAACACCAACCAAACTCTTCCAGTCTCAGATACTACAGTGTTTGAAGGTGGGGCAAAGAGACCCTGTTTAGCCAATCAAGATCACAGGCTGACATTAGCAAATTTGTTACATAGGTTTGTAACAGAAAGTGAGACTGGAATTACTGACGACTCGCTTTAGTTCAGAAGCGATTCTTTCTTTTAGGAGACAATAACTTTATTTGTTTATCTGCACTCTGATCTTTAAAACTTTGCAGACCTTTTACATTCACAAACAGCTGTATTATGAAAGGTAATATTCGAAAAAGCATAATAGGGGCACTTTAAGGATTTTTAATATGTTTTACTGGAAAAGGCAGAATTGCTGCTTAAAAAAAATTATTATTATTAAACTTGAAAATAAAAAATGATCTTAAAGTAGAAGCATTCATTCTACATCCATCCATGCTATGTTTTCTACCAAACAAAGAGACAGTGAAAAATGGCTTGGAAGACGTGCGAAAGGGAGACTCGCCATTTCCTTGAGCATTTAAAGAAGGACAGTAAATTATCCTGCCAATGTGAAGCATAACACTGTGCTCTTTCAGACCGCATATATTCCTTTATGTGCAAATGTTTTTCTCTTCATGACTTTGTTTATTATGTATCTAAGATATTGGTGAAATGGTTAGAGCATCAGTTTAAGACGTACATTCCTGTACACTGAAAAAAAAAGTACTAATTTTGGTAACACTTTACAATAAGGTTTCATTTGTTGACGTTAGTTAACTATATTGTTAACTATAAGGGCCCTATCACACACCCGGCGCAATGCAACACCAGGCACGACGCAAGTTTGTTCTGCTAGTTTCAGCCGGACGCAGTTCTCATGTTCACGTCCAGCTCCTCGTTGTTTAAATATCAAATGCACTGGCGCATCTGTTCACCCATGGGCGTCTGGTCTGAACACCAGGAGTTCAGGAGCATTGCTGGAGCGTTGCTATTGTGAGGAATGTTAAACTAGCAAAAGTGGATTTGGACACGCCCTAAGTGCACCTGCACCGTGCGCTTCAGACCGTTAGAATAGGGCCCTTAATGTCTTGTACATTGTTAGTTAATGCATTAACCATTGTTAACAAATGGGACCTTATTGCAAAGTAAATTTCACAATTATGGCGAGTAACGCAAAATTTTGAAGTAAAAAAACTGAAATTATATTTTCTTGTAAAACATACAACAATAATCTTTATAGTGTACGTGTAAAAAAAGTTACAGAAACATGTATGAGAATGAGTTTAAAATGGAAAATTCACTCAAAAGCGAACATTTTGCCATCATTTACTCATGTCGTTCCAAACCTGTTATTCTTTAACATTTCTGTTTTTGTGTGCCACGCACAAATATTAGAGCATGAATGATGGCCAAATGCTTATTTGCGGGTGAACTATCCCTTTACAATTTACTCCAAGATGAAGAGCGTCCAAAGGTCCGTTAACCTGTTATTCTTCTGTCTTCTACTATATCCCAACTGTTTTCCACTCGTTTCTGATTTGTGGCTTGTTTCTTCTTGATTTGCATTTGGATCATTCTTCTTTTGTGTTTTCCAACTGATCCAACATTTTGGTTTTCTCTCGCACATCCCTCTTCTCCCTGTTTTCCTTCACACTCCCCCGCCATGGCTCCCTCTTCCTCTCCAGCTGGGTTTGTGAAGTCGCCTATGTCAGAGATAAAGCTCACGGGAGACGCCTTTGAGCTGTACTGCGACGTGGTCGGTAACCCCGTGCCGGAGATCCAGTGGTGGTATGCCGATATTAACAGGGCGGACTCCTTCAAGCAGCTGTGGGACGGCGCCCGCAAGCGGCGGGTGTCCATCAACACGGCCTACGGGGCCAACGGTGTGAGCGTGCTGGCCATCTCCCGCCTCACGCTGGAGGACGCCGGGATCTACGAGTGCCGGGCCAGCAACGACGCACGTCGCAACGACCTGCGCCAAAACCCGGCCATGAGCTGGATCCGAACGCAAGCCACCATATCCGTGTTGCAGAGTGAGTGGTCTATGTACTGTAGTAGCTAGATGCTGAAACACGCAGTAGTGTCGCACCACGTCCCTCGTGCAAAACAACCAAACTAGTCTAGGGCTGGACGGCATGACTTTATCATCCGGTTTATCCACCTTATTTTTCAACACAGAAGTAAGCTAGTTTCTGTGAATGTGCGAGACTTTGATTGATTAGCCTCTATAGGTGCAGTTTAATGATCATGATAATAAACATACAATATCAAACTGTTTTTGTGCAGCTACACTGAAAGCTTCGTACATTCAAGTTACATATCCGGCTCTTACATTAAAAATAAGGTGGATACCTGTGGTGCAATTTAAAATATCCAACGTTTGTTTACAATTCTAACAATTCCAGTGTAGATGGTTTGTTTTCAATGGGAGTGATTTAGTTTTGACACGGTGCAACATATGAATCCAGAGCTGATGTGCATTACATGTGTTTAATATCAAGGTTTTGCACCATTCAGAACTGAATTAACCATGCTTCTGAAAATTCCTGAATTTGAATTGAGGTTGCAAACTGGACGTAGAGTTGCATTTCTTTTTCAGCTGCGCTGGTTTCGTAAGTATTTCTTCCATTCATTTTAATTTAAAAAAAAAAAAGTCTTTGTTAAAGCATTATAAGCCATGAAACAAACCAACCAGCTACGAGGAGAATCACAACACTACAAACTTTGATTGGATGCAAAAAAGTTTTAGGAAATCAGACAAAAAGACAAGATGGTGTACTTCCCTTTAGTGGGGGAAAGAACTACAATCCCATGAAGCATTGCGAACAGCAAAATTGATCTAAAAACGATGGAGAAATATAAAACTACTCATTTTAAGTATTTTGAGAGCACTGCAAGATCAACTTGATTACGTCATTTGCATCGATTTTGGTGCATTCTGCTTGTTTCGACTCTGATTGGTGGAATGTTCTGTACAGCATCATGGGTAATGTAGTTTTTCGCCAGGACTTCCGCTGATAAACAGTATTATTTTAAAAACTAAGCTGAAATAATGCAGGCTGACGGCTTCAGCGGAATCAGATACCATCCATTAACAACCTCATAGCTCACAGTAAGGCTGTCTTTAAAGGTTTATAAGTTATTGTTAAAAATACATTAGTGCATAAATGCACATTTGCACATTTTATGCAATAGAGTGCATTAGTGCCCGTCCACTTTTTCAGCTGCACTGGTTTTGTAAGTATTTTTTCCATTCATTTTTGAATTTTTAAAAAGTCTTTGTTAAAGCTTTATAAGCCATGAAACAAACCAACCAGCTACGAGGAAAATCACAACACTACAAACTTTTTGGAAATCAGACAAAAATACAAGAGGGTATACTTAACGGCTTTAGTGAGGGGAAAGAACTACAATCCCATGAAGCATTGCGAACAGCAAAATTTAACTAAAAACGATGGAAAAATATAAAACTACTATTTTAAGTATTTTGAGAGCGTTGACTCAATTACATCATTCGCATTTTGCATCAATTTTGGTGCATTTTGCTTGTTTCGACTCTGATTGGTGGAATGTTCTGTACAGCATCATGGGTAATGTAGTTTTTCCGACAGGAATTCCGCTGTTAAGCATGGTTATTTTAAAACTAAGCTGAAATAATGCAGGCTGACGGCTTCAGCGGAATCAAGATACCATCCATTAACAACCTCATAGCTCACAGTAAGGCTGTCTTATAAGTTATTGTAAAAAATGAATTTCCCTATGGAGGACATTAATGGAGTTTTACATCCGGATGCCGACTGTTGCACTCTATTCAAATTCTGATATGCTTTGGCAGTTCAGTTCAAATTCACACTCTTGAACTGAAAGTGAGTCAGTTCTGAATTTTGCACAGCCCTGGTGTATTTCGGCTATTTTATGCACATTCACTCATATTTATAGTGCAATTTCTGTTTTATGAAATTGATTTATATGTTTGTTATGAATATAATCTGATCTTTTGGTTTGTGTTCATATAAAAAGAGGAAAGAATCAAATTCACTGGACTCAAAAGTACCACTGGATTATCCCAAAATATTCATTAGCACATGATTATGTAATACATAAAGCATATTTGGAGGGAATTTGCAGCAAAAATACTGTATTGTGGTCATACCGCCCAGCCCTACTACAATCGAAAATAAAACAAACCCCATATTATGTTCATTTGAGTTCTTATTTTTTTGAATTGGGACAGCATTGTATTGATTCCTTCTGTATTTCCTTGGTGTGTCCAAATGTCACCCTTTCCTTTAGGCAGACTTTGAGGATTTCAGTAGTCACTCAGTCCCTCTCCTCTCCTAATGCCCTTGAGCCTCTTGTTGTGGATGACCACAAACCCAGACAAAATCTGCCTCTCCTCCTCCTCCTCACTCCTTCCTTCCTCATGCCGTCCATCCTGGCAGTTTCTGTATTTCCTGTGTTGCTTCCCGTTTCTGGTGTCCTCTGGTTTTGCTTCAGTTCTTTCTGTTATTTCATATGGATATGATTTAGTCTGTTTGTTTTTGCATTGCGTGGGTTGTTTTATTTACTTCAAAGCCCGACATCGTGTGCCCTGTGCAGAGCGTAAAGCCTAACGGCGCTTTGAAGTCATGCCGTGTTTTATCTGTGTATTTTGTCCTTGGAAAAGGGTGGATGGGACCAGGAAGAAGACACAAGGGGTCATTTCAGTTGTACAGCAATTCCTTATCTTAATACCGTGAAACAAAAATCATAATCTTATCTCGGTGGGCCATCTGTTATAAAACTGACCCGTGTGCCGGAGAATGACCTTGTGCCTTCTTTGCATTTACTGTTTGCCTGCGATTCAGTAATGACATTATATTCAGATCCACAAACGTAAAGCCAATCAGTGATTCATTTGTGCATGGGTAACTGAAGATATTCTGTCATTACTGAGAGTCAGTGTTTCTCATATTATATACATGTGATACGGCATCGTCGCATGCATATAACAGGCTATACATGCTGAAGCGCTGCGGATAAGAATGTATAGTTTGTCAAGAGATTTCTGGTGGTCTTGTCGAGCTTCATAGGTCTAGCGTGCTTGTGTGTAGAGGCTTTAGCGTTAATATGTTCACCCCCAAAACTTCTCTTCACAGTTTTCTTCCTTGACGGAATAATCGATGGCTTGTTGTTGGCTGAGGATTGTGAGGAAGAAATCAAATCCACCGATTGACCATTAAACTCTTTCCTCTTAGCAGGTGTCCTCCAGATGACCTTCGGCAGGATCTCCAGACAGATATTGACAGATATATACTGGGCGAATGCGTTGAGGTGAGGGTAGGCGCTCTGACGCTGGCCTAGAGAGAGAGTACAAGCCGTAACGTTCCCCTCGGATAAACCAAACTGCAGGAGAAGGTGTAAGGAATGCTAATTGGCTCATCCGATGCCCCTCCCCCAGAGCGGGAATGATATCTAGAGGTTTACTGTACAAACCAATCGCAGGGTGATTATTTTCCTTCTGGGTGCTGGGGTTGCTACGGTAGAGCTGCTCGAAACACGCACACACACACACACACACACACACCTGCTCAACTGATTAAAGTCTGTGCATGTAGATAAAAAAGTTTGGCCATAAAAGTAGAGATATTTGGCTATTTGAGCTTGTAGTCCCAGACGTTTCTGCAGGTTTTATGAATGTAAATGTAAGCGCTTTTAAAGACCAATTAAAGAAAATGTAAGGAATCAATTGAAGGGAAAATCACACAATATGTTCTTTAAATGTAAATGTCTAATCACACTGTGAGTTATATTACTGATACTTCAAAGTTTGAGGATACAATTTCCAACAGATCTCCATTACTTTTTAATTAATTTCACAAAAAAATAGCTTTGAGAAAATCTTGTGATTTTACGATTAAAACTAGAACAAATATCTGCCAATGGGTTCATAAAAATCAGCTTAATGAACTTATTTTCATACCCAATATTTGTTCTTGTTTTGAGCACAAACTCACTTAATTTTGTTCAATTTCTCAGAAAACGAGACTTCATTTCTTTATTTTGCATGTCATTAAATGCCTCTTGATTTAAGGATGTTTTGAATGTGTGCTGGAAAACACAAATCCTTTTTTGCAGTGCATGCAATTTAATTTTTCAATTAAATGTAGGACCCTATGAAATCAGTTTATTCTGTTTTAATTTTTCTGGACTGCTTTAATGGTCAGATTAAATGTGACTGACTTTCGATCATCTTCAGAACACAAGTGAAGATATTTGTAATGAAATGGGAAAGATTTCTGTCCCTCCATTGACAGTCTAAGCAACTTCCACTGACGCTTCAGAAAGTTCATAAAGAGAAACTGATCCGTACGGATCGAGCGGATTATTCCAGATGTTCTGAAGAGACTCGATGGCTTTATATGATGAAGGAAAGTCTGACGGGTTTGAACGACATTAGGGCGAGGAAATGAGGACAGGATTGGCATTAATGGGGGAACTGTCCCTTTAAGTGTTCGGACCTACTGTTGATTTATTCATACAAAATTTGACAAATTCCGTGACATTCCGCATTATACAGTAAATTCCATTTTTATGAATGGATTCTGTAATTCTGTCCATGTTTTCTGCATCGCATGAATCATAGGGCCCTAATTGAATGCCATGATATTGAATTTAAGACTTTCTGATTGGACAATAAATGGTTAAAACAGTAAAGCATTGCTACTAGAGATCAACTTTGGCCACTGATATATGCCAAGACAAAAGAAGCTGAACAGTTAAATGGAAACTTTGCAGTTTGCACATGAAATGATCCATGTTTGACCAGATTTAATGGAAACGCCAGATGGTTTTGCAGATTTTTACATGTGATGAGGCTCATATTGTGCTCAGAACACAATTGCATGTTTAGTTTTCATTCTCGATTGTCTGCGGCTATAAATTGAGTGTCTATTTTTCATAAGAAATGTTATGCCATTTTTGTCCCATTTCAGGCATACATTAAGGCAAGTATGGAGGTGTAGATGCTCTTAAAGGGAATGGTTCACCCAAAAAATGAAAATTTGACTTCTGTGGGAAACGAAAGATTTATTTATGTGTCCACGCTTCTCGTCAAGCAAGAATCCTCACATGCTTTGGCTTCACAATGTGATGAGTTGTGTGGACTTTTATGATGCTGATGGTGTTTTTGACGCCTTTATTTATATAGCGCTTTATATTCACAGCAGCTTTACAGGGATAACAGGAAACTGATGCATTTCGGCTGTCCAATAATTAGAATCCCTGTCTTTTCAGAATTAAGTTGTTGGAAATTACTAGTCATCCAATTGAAAATCAACTACGTATTCTGTTAATTTTGTGAAATGGTATGTTTCGTCAGGGTGCGAAGAAATATAGAGCTGAGTTTCATCAGCGTAACAGTGAAAGCTAGCGCCATGCTTCCTAATGATGGATGAAAAGCAACGGCCCTAATACTGAGCCTTGGGGTACTCCATACTAAATGATGGCAGAATCTTCATCTTTGGGTGAACTATACCTTTAATCAAGATAATCTATAAATGGACATATGTTCAACTTACTTTACAATGTGACTATTTGACATTTTCGTATGTTTTTTTTAAATGTGTTGTCTCCGTTCCCCACACAGGTACACGTTCAGGAGGGTCTCAAGGAAACATGAACGCTCGTAATGTTTTATTGTCTTATTGTCCAGGACTTTGCCTTTGTTTCAGAGCCACGAATCAATGCTTCCGATCAGGAGATTTTGCAGCCTAAAAGCGGGCAGGAGTTGCCCATCATCCTTCAGTGTAACCTCACAAACTCGCACAGCACCCATCAGGAAACCTTCTGGATGAAGAACGGCCAGGAGATTGCCAAGACAAAGACGGAGCACAAACACACAGTGTTCAAGTGAGATTTCAATGGAAAATTCGCTTTTTTGCTTTGGGTTTACCAACTGAATGTCTCTTCTGCATCTGTGGCATGCTGTCAATTACCACAGATTAATAATTTCATCCCTCAGATTATAGAAACGCACAGGAAACATGCTTAAATCGATAGATTAAGGATTTCCAGTAGTTTAGCAGGCAGCACTGCAAATAAATGCTTCAAATATGCAATCTACTTCAAATACATCCGGCTGACAGGTGGATGAATCTCATGGAAATGTGTTATATTTCACCCCAAAATCAAATGGAAAACAAACATTAATGTAATTTATTAATGTAATATCCCCTACAGGGATAAATAAACTGACTACTATATATATATTAGTGCTGTCAAATCGATTAATCGCATCCAAAAAAAAAGTCTGTATTTACATAATATGTGTGTACTGTATATAATTATTATGTATATATGCATGTGTGTGTATTTATATATACATAATAATTATACACAGTACACACACACATATTATGTAAACACAAACTTTCATTTTGGATGCAATTAATTGATTTGACAGCACTAATATATATATATATATTATTAAAATGTAAAAATGAATATATATATAAAACGTGTTATTAACATATATTACATTAATAAATAAACTGCATAATATATATATATATATATATATATATATATATATATATATATATATATATATATATATATTAATATAATAGCATTTATTTTTTTATTATTATTAAAATATATATATTTTTTTAAAGCTCTCTCTCTCTATATATACAAAATATATATATATATATATATATATATATATAAAAACATTTATTTATTTATTATTTAAATGTAAAATATTTTTTCATTTAAAAAAAATATTTTTTGCATTACAGTAATGCTAATCATATCATGAAAATAATGTCATGATGCAGAAATCAGTTAATGTTTCTATTTAAGCAAAAATATCATTTATTTATTTAGATTTTAAAATAATATGATTTGTCAATATCTCTTTTGACTTTGGGGTGAAATGTAACCTGTCAGATTCACTCAGGCATTTTCACAAGCGATGCTTTGCCTGGAATTATACCCGTGGAGACTGTAATATACGAGTATTTTAGTGTAACATCACGAGATACTCTGAGGACAATCAGGATGTTCAAGCACAAAATCTCTTTAGTAACACGTCTCATCAGAGCTGAGCCTCAGCAACTGAAGCCCCCACCAGACCTTTCAGAAAGCCAGAGTGATGTGGCGAAAGGCGATCTGCTGTCAGACTGCATGTCACAGGCTCCGTAGAGACACTTCCACCCTGAACAGACAGCACTGCGCCGGCAGCTCTTGCACTGCGTAATCAAGTCCCAAACGCACTGCGCTGCCAAAATACATCTCCACCTGAAAACTGCTTTCTGAAAACATTAATAGGTTCTCTCTCTGGTGATTAATAATGTAACATATTTTGATGATTAATATTGGCTCGAAGCAACAGCGCGGCCAAAAATTATTTCATGCCGTGCCAAACCTGTATGCTATTATTTTTTGTTATATACACTTTATTGCCAAAAGTATTGGGACACCCCTCCAAATCCCTGGGTTCAGGTGTTCAATCCCTTCATGGCCACAGGTGTATAAATCAAGCACTAGGCATGCAGACGCTTCTACAAACATTTGTGAAAGAATGGGTCGCTCTCAGGAGCTCAGTGAACTCAAGCGTAGGACCGTGATAGGTTGCCACCTGTGCAATAAGTCCATTCCTGAAATTTCCTCACTACTAAATATTCCACGCTCAACTGTTAGTGGGATTATAACAAAGTGGAAGCAATTGAGAACAACAGCAGCTCAGCCACGAAGTGATAGGCCATGTAAAAGGTAGGCCACGAGGTTGGGCTTGGCCCCTTTAGTTCCAGTGAAAGGAACTCTTAATGCTTCAGCACACCAAGACATTTTGGACAATTTCATGCTCCCAACTTTGTGGGAACAGTTTGGGGACGGCCCCTTCCTGTCCCACCATGACTGCGCTCCAGTGCACAAAGCGTCGCTCCATAAAGACATGGATGAGCGAGTTTGGTGTGGAGAAACTTGACTGGCCTGCACAGAGTCCTGACCTCATCCCGATAGAACACCTTTGGGATGAATTAGAGCGGAGACTGTGAGCCAGGCCTTCTCGTCCAACATCAGTACCTCACAAATGCGCTTCTAGAAGAAAGGTCAAAAATTCCCATAAACACACTCCTAAACCTTGTGGAAAGCCTTCCCAGAAGAGTTGAAGCTGTTATAGCTGCAAAGGGTGGGCCAACTCCATATTAAACCCTACGGATTAAGAATGGGATGTCATTAAAGTTCATGTGCATGTAAAGGCAGGTGTCACACAACTTTTAGGCAATATAGTGTATTAATATATTTCAAGCCTTCTGAAGTCATCTGCTATTTTTGATAAAGACAAAAAGACATTTCATTCTCTAACCAGGATCAGTGGCGTTTTCTAAATGCTGCACCCTTTTTTAATATGAAAAAAGATTTTCTGTGAATAATGATTAAATGTTCTTTCTGTTCTTGTAGCTCATGATTCGGTTCCCAGGGAAATGCATGAACTGATGTAACGTATACCTTGAATGCAATGCAATAGTATGTATCTGCCAAATGCATATGCATGTAAAAAAGCATATCTTTAGGAGACTTGAAATATAGTGCAATCAATGTAAGCTTGATGTATGGGAAACAAGGGTGAAGATTCTTTCATTGAAAAACTTAACAGCATACAAGTGACACGAGGGGACTCCTTTAGGAGTTTGGGATATTGTTCTTTGAGATGTTCTACTTTTGAGTTGGCAGTGATTTTTGTGTCTTGTTTTGTAGGTTAAGTAAACCGAGGGCAGATGATTCTGGTGAATACATGTGCGTTTACACCTTTAAATCATCTCCAAATGTCAATGCTTCCATTGAGGTCAAAGGTAAGAAATCCTGTCAAAAACTCATTAACACACCGTTAACACCATCGAAACGCTGTTGCCAACCAGTAGAGACCCAACCGTGTTATAATTAGGTTTTGTTTGGAGTTGTAATTAGCCTCTCTTCACCTTAAAATAATCTCCTTTGAGAGCAACAGTTCTGCTCGGACTCAATCCAGACGGTCACGTCCTGAATTCTCACTGACGGTGAAGCCGGCGCGATTCCGTCTCGTTAGCGTTTCATCCGCGCGGCGGGGGGTGTAATGTCACCCGGATAGCTGCTGTCACTCATCATCAGGACTGCCATCCGGCCTGGACTTCATAACGAGTCAAACGTGCTGCGACTGTATATTTCAGACTGTACATGAGAGAGAGGGAAGAAATGTTTTTGTAATTCTCATGATTGTCACTGGTGTTTCTCATTAGATTCTCATTATTGTACAGCATTTTACAGTAAAAACTAATTGAATACTATGATTTTTTTTATTTTTAATAATTTAAATAAGCACAAATTAGTATAATTATACCATTGTTTATTTGTACATTACTAAAGAGATTTGATTTATTCATATAATAAATAAATAAATAATATATATATATATATATATATATATATATATATATATATATATATATATATATATATATATATAAATCATAACATTTTAATTTTTAATTTTAATTTAAATAAGCATAAACTAGTCCCTGACAATATACCAACAATATACAATAAAATATTTATTTATATTTATTACAATAAAAACTGTAATACCGTAATTGTTTTTTATTTTTAACATTTAAATTTTTACATTTATATACACTCACCTAAAGGATTATTAGGAACACCATACTAATACTGTGTTTGACCCCCTTTCGCCTTCAGAACTGCCTTAATTCTACGTGGCATTGATTCAACAAGGTGCTGAAAGCATTCTTTAGAAATGTTGGCCCATATTGATAGGATAGCATCTTGCAGTTGATGGAGATTTGTGGGATGCACATCCAGGGCACGAAGCTCCCGTTCCACCACATCCCAAAGATGCTCTATTGGGTTGAGATCTGGTGACTGTGGGGGCCATTTTAGTACAGTGAACTCATTGTCATGTTCAAGAAACCAATTTGAAATGATTCCAGCTTTGTGACATGGTGCATTATCCTGCTGGAAGTAGCCATCAGAGGATGGGTACATGGTGGTCATAAAGGGATGGACATGGTCAGAAACAATGCTCAGGTAGGCCGTGGCATTTAAACGATGCCCAATTGGCACTAAGGGGCCTAAAGTGTGCCAAGAAAACATCCCCCACACCATTACACCACCACCACCAGCCTGCACAGTGGTAACAAGACATGATGGATCCATGTTCTCATTCTGTTTACGCCAAATTCTGACTCTACCATCTGAATGTCTCAACAGAAATCCAGACTCATCAGACCAGGCAACATTTTTCCAGTCTTCAACTGTCCAATTTTGGTGAGCTCGTGCAAATTGTAGCCTCTTTTTCCTATTTGTAGTGGAGATGAGTGGTACCCGGTGGGGTCTTCTGCTGTTGTAGCCCATCCGCCTCAAGGTTGTGCGTGTTGTGGCTTCACAAATGCTTTGCTGCATACCTCGGTTGTAACGAGTGGTTATTTCAGTCAAAGTTGCTCTTCTATCAGCTTGAATCAGTCGGCCCATTCTCCTCTGACCTCTAGCATCAACAAGGCATTTTCGCCCACAGGACTGCCGCATACTGGATGTTTTTCCCTTTTCACACCATTCTTTGTAAACTCTAGAAATGGTTGTGCGTGAAAATCCCAGTAACTGAGCAGATTGTGAAATACTCAGACCGGCCCGTCTGGCACCAACAACCATGCCACGCTCAAAATTGCTTAAATCACCTTTCTTTCCCATTCTGACATTCAGTTTGGAGTTCAGGAGATTGTCTTGACCAGGACCACACCCCTAAATGCATTGAAGCAACTGCCATGTGATTGGTTGATTAGATAATTGCATTAATGAGAAATTGAACAGGTGTTCCTAATAATCCTTTAGGTGAGTGTATATATAACATTTTATATATATATTATTAAATAAGCACAAATTGGTACCTGATATATAATTATACACATTACTAAAGATATATATGATTTTTATTCATAACATTTTAATTTTAATTTAAATAAGCATAAATTATTACCTGGCAAATACCATTGTTTTGTTTTTTTTGCATATTACAAAAAATAGATCTATTTAATAATATTACAGTCAGTAAAAACTGTAATACTGTGTTTTTATATTTTAATTTTTAAATATACAAATTTTAGGCGTACATTTTGTATGCGTATTACTAAAATTTGATTTATATTTTATTAGATTTATTTACAATAAAACACTGTAATACTATGATTTTTATTCTCAAAATGTTACTTCTTAATTTTTATTTAAATAAGCATAAATTATTGCATGTAAAAAATTAGACCTCATTTATTCATATTTTTGTGGTGAAATATGATCAATCCAGGCATGATCTTACATATGCACTCATTTGGAGGCTTTGCTGATGTTGTAGGTCGTGTTTGCATGCATATGAAGTGGATTGTGATCTGCACTAAAGCAGTGCCAGCGTCCCTCGCAGCCACAAACCCCTGAGACCCGGCACAGTCTGAGCTTGCCTGCGTGTTCCTCACAGTTAAGCCAATTTGTTGTGACACCGCCGTCAAACGCACTGAGCATGCCCGGACCGTCGTGTCAAGGCTCACTTTAAGCGTTGCCTGGTTACGTAACGCGATGATGTCGTGGTCCACTCTGGCCGTGCTTCTCTGCCCGCAGCCTGTGAGATGACAGCACAGCTCCCGTGTGCCACAAGCTCCGTCCCGCTACAAACACCCCCCATCCTCACGTACTGTCCCTGTCCTATTTGTGTCTCTTTACGTGCACAACTGGAGACACAGGACGCCTGATGTGCTTCATATCAGGCTGGGTTAAATTCACGAATCAGCGCTGTTTGGGTTTTAGGTTTTTTGATGTTAGAGAGGTGATTATTTTATAATGTCTACTAGACAAAAAGGAGAAAATGACTAAATGAAAACAAGACCAGGTCACATTTCACCACAAAATCAAATGAACAAAAATTATTATATTTTGTACTTTTGTAATTAAAATAAAAAATAAGTCATTATTTCTATTAAATAATAATATTTCGCAATATATCTTTTTTTTTTTTTTGCAAAAATTTTAAGATAGTTGTTTTATTTCTCTCCAATGTAATACAGTAGTTTTTACTGTAATGTATTTTAATCAGCAGTCCATCAAATAATGATGTTCAAATACTATGCAATTTAAATAATATATGATTATTTTCATATAAATAATGTCATGTGAAAATAATGTTAGTGAAAAAAAAATCATAAAATAGGTCACATTTCACCACAATATTTTCACAATTATCAATAAATATTATGTCAGTCATACATAATTACTAATATTAATAAATAAATTAAATTTTATACATTAATGTAATATCATTTTAATATTAATTAATATATATTTTTTTTAATAAATGACATTAATAAATTAACTATATATATATTATTTTAATAAAAATTATAATTTCAGTTATATTAAATAGTCAATTAAATTTTGCTATATTAATTATTATATTATATACTTATATACTGTAATTAAAAATAAGTAATTTATATTAAATAATTATATTTTGCAATATATATATATATATATATATATATATATATTTATATATTTATATTTATTTATTAAATATAAAAAAAATAAATAATATTTTAATAAATTAAAATATATATATTAGTGCTGCAAAATCGATTAATTGCGATTAATCGCATCTAACATAAAAGTTTGTGTTCATATAGTGTGTGTGTGTGTGTGTGTGTGTGTGTATATATATATATATATATATATATATATATATATATATATATATATATATATATATATATATATATGCATATATGCATACCATGGTCTGTCTGAATACTCAATTCTGATTGGCTGGAAGGTGTGCAATAAGAGCGTTTATAGCACAGATAGTTATAATATCAGTTCTATATTAATTCACTGCTTTTATTGAATCAAACACACACTCGCACGCGGAGGGCGTAAAAAAATCTTGTACAAATACTTTGCAATTTAAATATATAATTTACACTAATAACATGTGAAATATGAGCTCCACATGTTCTTGACCGGTTTGAGATTCACCTGAATACTAAAAAAGTCCTCAAGCTCATAAATATCAGATGAATAAGAGGTTGTGTTGAGGTTCAGGTTGAATGTGGCCCATCATGCAGTCTGTTCACCCCCAACCGCTCGTGTCTTTGGCACCCTCTCTCTCTCTCTCTCTGGCTCTCTTTTCTGAGGCAACAGATGGAGGTCTGCATGATGGGATGGGTTGGGATTAAGGCTCTGGATTCACTCCCAGCGTTTCTAATGGCAGGAGTTTACTGTCCACTATCATAATCTGCCCTGTGCATACACACGTCAAGGTTTACGCTCTGAAGTCTTTTTAAATGGTAATATAATGTGATGTTTGTGCACAGTAATCAGAGATCGGCCTAATCAAATTAAATCACGTCCCGGCCTGCACCTTCACGTGTGTTTATATTTAGAAAGGCATTATTAAGGAAGGATGACGATGTGCCATCTGTCGTGAGCGTGACTCATTTTTACTCCATACATCGCCCTGCATGAATTTCTGTCTCGGTTCTACTGTATATTTTCCATCTGTCGCCGATTTCATTCGGTTTGGGTTACACAAGCTCTTTCCTTTCAAGGCAAACGAGATGCTCCACAAATAGCAGCGTATAACAGCTATCAGTATCCGACACCGTTCCCGAGCTCTGCCCGGCATTGATCACACACTTCCGCTGCACATCACTAGTGGAGGTTTTGAAGATAATGTGAATTTGGGGAAAAATGTGTTTGTTGTCATGAAAATAATGTCACAATACAAAAAAGGGCTTCATTCTCTTTTTTGCAAAATAAATCTTTTTTTCCATTAATTTTAATTTTGTAAATTACAAAATTTAATTAACAACAATTTTCATTTATTTTCAGAATTATTATATTTCATGAAAGAAATTATATATATACATACATACACCAATCATGCATAACATTATGACCACTGACAGGTGAAGTGATAACACTGATGATCTCTTCATCACGGCTCCTGTTAGTGGGTGGGATATATTAGGCAGCAAGTGAACATTTTGTCCTCAAAGTTGATGTGTTAGAAGCAGGAAAAATGGGCAAGCGTAAGGATTTGAGCGAGTTTGACAAGGGCCAAATTGGCTAGACGACTGGGTCAGAGCATCTCCAAAACTGCAGCTTTTGTGGGGTGTTCCCGGTCTGCAGTGGTCAGGATCTATCAAAAGTGCTCCAAGGAAGGAACAGTGGAGAACCGGAGACAGAGTCATGGGCGGCCAAGGCTCATTGATCCACGTGGGGAGCGAAGGCTGGCCCGTGTGGTCCGATCAAACAGACGAGCTACTGGAGCTCAAATTGCTCCAGAAGTTAATGCTGGTTCTGATAGAAAGGTGTCAGAATACACAGTGCATCTCAGTTTGTTGCGTATGGGGCTGCATAGCCGCTGATCAGTCAGGGTGCCCATGCTGACCCCTGTCCACCGCCGAAAGCACCAACAGTGGCACGTGAGCATCAGAACTGGACCACGGAGCAATGGAAGAAGGTGGCCTGGTCTGATGAATCACGTGTTCTTTTACATCACGTGGATGGCCGGGTGTGTGTGCGTGGCTTACCTGGGGAACACATGGCACCAGGATGCACTATGGGAAGAAGGCAAGCCGGCGGAGGCAGTGTGATGCTTTGGGCAATGTTCTGCTGGGAAACCTTGGGTCCTGCCATCCATGTGGATGTTACTTTGACATGTACCACCTACCTAAGCATTGTTGCAGACCATGTACACCTCATGGAAACGGTATTCCCTGGTGGCTGTGGCCTCTTTCAGCAGGATAATGCTCCTGCCACAAAGCACAAATGGTTTAGGAATGGTTTGAGGAGCACAACAATGAGTTTGAGGTGTTGACTTGGCCTTCAGATCTCAATCCAATCGAGCATCTGTGGGATGTGCTGAACAAACAAGTCCGATCCATGGAGGCCCCACCTCACAACTTACAGGACTTAAAGGAACTGCTGCTAACATCTTGGTGCCAGATACCACAGCACACCTTCAGGGGTCTAGTGGAGTCCATGCCTCGGCGGGTCAGGGCTGTTTTGGCTGCAAAATGGGGACCAAAGCAATATTAGGAAGGTGGTGATTGGGATATATATATATATATATATATATATATATATATATATATATAATATAAAAAACGTATGTATATAATGTAAAGTGTTACATCTATAAATTAATTGTAGAAGCGGGCAAGGTGATGAAGTGTAAGGTAGAAAGTGGCGTTTCTGATTGGAAGGAGGCCAATTTATTCGTCTCAAAGAGGCACTGTGAGTGAGGATAATGCCGAGCTAAGCTCTCCATCACTCCTCTCGTAACACACACACACACACTCACTCTATCCTCAGAAGGCACGTGTGCACCATAATTAGAGCTGATGATGTCAGCCAAGTTCCAATCCACGCCTTCTCCATCCTACACGTTCACGCTCAGAGATTCGTTTCATCCTGCTTAATTGCATGGAGGGAATTACGGCAATTTCGGAGATTAGTGGCGGCTGCAGAAGGTGCTGCGCGTTTAAACCAGCGAGGCGGCGGTGGGGTGGGGGGATACGATCATATCCAGTATTTCTTAATTCCGGGGAATATTGGAGCGCGGGTGTTTGTGACATTGAGCTCTGTATTATCCAGTGAAGGGGAATGATGGTGACTCAGCACATCAGAGAGGGGAAGCCTGAATTACTGCGCCCGCGGGGAGTTGCTTTTAATTAAGACTGCGCCATCTCATTTATGTCAGTCATTTGCGGTGTTAGGATACACAATTATGCAAGCATGGTTAAAATTTAAAAAGAAAATGAGTTTTTTTCATCCAAAACTCAATATGAGTGGCTGTATGCTTATGTTTTTGTTCAGTATTGTTGTATCTAAACATTTTAAAATATCTAAACATTTTAAAAATGAAGATACATTTACTTAAAGGTGCAGTGTGTAGTATTTATGAGGATCTATTGACAGAAATGCAATATAATATAGTGGTGTATAAAGACCTTACATAATGAACCGTTATGTTTTTATTACCTTAGAATGAGCCATTTCTTTCTACACACACCGCGGGTCCCTTACAGTAAAGCCGCCATTTTGCGCCGCCATGTTTCTACAGTAGCCCTAAACGGACAAACTTCTCTACAGAGCGCTAGCTACTCTGCTCTCTCTGACGACAACATTTTTGTCCTGTGTCGGCCACCGTAGCTTCTCTATGTGCTTCGAAAGGGAGTGGTGAGCGGTGGGGGATGCAATTCACAACCTCACTGCTAGATGCCGCTAAAATTTACACATTTAATGCAAAATGGCACAATATATTAAGTTTTTTTAATTTAAGTGAGAAGAATTATGGGGTCAGAAAGACTATATTTTATGTCTGGAAAAAGACCAATGATATTGATGACTCATCTTGCTCTCATCAGCATATGCAAATTTCTGTCCAATCAGATGGGGTCTTGAATGAGAATGCCACGCCCCCTGATGCCACCTGCTTCTAACTAGATATAGCAACATTGTTCATAATTCATTTCTGTGATGATAATAACTCCGGTTACTCCATACAAATTATGTTCATGGCAAATAACTGACTATGACTATCATCACATGACCCAAATAATAAACAGCATGTCGAGACCAGAATAGGAGAGTTTAGAACAAGGTGTAAAGTAAAGGGACAAGCTCAATATTATAAACTAAACCTGCCGGTCTTTTCTCTCTCTATGCAGCTGCTCCTGAAATCTTGGGCCACAAACGAAGTGAGAACAAAAAAGAAGGAGAAAATGCGACACTGCATTGCAAGTCGGTGGGATACCCGCATCCTGTGTGGATGTGGAGAAAGAAAGTGGGCCGAGGGTCTTACATCGTACGTATCCAAAACACGGAGAGTTTGGAAGCATTACTATTTTTAATGTTTTTGAAAGAAGCCTTTAATGCTCATCAAGGCTGTATATATTTGATCAAAAATACAGAAAAAACTGTAATATTGTGAAATATTATTATAATGTAAAATAATGGTTTTCTGTTTTAATGTACTTTAAAATATAATTTATTCCTGTGATCAAAGCTGAATTTATCATCATTACTCCAGTCTTCAGAGTCACATGATCCTTCAGAAATCACTCTAATATGATTTATTATCAATTTTATTTATTAATATTTATTGTGCTGCTTAATATTTTTTTGAAACCTGTAATGCTTTTTTCAGGATTCTTTGATGAAGTAAAAAAAAAAAAAAAAAAAAAAAAAAAAAAAAATTACAACATTTATTTAAAACAGAAATCTTTTGTAACAATATACACTACCGTTTAAAAGTTTGGGGACTGTAATTGTTTTTATTTGTTTTAAAGAAATTAATACTTTTATTCAGCAAAGATGTGTTAAATTGATAAAATATGTTAGTAAGTAAGAAAAGATTTCCATCTTGAATAAATGCTGTTCTTTTTAACTTTTTATTCATCAATAAATCCTAAAAAATATATCACAGGTTCCAAATTGATAATACATTGATAATAAATCATATTAGAGTGATTTGTGAAGGATCATGTGACACTGAAGACTGGAGTAATGATGATAAATTCAGCTTTGATCACAGGATATAAATTATATTTGAAAATATATTCAAATAGAAAACCATTATTTTAAATTATAATAATATTTCACAATATTACAGTTTTTTCTGTATTTTTGAATAAATAAATACAGCCTTGATGAGCATTAAAGGCTTTCAAAAACATTAAAAATAGTTGTTTCCAAACATTTGTATATATATATATATATAGACTTCTTTTAAAAATATTTAAAAAATTTGACCAACCCTAAACTTTTGAATGGTAGTACATATACACACGTGTGCGTGTGTGTGTGTGTGTAAATATACTACAATTAAAAAGTGTACAGTTGGTAAAAGTCTCTTCTGCTCACCAAAGCTGCATTTATTTGACAAAAAATACAGTAAAAACAGTGAATATATATTCTCTATGTGAATGTATAGTAAAGTGTAATTTATTCCTGTGATCAAAGCTGAATTTATCATCATTACTCCACTCTTCAGTGTCACATGATCCTTCACAAATCACTCTCATATGAGGATTTGATGCTCAAGAAACATTTATGATTATTATCAATGATGAAAACAGTTGTGCTGTTTCATATTTTTCTGAAAGAACAGCATTTATTTGAAATAGATTTTTTTGTAATATTATAAATGTCACTTTTGAGCAATTCAATGTGTCCTTGCTGAATAGCAGTATTTATTTCTTAAAAATAAATGAGTATTGACCCCAAACTTTTGGATGCAATCCAAATTCAATTCTTTAAAGGGGATAGTTCACCCCCCAAAAAATAAATTGTGTCATTTAATTCATAGATGATGTCCTAATCTTATATATGTGAGGACCCAACAGCCTCTCTGAATCTCTTCATGCAGGACATTGACAACAGCACTGGGCGATTCTTCATCACCAGCAGAGGTAATTTCACTGAACTGAGTATCGTCAGCCTGGACATCAGCACAGACCCGGGCGAGTACGTCTGCAACGCCTCAAACATCATCGGCTCCAGAGAGTCCATGATCATCCTGCGGGTGCGGAGCCATCTCGCCCCGCTGTGGCCTTTTCTGGGAGTCCTGGCCGAGATCATCATCCTCGTGGTCATCATCGTGGTTTACGAGAAGCGCAAGAGGCCGGACGACGTTCCTGATGGTAAGAGGCGGTTAAAGTATTTTTGCGGTATGATTTCCTGTAGGCGTTTGTTAATCACGACCGGCAATATATTATCATCCTGAAGTGCTTAATGTGGCTGTTGAAGTGAATTATTGCACAATTATGACCAATTATAATTGCTAATTTTCCTTGATTTTAGTGACACTTATTTTGTGTGAGGCGGCTGCTTTCCATATTCTCAGTGAAGCTACACATCCAAAATAGACTGCTTTAAATGCAGTAAAAATAGAGCGCTGCAGTAATGACGTACAAGTTTTCCACAAGGATTTTTCCATGGCAGAAAATAAGGCTCTGTGACCAACAAAAGTTGACGATTCCTACACGTTAAGATAATCTTCACAAATGAACGCAACTTTTCTGAAGCCTAAATACAATCTCCTGAAGTAAAAAAAGCTAAAGTTAGGCTGTAAACAAACATGGTCACATGACTTCAAGGTCATCTAAACTTCTCTTTCAATCTTACACTGTAAACCCTAACGCTCAAAATAATGAACTGGTTTGAGTAGAGCCAACTCAAATCAAACTAATTAGTTCAGACAAATTAACTTTTGAGTATTTAGAACTTTCTTTTTCTTTTGAGTTCTCAAAACGGACACTTTTTTAGCTATCGGTTTTTAGTTTCTGAGTTTTATGAACGTTTCTTTTAATTTAGACAAACTTAAATTTAACCGAAACTGGGCTGGGATTTCTATTTCCCAGTATGCTTTGCCCATAGCACTCAAAAGGGACAGTAAATGCCCAAAGATTATTGCAAGATTATTGTTAAGTGGGAGATTTAGTAGTGTTAATGTTTTGTTATGTTAATTTAGAAGAGTTTCTGTTATGTGTTTTTTGTAGGGTTTCCATCATGTGATGAGTGAAGCTTGAGCTTAGTTTAAGAACAGATGTTAAATGTATTCAGCAAGTGCTATGCTATGCTAATGCTACCAAAGCATTTTGTAACCAATTAGCAAGGTGGCATTTATTGAATTAGCAAGTTCAAGCTAGTCATATGTCCACTACTAAAAATGTTAAGTTAAATGTATAAATTAGCTTACTCACATACAGGTGCTGGTCATATAATTAGAATATCATCAAGTTTATTTATTTCACTAATTCCATTAAAAAAGTGAAACTTGTATATTATATTCATTCATTACACACAGACTGATATGTTCAAATGTTTATTTCTTTTAATTTTGATGATTATAACTGACAACTAAGGAAAATCCCAAATTCAGTATCTCAGAAAATTAGAATATTGTGAAAAGGTTCAATATTGAAGACACCTGGTGCCACACTCTAATCAGCTAATTAACTCAAAACACCTGCAAAGGCCTTTAAATGGTCTCAGTCTAGTTCTGTAGGCTACACAATCATGGGGAAGACTGCTGACTTGACAGTTGTCCAAAAGACGACCATTGACACCTTGCACAAGGAGGGCAAGACACAAAAGGTCATTGCAAAAGAGGCTGGCTGTTCACAGAGCTCTGTGTCCAATCACATTAATAGAGAGGCGAAGGGAAGGAAAAGATGTGGTAGAAAAAAGTGTACAAGCAATAGGGATAACCGCACCCTGGAGAGGATTGTAAAACAAAACCCATTCAAAAATGTGGGGGAGATTCACAAAGAGTGGACTGCAGCTGGAGTCAGTGCTTCAAGAACCACTACGCACAGACGTATGCAAGACATGGGTTTCAGCTGTCGCATTCCTTGTGTCAAGCCACTCTTGAACAACAGACAGCTAAAGACAAAAAGGACTGGACTGCTGCTGAGTGGTCCAAAGTTATGTTCTCTGATTAAAGTAAATTTTGCATTTCCTTTGGAAATCAGGGTCCCAGAGTCTGGAGGAAGAGAGGAGAGGCACACAATCCACGCTGCTTGAGGTCCAGTGTAAAGTTTCCACAGTCAGTGATGGTTTGGGGTGCCATGTCATCTGCTGGTGTTGGTCCACTGTGTTTTCTGAGGTCCAAGGTCAACGCAGCCGTATACCAGGAAGTTTTAGAGCACTTCATGCTTCCTGCTGCTGACCAACTTTATGGAGATGCAGATTTCATTTTCCAACAGGACTTGGTACCTGCACACAGTGCCAAAGCAACCAGTACCTGGTTTAAGGACCATGGTATCCCTGTTCTTAATTGGCCAGCAAACTCGCCTGACCGTAACCCCATAGAAAATCTATGGGGTATTGTGAAGAGGAAGATGCGATATGCCAGACCCAACAATGCAGAAGAGCTGAAGGCCACTATCAGAGCAACCTGGGCTCTCATAACACCTGAGCAGTGCCACAGACTGATCGACTCCATGCCACGCCGCATTGCTGCAGTAATTCAGGCAAAAGGAGCCCCAACTAAGTATTGAGTGCTGTACATGCTCATACTTTTCAGTTGGCCAAGATTTCTAAAAATCCTCTCTTTGTATTGGTCTTAAGTAATATTCTAATTTTCTGAGATACTGAATTTGGGATTTTCCTTAGTTGTCAGTTATAATCATCAAAATTAAAAGAAATAAACATTTGAAATATATCAATCTGTGTGTAATGAATGAATATAATATACAAGTTTCACTTTTTTAATGGAATTAGTGAAATAAATCAACTTTTTGATGATATTCTAATTATATGACCAGCACCTGTATTTCAAGTTCAGAGTCGGGGCTCCAGACTGCGACTAAATGGTCGCATTTTGCAACCGTTTTTCCTGCTGGTGCGACTGAATCACATGCATGTATGTGTGTGTGTATTTATATATACATAATTATTATACACAGTACACACACATATATTAATGTGTAAACAAACTTTTATTTTGGATGCGATTAATCACGATTAATTTTTTCCCAGCACTAATTTTAAGTTATAAAATAACACGTGAAAATATCTTGAGCTTGTGTTCAACACAGACCTTATTTCAGCCATTTACCAAAATCCCATTTAAAAAACCCATTGACTGATGAAACCGGAAGTGCAGGCAGCAGTCTTAAATTTCCAATGTCTAAAGTACTTCTCAAAAGTACTGAAACAATCAATAATGGAATTTGAACCAGAACTGTTCCTGATGCTGCCTCAGCAAGTGCCAATCACAAATGAAAGTAAGACATTAAAACACTCGCCTGTGAAACAGACTGTTTAAAACCCTATTATCTTTGTGTACAGGCTCAATTAAGTATCTCTGATTGGCTATTGCATTCATGTGCTCAACAGAGCCATCTGTGATTGGTTAAAGTGCTAAAAGTGCTGCTGAAAATAGAAAATGTGGATGCATCTGAAGAAGACTTAAATAGTAAACACTGTCACAATGACTTGATTGCAGCGGCAGAAACTGTAATCTTATGCCAGCAGCCATATCACCCTGTAACCCAAGACTGGTTTCCCACTGAAGCTAAGCAGGGCTGAGCCTGGTCAGTACCTGGATGGGAGACCTCCTGGGAAAACTAGGTGTCTGCTGGAAGAGGTGTTAGTGAGGCTAGCAGGGGGTGCTCACCCTGTGGTCTGTGTGGGTCCTAACGCACCAGTATAGCGATTGGGACACTATACTGTCCTTCGGATGAGACGTTAAACTGAGGTCCTGACTCTCTATGGTCATAAAAAAAATCCCAGGATGTCCTTCGGAAAAAGAGTAGGAGTGTAACCCCGGCATCCGGGCCAAATTGGCCCATTGGCCTCTGTCCATCATGGCCTCCTAATCATGCCCATATACCGATTGGCTTCATCACTCTGTCTCCTCTCCACCATAAGCTGGTGTGTGGTGAGCGTTCTGGCACAATATGGCTGCCGTCGCATCATCCAGGTGGTGCTGCACATTGGTGGTGGTTGAGGAGATCCCCCCCCCCTTCTATATATGTAAAGCGCTTTGAGTACCCAGAAAAGCGCAATATAAATGTAACAAATTATTATTATTATTTATTAATTATATAAATATTTGGAATTACGTTTAGTTTTTTTAAAGAATTTTTTACTTCATCGGAAAGGTACGAAACTTAGTAAAGGTTTTGCCACTTGCTATGTGAACACAAAAAAAGAATCATGGACATGATTTGAAAAGGTTAAATGGTCCTGAAAAGGAAAAATTAGCGAATTGGAAATGAATGGAGATGAATTTCATCTAGTGGAAGCGGTTGGTACTGCGCACAAACAAAATCTGACTGAAAGCTCATTTATTGAGATATCAACCTCAAATTTGGAACACAGCTTGTTTAGATTTAGATTTTAGAGTAAAACGTATTTTGGAAAATATATATTTCATATAAAAATTTAATGTGCATTTTTCATAACAATAAATGTTCACGTTACACGTTTTTAAACTTTATTCACTCCAGCAAAAATACGCCAAGTGTCGTCTTTAAAAAGACACCAAACTTCAGTCCAAAGCATTCAAGATTTATGGAAATTTCATTTTCAGGTCTATGCTAAAAAACTGAATAAATGGATTATAACTACTGCAACACTCCATAAAATCCCCTAAAAATACAAAACATTAATTAAAAAAAATATTATCAAACTAAAATATAGTACAATCATTTCATTGAAATGCGAACAGTACCAGAGAGTTAATTGTGCAACTCTGGCATGCACCACACAAACATATTTAGTGAATCTTTAGAATAATCCATGCAAGCCGCCATCAATAATGTATTCTGAAGCAGGCTGTTAGTGGGTCATTTACGGCCCGAGCTCTTAGCGTAGTTGCACAAGTGAATATTCATGAGAGCTGAGTCAGTGGAGACCCACTGGGAAATACTGACCTCTATGCTTGACCACGTTTTAATCTGAGACCCGATCCTGCACTAGAAAGACAAATCAGAACACTGGAGCTGCCTCACATTTGTACGCTCTTAAAGTGAATGAATAATTGATTCAGTCGACAGCTGCATATGATTCTCTCGTCTCAATAAGACAAACAGAAATATTGATATTGTACTGCTACCACAATATATTTGGATGCAAGAACATCAAGAACATTTCAAGGCTGCGTTTCTTTTTTTAACTAGATTCTGTCTAGGGCTGAAAAAACGGACACCGCGATATTTTGATGTTTTGCACACAGGAAGATTCACCAGATGACTTGACCAGAAGAATGCATCATTCTAGAATGATTGGGTTGGAGAGTTCATCTGCATTTAAAAAAACAAAAAAGAAAACAAAAAAAAGAGCTGAACATTTTTTTTTTTCTTTAAGCACAAAATCCTTTTAGGGCAGAACGATTTGGGACAAAATTGAAAAATGTGGGTGTTTATTTTTAATCTCTTTTCACTTGAGTGGTTATGTTTAGTTTTGGGGATAAGGTTAAGGGATTATATATGCAATATACAATCATATATCAATATATGCTTTATGCATTTATAAACAATACTAATGCAATTAATGTCCAATAAAGGATGGTTTAAAGCGCTTCATTAATGACATTGAGAACTATTTACAGTTAAGTTGTAAACAAAGCATAATAAAATATAACATAAGAGCTAATTAACAATATAGAGACTACAATATACAGTATAAACTATGAATCAACTATAAACTAATAGTTTGCAAATTATTTGTAAGGACTTTATTACTGTATACTTATTATAGTGTAACCAATATATTAAATAAAATAAGAAATATATTGTAATAATACTATTTTTAGGGTTCATACAGATACTGTAAAATGAAATTGACTACTTTTTGGTTTTCAAGGACTACAATCAGAGATTGCACTTATCAAACAATATCATTATAATTAATTTAAGGATTTTTTTAAACTTAAATTACAGATATAAGGTATCCAAAATACAACTTATTTAATAATATATATTAAATACAAAGTTTATAATGGCTATTTTTGTTCAATAAACAATATTTAAATTTCAAATTCAATTACTTAAAGCACTGTATTTTCCTGTAAATCGAAAATAACATTTATTTTATTTCACTGAAAAATTACAATACTAATATTTACGTCTTAATTTCTTCATTTTCAAACGGTATAGCATCAATCTTTTATTTTGACGGGTTGCCAGCCAATAAATAAATGCAATATTATTTACACGAGTGAATGAACATACAAAATAAGCTGAAAAACTACATGTGTGTAAATTACACGCTTCACATATATTCACTTCATTAAATCGCAGCCTTGATTTTATTTCGATATATGTATCGTGCAGCCCTGATTCTGTCATGCGTTAGCCGTGGGGGAAGAGCCGGAGAGGACGGGGAATGATGCCGGTAACGGGCGAGTCAGTCGGTTCTGAACATGTTTTGGCTGTGAGTGTGACAGTCTCTAAAGGGATGCAGTCAGGCATAGCTTCATGCTAATTTGACCTTTGCAGAACCACAGAAGGGTATCTCAGAGCCAGGGGTGGTCAGCCGCTACCCTTTAAAATATGTTGCGAGATGCACCGCGTTCTAGTGACTGACAACACATGACTCTCAGTGAAACTATTGTACTCGAGCTAGAACTCAAGATACGTCTGTCTTATTTTGTGTCATTGCAGTTTTTATCAGATCCCACATCCACCCAGTAAATGTTTGTTTACATGTCTAGCAGTGAATTGCACGGGATGCACTGTGATTTCCGATGTACAAAATCTGCTACAATAGCAATAGAAAAGAATGTATGTATGTAATGGCAACATACTTTCTGTATAAACAAATTATATATTATATACACACACACACTCACCTAAAGGATTATTAGGAACACCATACTAATACTGTGTTTGACCCCCTTTCGCCTTCAGAACTGCCTTAATTCTACGTGGCATTGATTCAACAAGGTGCTGAAAGCATTCTTTAGAAATGTTGGCCCATATTGATAGGATAGCATCTTGCAGTTGATGGAGATTTGTGGGATGCACATCCAGGGCACGAAGCTCCCGTTCCACCACATCCCAAAGATGCTCTATTGGGTTGAGATCTGGTGACTGTGGGGGCCATTTTAGTACAGTGAACTCATTGTCATGTTCAAGAAACCAATTTGAAATGATTGGAGCTTTGTGACATGGTGCATTATCCTGCTGGAAGTAGCCATCAGAGGATGGGTACATGGTGGTCATAAAGGGATGGACATGGTCAGAAACAATGCTCAGGTCGGCCGTGGCATTTAAACGATGCCCAATTGGCACTAAGGGGCCTAAAGTGTGGCAAGAAAACATCCCCCACACCATTACACCACCACCACCAGCCTGCACAGTGGTAACAAGACATGATGGATCCATGTTCTCATTCTGTTTACGCCAAATTCTGACTCTACCATCTGAATGTCTCAACAGAAATCGAGACTCATCAGACCAGGCAACATTTTTCCAGTCTTCAACTGTCCAATTTTGGTGAGCTCGTGCAAATTGTAGCCTCTTTTTCCTATTTGTAGTGGAGATGAGTGGTACCCGGTGGGGTCTTCTGCTGTTGTAGCCCATCCGCCTCAAGGTTGTGCGTGTTGTGGCTTCACAAATGCTTTGCTGCATACCTCGGTTGTAACGAGTGGTTATTTCAGTCAAAGTTGCTCTTCTATCAGCTTGAATCAGTCGGCCCATTCTCCTCTGACCTCTAGCATCAACAAGGCATTTTCGCCCACAGGACTGCCGCATACTGGATGTTTTTCCCTTTTCACACCATTCTTTGTAAACTCTAGAAATGGTTGTGCGTGAAAATCCCAGTAACTGAGCAGATTGTGAAATACTCAGACCGGCCCGTCTGGCACCAACAACCATGCCACGCTCAAAATTGACCATTTCCTAATAATCCTTTAGGTGAGTGTGTATATACACACTCACCTAAAGGATTATTAGGAACACCTGTTCAATTTCTCATTAATGCAATTATCTAATCAACCAATCGCATGGCAGTTGCTTCAATGCATTTAGGGGTGTGGTCCTGGTCAAGGCAATCTCCTGAACTCCAAACTGAATGTCAGAATGGGAAAGAAAGGTGATTTAAGCAATTTTGAGCGTGGCATGGTTGTTGGTGCCAGACGGGCCGGTCTGAGTATTTCACAATCTGCTCAGTTACTGGGATTTTCACGCACAACCATTTCTAGAGTTTACAAAGAATGGTGTGAAAAGGGAAAAACATCCAGTATGCGGCAGTCCTGTGGGCGAAAATGCCTTGTTGATGCTAAAGGTCAGAGGAGAATGGGCCGACTGATCAATCTGTTCGATCAAACAGACGAGCTACTGGAGCTCAAATTGCTCCAGAAGTTAATGCTGGTTCTGATAGAAAGGTGTCAGAATACACAGTGCATCTCAGTTTGTTGCGTATGGGGCTGCATATCCGCTGATCAGTCAGGGTGCCCATGCTGACCCCTGTCCACCGCCGAAAGCACCAACAGTGGCACGTGAGCATCAGAACTAGACCACGGAGCAATGGAAGAAGGTGGCCTGGTCTGATGAATCACGTGTTCTTTTACATCACGTGGATGGGTGCGTGTGCGTGGCTTACCTGGGGAACACATGGCACCAGGATGCACTATGGGAAGAAGGCAAGCCGGCGGAGGCAGTGTGATGCTTTGGGCAATGTTCTGCTGGGAAACCTTGGGTCCTGCCATCCATGTGGATGTTACATTGACACCGTACCACCTACCTAAGCATTGTTGCAGACCATGTACAGCCTTTCATGGAAACAGTATTCCCTGGTGGCTGTGGCTCTTTCAGCAGGATAATGCTCCTGCCACAAAGCACAAATGGTTCAGGAATGGTTTGAGGAGCACAACAACGAGTTTGAGGTGTTGACTTGGCCTCCAAATTCCCCAGATCTCAATCCAATCGAGCATCTGTGGGATGTGCTGAACAAACAAGTCCGATCCATGGAGGCTCCACCTCGTAACTTACAGGACTTAAAGGATCTGCTTCTAACATCTTGGTGCCAGATACCACAGCACACCTTCAGGGGTCTAGAGGAGTCCATGCCTCGACGGGTCAGAAAAATTGGGACCAACACAATATTAGCAAGGTGGTCATAATGTTATGCCTCATCGGTGTATATATTACATGATGTGCCGATTAATTACTTTAATTAATCGTGCATCAAATTTGGCTGAGAAAAAAAAGATAATTTAAAGTCATTGTGTTAAATGAGAAAAGCATCAAATAGACATTACAAAAAGCAGCTTTAGAAAGAAATATTTTTATTTATTTAATATAATCTCTCAGTGAAACTATTGTCCTTGAGCTAGAACTCAAGATACGTCTGTCTTATTTTGTGTCATTGCAGTTTTTATCAGATCAAACATCCACGCAGTAAATGTTTGTTGACATGTCTAGCAGTGAATTGCACGGGATGCACTGGGATTTCTGATGTACAAACTCTAATACATTCTTTCTTTTCTATTGATATTGTAGCAAAGTCAACAACATACTTTCGGTATAAACATTCCTGGTCTTATGAGCGATTCATCCGTGCATGTTTTCATGATACGTGTTAACCAATTGTCAAATAGCTATTTAGTCACTGTTTAGACAGGAGTTGCAGGTAAAGTTGCAGCCGGTGTTCATGTATGAAAGGTTAACGATAGATTGTGAAGTCCTATTCTATTGGGATACTGTGATGTTTCTGTTCTGTTGTTGGCATGTAGTTGTGTGCTGATGAACCAGTGCTGGTGCTGGCCAAAAAACAGGACTGTTTCAGGTGGAAACTAAGGGGTTTTTCATGCTCATATTAAAATATACTCCCATGGGAGTCATTTAATATCCCTGATGCTCAATCACACTGAATGAAAGTGTTTAATTTCAGTCTCTGCCGGAAAATCTAATTTTTTTCATCTTATTATAATGGTTTCAAGTAAATAATGGGTGAAACTTTGTTTTTTCCTTCTCCATGTGGCATCATATTCTTTATTGTTGGTAAGTTTGAGAACTTGCATGTCTTCAGACATTTCTGCTCCTCTTTGTTTTCTCCTCATTCAGGCTGTGATGTCAACGCGTGCTTATTATCGTTTGTTAAAAATCTGTTTGTATTTTCAACAGTATACATTTATTGTGATTGGATTCTCTACTGTTAATTTTATGGTTTGTAATGGGGCTTTCATTGCAATATTCAAAATATTTATTTTTAGTCTTTTACTCATTTATCAGATTGGCTTAGTTTGTTATAGCCTCTGGAATATAGCAATATTGTCAAAAACTAGATGGATGAATCTTATCAAAACATGTCCGGGTCATATTTCACCTTCATATTCAAAGAAAACAAATTAGACCAATTAAGATTTTTTTTTTGGTAACACTCGTAGTTACACATTACTACATATACTTACTATAGTACTAACAATAAATTATGCATAATTACAAGTAACCCACCCTAACCGTAACTATATAGTAAGTACATGTCATTAATTAATATTACTCAGTACTTATTTGTAGAGATGCACATTATATCAGCCACCATATCGGTATCGGCCAATATATGTTCAATTTTAATGTTATCATTATCAGCTAATAATAAGAGAATGTGGCCGATATATTAAAGCCGATAAATAATGTATTATTTCCTCCAGCTGAGACACTTCAGATGCGCACTGTTCACCATGATGGGTTTGAATTGCTTGAAATATGATTGGAATCACTTCAAAAAAGGAAAATACAGTTCAGTGCAACATGTGCAGCCTTTTTAACCTTGTGTTAACCTTTTTTTGCATTATGAACAATATTTTTTCAAAACAGTGTTTTTTTTAGACCCCCTGTAGTGAAAATCAAGTCTTTAATGTCGTTTATGTCTATGTGATGTTTTTAATTTGCTTTAAGACAAACCATTTTGTCGTTTTATGTGATAAATGTTATTTAAATGACAAAAAAAGTACTACACATTATATATATTGCATTGCAGAAATGAGAATAGTGGAGTATCCAATTGTTATGAAAATTATCATAATAATCACATAACAAAGGTCAAAGCTGTTCTGGTCATATAATCAAAGCTGTCACTTGTGACACACCTTCCTCATGAATAAAATCTAGGGATGCACTGATGTAAAAATTTAGGCCGATAACCAATATTTATTTATATTTGAAAGCCGATAACCGATATATTGGCCGATAAATCTAAATCTGAATTTTTATATAATTTTTGAGAGCCTGATTACAAAAAGTCTCACCATTAAAAGCCAAGCACACAATTATAATGTTCTCATTATAATTTTATGTAGTCTATATGACAGACTCGTGCTGCACATGTTGCACTTAACCGTATTTTTGAAGTGATTCCAATCATATTTTAAACAATTCAAAACCTATATGAACATATATCGGGCCGATACTGATAACATTAAAAATGTACATATATCGGCCGATACTGATAACATTACAAATTAACATATATCGGCCGATACCGATAACATTACAAATGAACATATATCAGACCGATAACATTAAAAAAAGGAACATGTATCAGACCGATACCGATAACATTAAAAATGAACATGTATCGGGCCGATACCGATAACATTAAAAATGAACATGTATCGGGCCGATACCGATAACATTACAAATGAACATGTATCGGGCCGATACCGATAACATTACAAATGAACATGTATCGGGCCGATACCGATAACATTACAAATGAACATGTATCGGGCCGATACCGATAACATTACAAATGAACATGTATCGGGCCGATACCGATAACATTACAAATGAACATATATCGGCCGATACCGATAACATTAAAAATTAACATACAGTATACTGGCCGATACCGATATGGTGGCCGATATATATCGTGCATTCCCAGTTAAAATCATGGTAACGTGGGCAGAAATACACACAGTTTTTAACCATAAATTCTGGCATGTGTCTGGCTGTTTGTTTTGCTCTGAATGGCCTCTGCAGACCCTATTTTACAGCAAAGAATGCATGCAAACCACTGAGCAAGGAGAGGAAGTTTGTGTGCATGAGCAGCGTGTTCTGTTTTGTGGTTTGGGGAGGATTTGTCCCCAGGAGAGGGAGTGATGGCAGGGTGCGCTAGATTAAGGTAGATTATATCTGCCCACAGTCTTATCAACAGAATCCGAGATGAGGACATAATGCTATGACGCACATTACAGCTGAAATCCTCGTGCCAGGATTTCTTATTTTCAACAGCAACGTCCTCTACACCTTTAGAGGATCTGTGTGTACATATACTGACATGAGTGAAAGCGATTTTATCCCCGGAGTTCGACTAGTAATTAAATGTTAATGGTGGCCATTGTTTTTGAAAATCTGGGATGTATTATTGGTAAAAAAAAAAAAAATCCTGCCAATAAAAATATACATGCTAGAAGGAAAGCGTACACTATAAAATATGACATCAAAATTTTTTCTACTTCAAAATTACACTTTGAATTCAATTACACCTGCCGTTTCTTTATAATATTTTTTTTATTTACTAGCAATTTCTAAGTGAAAATTGTCTCTACACCAATTTTTTAGTGTATGTATACAGGCAGCTGAATATAAGGCTTTAAATCATGAGCGAGATGATTGTTTATTGAAATTGCAATTAAAGGTGGTGTAAGCAATGTTGCTTTGATCCCTTTAACCAGATGTTCTGCTCTCCTAAAGCATATCAGCCAACCTCATGCAAAATGATTGACAGGCGGAGAATGCTTCTGATTGGCTAAAAAAAGTGGGCAGCTCCCCTGACTTGATAATGCATGTTGCTCTATCTCCCATTCATAGTCATAAGAGTGCAATGTCTTTATCTAACATCTGGTCTAGTGCAGTCAGAGACAGATGTGATTCCTCATGATACCTATTTCAGTGAAATCTCTCGGGTAGTAGTGACATTTTATGCGTGTTATTCCAATCACAGTACCTGACTGAACACTGATCACATGTGCGTCAGTGTCGTAATCGCCACATTAAAGTTCTTTCGCATTTGTTTGGTCTGTTATATGTAGTAAGGAAAAAAACGGATAGATGTTGATCTGAAGGTTTAGTCTGATGGTTGTGAATTCAAAAAGAGGTTTTTAACTCAAATGTACACCAGAGAATCACATTGTCCTGTCATAACCGGCTTGTTGAATGCTGCTGTCTGTGGTACGCATGTGCTGTCCTGACATACACTAACCAGAACTACCCATCTGTCTGTGGAGAGACGCATCTCTCTTCTTCAGTGACCGCTAACTGAAACGACCTTCCTGCGCCAGCAATAACCTGCTCTCTAAACATCTCGAGACTTGTGCTGTTGTTTTATTCATTTGCATGTTTATTATACCACACCAATCGATTTCCATGTCTTTTCCAGTTGTTTATGATTAATGGATAAGGATTATTGGTAGCACTTTCCAACAAGGTTCCATTTAGTGAATTGCATTGGTTAACAAGAACGAACAATAAAACTATGTCTAAAGCATTTATTAATCATAGCTAGCATTAATTTCAACATCTCCATTATTATATATATATATATGCGTATTATACATATTACGACATTTTACATCACGCATTTCTGACTTTACATCACGCAATTCCGACATTAGATCTCACAATTCCGACTTTATATCACTCAATTCTGACTTTACATCTCACAATTCCGACTTTACATCACGCAATTCCGACTTTAGATCTCCCAATTCCGACTTTATATCTCACAATTCCGACTTCATTAATCGCAACAACTTACAATTCTGACTTTAAATCTCACAATTCTGACTTTAAATCTCTCAATTCTGACTTTATATCACACAATTCTGACTTTATATCACACAATTCTGACTTTATATCTCACAATTCTGACTTTATATCACACAATTCTGACTTTATATCACACAATTCTGACTTTATATCTCTCAATTCTGACTTTATATCACACAATTCTGACTTTAAATCTCTCAATTCTGACTTTATATCTCTCAATTCTGACTTTATATCACACAATTCTGACTTTATATCACACAATTCTGACTTTATATCTCTCAATTCTGACTTTATATCACACAATTCTGACTTTATATCACACAATTCTGACTTTATATCACACAATTCTGACTTTATATCACACAATTCTGACTTTATATCTCTCAATTCTGACTTTATATCACACAATTCTGACTTTATATCACACAATTCTGACTTTAAATCTCTCAATTCTGACTTTATATCTCTCAATTCTGACTTTATATCACACAATTCTGACTTTATATCACACAATTCTGACTTTATATCTCTCAATTCTGACTTTATATCACACAATTCTGACTTTATATCACACAATTCTGACTTTATATCTCTCAATTCTGACTTTATATCACACAATTCTGACTTTATATCTCACAATTCTGACTTTATATCACACAATTCTGACTTTATATCACACAATTCTGACTTTATATCTCTCAATTCTGACTTTATATCACACAATTCTGACTTTATATCACACAATTCTGACTTTATATCTCACAATTCTGACTTTATATCACACAATTCTGACTTTATATCTCTCAATTCTGACTTTATATCTCTCAATTCTGACTTTATATCTCACAATTCTGACTTTATATCACACAATTCTGACTTTATATCACACAATTCTGACTTTATATCTCTCAATTCTGACTTTATATCTCTCAATTCTGACTTTATATCACACAATTCTGACTTTATATCTCTCAATTCTGACTTTATATCTCTCAATTCTGACTTTATATCACACAATTCTGACTTTATATCTCTCAATTCTGACTTTATATCACACAATTCTGACTTTATATCACACAATTCTGACTTTATATCTCACAATTCTGACTTTATATCACACAATTCTGACTTTATATCTCACAATTCTGACTTTATATCTCTCAATTCTGACTTTATATCTCACAATTCTGACTTTATATCACACAATTCTGACTTTATATCACACAATTCTGACTTTATATCTCTCAATTCTGACTTTATATCACTCAATTCTGACTTTATATCACACAATTCTGACTTTATATCACACAATTCTGACTTTAAATCCCTCAATTCTGACTTTATATCACTCAATTCTGACTTTATATCTCTCAATTCTGACTTTATATCACACAATTCTGACTTTATATCACACAATTCTGACTTTATATCTCTCAATTCTGACTTTATATCACACAATTCTGACTTTATATCACACAATTCTGACTTTATATCACACAATTCTGACTTTATATCACACAATTCTGACTTTAAATCTCTCAATTCTGACTTTATATCACTCAATTCTGACTTTATATCTCTCAATTCTGACTTTATATCACACAATTCTGACTTTATATCACACAATTCTGACTTTATATCACACAATTCTGACTTTAAATCTCTCAATTCTGACTTTATATCACTCAATTCTGACTTTATATCTCTCAATTCTGACTTTATATCACACAATTCTGACTTTAAATCTCTCAATTCTGACTTTATATCACTCAATTCTGACTTTATATCACACAATTCTGACTTTAAATCTCTCAATTCTGACTTTATATCTCTCAATTCTGACTTTATATCTCTCAATTCTGACTTTATATCACACAATTCTGACTTTATATCACACAATTCTGACTTTATATCACACAATTCTGACTTTATATCTCACAATTCTGACTTTATATCTCTCAATTCTGACTTTATATCTCACAATTCTGACTTTATATCACACAATTCTGACTTTATATCACACAATTCTGACTTTATATCACACAATTCTGACTTTAAATCTCTCAATTCTGACTTTATATCACTCAATTCTGACTTTATATCTCTCAATTCTGACTTTATATCACACAATTCTGACTTTAAATCTCTCAATTCTGACTTTATATCACACAATTCTGACTTTATATCTCTCAATTCTGACTTTATATCTCTCAATTCTGACTTTATATCTCTCAATTCTGACTTTATATCTCTCAATTCTGACTTTATATCTCTCAATTCTGACTTTATATCTCACAATTCTGACTTTATATCTCACAATTCTGACTTTATATCTCTCAATTCTGACTTTATATCACACAATTCTGACTTTCTATCTCTCAATTCTGACTTTATATCTCTCAATTCTGACTTTATATCTCTCAATTCTGACTTTATATCACACAATTCTGACTTTATATCTCTCAATTCTGACTTTATATCACACAATTCTGACTTTATATCTCTCAATTCTGACTTTATATCTCTCAATTCTGACTTTATATCTCTCAATTCTGACTTTATATCACACAATTCTGACTTTATATCACACAATTCTGACTTTATATCTCTCAATTCTGACTTTATATCTCTCAATTCTGACTTTATATCACACAATTCTGACTTTATATCTCTCAATTCTGACTTTATATCTCTCAATTCTGACTTTATATCTCACAATTCTGACTTTAAATCTCTCAATTCTGACTTTAAATCTCTCAATTCTGACTTTATATCTCTCAATTCTGACTTTATATCACACAATTCTGACTTTATATCTCACAATTCTGACTTTATATCTCTCAATTCTGACTTTATATCTCTCAATTCTGACTTTATATCTCTCAATTCTGACTTTATATCTCTCAATTCTGACTTTATATCTCTCAATTCTGACTTTATATCTCACAATTCTGACTTTATATCTCTCAATTCTGACTTTATATCACACAATTCTGACTTTATATCTCTCAATTCTGACTTTATATCTCTCAATTCTGACTTTATATCTCTCAATTCTGACTTTATATCACACAATTCTGACTTTATATCTCTCAATTCTGACTTTATATCACACAATTCTGACTTTATATCTCACAATTCTGACTTTAAATCTCTCAATTCTGACTTTAAATCTCTCAATTCTGACTTTATATCTCTCAATTCTGACTTTATATCTCTCAATTCTGACTTTATATCACACAATTCTGACTTTATATCTCTCAATTCTGACTTTATATCACACAATTCTGACTTTATATCTCTCAATTCTGACTTTATATCTCTCAATTCTGACTTTATATCTCTCAATTCTGACTTTATATCACACAATTCTGACTTTATATCACACAATTCTGACTTTATATCTCTCAATTCTGACTTTAAATCTCTCAATTCTGACTTTATATCTCTCAATTCTGACTTTAAATCTCTCAATTCTGACTTTATATCTCTCAATTCTGACTTTATATCACACAATTCTGACTTTATATCTCTCAATTCTGACTTTATATCTCTCAATTCTGACTTTATATCACACAATTCTGACTTTATATCTCTCAATTCTGACTTTATATCTCTCAATTCTGACTTTAAATCTCTCAATTCTGACTTTAAATCTCACAATTCCGACTTCATTAATCGCAACAACTTACAATTCTGACTTTATATCTCTCAATTCTGACTTTAAATCTCTCAATTCTGACTTTATATCTCTCAATTCTGACTTTAAATCTCTCAATTCTGACTTTATATCTCTCAATTCTGACTTTATATCACTCAATTCTGACTTTATATCTCTCAATTCTGACTTTATATCTCACAATTCTGACTTTATATCTCTCAATTCTGACTTTAAATCTCACAATTCTGACTTCATTAATCGCAACAACTTACAATTCTGACTTTATATCTCACAATTCTGACTTTATATCTCTCAATTCTGACTTTATATCCCACAATTCTGACTTTATATCTCTCAATTCTGACTTTATATCTCACAATTCTGACTTTATATCTCTCAATTCTGACTTTATATCCCACAATTCTGACTTTATATCTCTCAATTCTGACTTTATATCTCACAATTCTGACTTTATATCTCTCAATTCTGACTTTATATCCCACAATTCTGACTTTATATCTCTCAATTCTGACTTTATATCCCACAATTCTGACTTTATATCTCTCAATTCTGACTTTATATCTCACAATTCTGACTTTATATCTCTCAATTCTGACTTTATATCCCACAATTCTGACTTTATATCTCTCAATTCTGACTTTATATCCCACAATTCTGACTTTATATCTCTCAATTCTGACTTTATATCTCTCAATTCTGACTTTATATCCCACAATTCTGACTTTATATCTCTCAATTCTGACTTTATAACTCACAATTCTGACTTTATAACTCACAATTCTGACTTTATATCTCTCAATTCTGACTTTATATCCCACAATTCTGACTTTATATCTCTCAATTCTGACTTTATATCCCACAATTCTGACTTTATATCTCACAATTCTGACTTTATATCTCTCAATTCTGACTTTATATCCCACAATTCTGACTTTATATCTCTCAATTCTGACTTTATATCTCTCAATTCTGACTTTATATCCCACAATTCTGACTTTATATCTCTCAATTCTGACTTTATATCTCTCAATTCCGACTTTACATCACACAATTCCGACTTTATAACTCACAATTCTGACTTTATATCTCTCAATTCCGACTTTACATCCCGCAATTCTGACTTTACATCACACAATTCCGACTTTATAACTCACAATTCTGACTTTATATCTCTCAATTCTGACTTTATATCTCTCAATTCTGACTTTATATCCCACAATTCTGACTTTATATCTCTCAATTCTGACTTTATATCTCTCAATTCTGACTTTATATCCCACAATTCTGACTTTATATCTCTCAATTCTGACTTTATAACTCACAATTCTGACTTTATATCCCACAATTCTGACTTTATATCTCTCAATTCTGACTTTATATCTCTCAATTCTGACTTTATATCCCACAATTCTGACTTTATATCTCTCAATTCTGACTTTATATCTCTCAATTCTGACTTTATATCCCACAATTCTGACTTTATATCTCTCAATTCTGACTTTATATCACACAATTCCGACTTTATAACTCACAATTCTGACTTTATATCTCTCAATTCTGACTTTATAACTCACAATTCCGACTTTATATCTCTCAATTCCGACTTTACATCCCGCAATTCTGACTTTATATCTCTCAATTCTGACTTTATATCTCTCAATTCTGACTTTATAACTCACAATTCCGACTTTATATCTCTCAATTCCGACTTTAGATCTCACAATTCCGACTTTACATCACGCAATTCTGACTTTATATCTCTCAATTCTGACTTTATAACTCACAATTCCGACTTTAGATCTCACAATTCCGACTTTACATCACGCAATTCTGACTTTATATCTCTCAATTCTGACTTTAAATCTCTCAATTCTGACTTTATATCTCTCAATTCTGACTTTAAATCTCTCAATTCTGACTTTATATCTCTCAATTCTGACTTTAAATCTCTCAATTCTGACTTCATAACTCGCAATTCCGACTTCATTAATCGCAACAACTTACAATTTTGACTTTAAATCTCACAATTCCGACTTCATAACTCGCAATTCCGACTTCATTAATCGCAACAACTTACAATTCTGACTTTAAATCTCACAATTCTGACTTCATAACTCGCAATTCCGACTTCATTAATCGCAACAACTTGCAATTCTGACTTCATAACTCACAATTCCGACTTCATAACTCGCAATTCCGACTTCATAACTCGCAATTCCGACTTTACATCACTCAATTCCGACTTTATATCTCTCAATTCTGACTTTATATCTCTCAATTCTGACTTTATATCTCTCAATTCTGACTTTATATCTCTCAATTCCGACTTTATATCTCGCAATTCCGACTTTATATCTCTCAATTCCGACTTTATATCTCGCAATTCCGACTTTACATCACTCAATTCCGACTTTATATCTCTCAATTCTGACTTTATATCTCTCAATTCTGACTTTATATCCCACAATTCTGACTTTATATCCCACAATTCTGACTTTATATCTCTCAATTCTGACTTTATATCTCTCAATTCTGACTTTATATCTCTCAATTCTGACTTTATATCTCACAATTCTGACTTTATATCACTCAATTCTGACTTTATATCTCTCAATTCTGACTTTATATCTCTCAATTCTGACTTTATATCTCTCAATTCTGACTTTATATCCCACAATTCTGACTTTATATCTCTCAATTCTGACTTTATATCTCTCAATTCTGACTTTATATCTCTCAATTCTGACTTTATATCTCTCAATTCTGACTTTATAACTCACAATTCCGACTTTATATCTCTCAATTCCGACTTTAGATCTCACAATTCCGACTTTACATCACGCAATTCTGACTTTATATCTCTCAATTCTGACTTTATAACTCACAATTCCGACTTTAGATCTCACAATTCCGACTTTACATCACGCAATTCTGACTTTATATCTCTCAATTCTGACTTCATTAATCGCAACAACTTACAATTTTGACTTTAAATCTCACAATTCCGACTTCATAACTCGCAATTCCGACTTCATTAATCGCAACAACTTACAATTCTGACTTTAAATCTCACAATTCTGACTTCATAACTCGCAATTCCGACTTCATTAATCGCAACAACTTGCAATTCTGACTTCATAACTCACAATTCCGACTTCATAACTCGCAATTCCGACTTCATAACTCGCAATTCCGACTTTACATCACTCAATTCCGACTTTATATCTCTCAATTCTGACTTTATATCTCTCAATTCTGACTTTATATCTCTCAATTCTGACTTTATATCTCTCAATTCTGACTTTATATCTCTCAATTCCGACTTTATATCTCGCAATTCCGACTTTATATCTCTCAATTCCGACTTTATATCTCTCAATTCCGACTTTATATCTCGCAATTCCGACTTCATTAATCGCAACAACTTGCAATTCTGACTTTAAATCTCACAATTCTGACTTTATATCCCACAATTCTGACTTTATATCCCACAATTCTGACTTTATATCTCTCAATTCTGACTTTATATCTCTCAATTCTGACTTTATATCTCACAATTCTGACTTTATATCTCTCAATTCTGACTTTATATCTCTCAATTCCGACTTTATATCTCTCAATTCTGACTTTATATCTCTCAATTCTGACTTTATATCTCTCAATTCCGACTTTATATCTCTCAATTCCGACTTTATATCTCGCAATTCCGACTTCATTAATCGCAACAACTTGCAATTCTGACTTTAAATCTCACAATTCTGACTTTATATCACACAATTCTGACTTTATATCTCTCAATTCTGACTTTATATCTCTCAATTCTGACTTTATATCTCTCAATTCTGACTTTATATCTCTCAATTCCGACTTTATATCTCTCAATTCCGACTTTATATCTCGCAATTCCGACTTCATTAATCGCAACAACTTGCAATTCTGACTTTAAATCTCACAATTCTGACTTTATATCCCACAATTCTGACTTTATATCCCACAATTCTGACTTTATATCTCTCAATTCTGACTTTATATCTCTCAATTCTGACTTTATATCTCACAATTCTGACTTTATATCTCTCAATTCTGACTTTATATCTCTCAATTCCGACTTTAGATCTCTCAATTCTGACTTTATATCTCTCAATTCTGACTTTATATCCCACAATTCTGACTTTATATCCCACAATTCTGACTTTATATCTCTCAATTCTGACTTTATATCTCTCAATTCTGACTTTATATCCCACAATTCTGACTTTATATCACTCAATTCTGACTTTATATCTCACAATTCTGACTTTATATCTCACAATTCTGACTTTATATCCCGCAATTCTGACTTTATATCTCTCAATTCTGACTTTATATCTCTCAATTCTGACTTTATATCCCACAATTCTGACTTTATATCCCACAATTCTGACTTTATATCACTCAATTCTGACTTTAGATCTCTCAATTCTGACTTTATATCTCTCAATTCTGACTTTATATCCCACAATTCTGACTTTATATCTCTCAATTCTGACTTTATATCTCACAATTCTGACTTTATATCTCTCAATTCTGACTTTATATCCCACAATTCTGACTTTATATCCCGCAATTCTGACTTTATATCACTCAATTCTGACTTTATATCTCTCAATTCTGACTTTATATCTCACAATTCTGACTTTATATCCCGCAATTCTGACTTTATATCTCTCAATTCTGACTTTATATCTCTCAATTCTGACTTTATATCCCACAATTCTGACTTTATATCACTCAATTCTGACTTTAGATCTCTCAATTCTGACTTTATATCTCTCAATTCTGACTTTATATCTCACAATTCTGACTTTATATCTCTCAATTCTGACTTTATATCTCTCAATTCCGACTTTAGATCTCTCAATTCTGACTTTATATCTCTCAATTCTGACTTTATATCCCACAATTCTGACTTTATATCCCACAATTCTGACTTTATATCTCTCAATTCTGACTTTATATCTCTCAATTCTGACTTTATATCCCACAATTCTGACTTTATATCACTCAATTCTGACTTTATATCTCACAATTCTGACTTTATATCTCACAATTCTGACTTTATATCCCACAATTCTGACTTTATATCTCTCAATTCTGACTTTATATCTCTCAATTCTGACTTTATATCCCACAATTCTGACTTTATATCACTCAATTCTGACTTTAGATCTCTCAATTCTGACTTTATATCTCTCAATTCTGACTTTATATCCCACAATTCTGACTTTATATCCCACAATTCTGACTTTATATCTCTCAATTCTGACTTTATATCTCTCAATTCTGACTTTATATCCCACAATTCTGACTTTATATCACTCAATTCTGACTTTATATCTCACAATTCTGACTTTATATCTCACAATTCTGACTTTATATCTCTCAATTCCGACTTTATATCCCACAATTCTGACTTTATATCACTCAATTCTGACTTTATATCTCACAATTCTGACTTTATATCTCTCAATTCTGACTTTATATCTCTCAATTCCGACTTTAGATCTCACAATTCTGACTTTATATCTCACAATTCCGACTTTAGATCTCACAATTCCGACTTTACATCACGCAATTCTGACTTTATATCTCTCAATTCTGACTTTATATCACTCAATTCTGACTTTATATCTCACAATTCTGACTTTATATCTCTCAATTCTGACTTTATATCACTCAATTCTGACTTTATATCTCACAATTCTGACTTTATATCTCTCAATTCCGACTTTAGATCTCACAATTCTGACTTTATATCTCACAATTCCGACTTTAGATCTCACAATTCCGACTTTACATCACGCAATTCTGACTTTATATCTCTCAATTCTGACTTTATATCACTCAATTCTGACTTTATATCTCACAATTCTGACTTTATATCTCACAATTCCGACTTTAGATCTCACAATTCCGACTTTACATCACGCAATTCTGACTTTATATCTCTCAATTCTGACTTTATATCTCACAATTCCGACTTTAGATCCCACAATTCTGACTTTATATCTCACAATTCCGACTTTAGATCTCACAATTCCGACTTTATATCTCTCAATTCCGACTTTACATCCCGCAATTCTGACTTTATATCTCTCAATTCTGACTTTATAACTCACAATTCCGACTTTATATCTCTCAATTCCGACTTTAGATCTCACAATTCCGACTTTACATCACGCAATTCCGACTTTACATCACGCAATTTTGACTTTAAATCTCACAATTCCGACTTCATAACTCGCAATTCCGACTTCATTAATCGCAACAACTTACAATTCTGACTTTAAATCTCACAATTCTGACTTCATAACTCGCAATTCCGACTTCATTAATCGCAACAACTTGCAATTCTGACTTCATAACTCACAATTCCGACTTCATAACTCGCAATTCCGACTTCATAACTCGCAATTCCGACTTTACATCACTCAATTCCGACTTTATATCTCTCAATTCTGACTTTATATCTCTCAATTCTGACTTTATATCTCTCAATTCTGACTTTATATCTCTCAATTCCGACTTTATATCTCGCAATTCCGACTTTACATCACTCAATTCTGACTTTACATCACGCAATTGCGACTTTACATCACTCAATTCTGACTTTACATCACTCAATTCCGACTTTACATCACGCAATTGCGACTTTACATCACTCAATTCCGACTTTATATCTCACAATTCCGACTTTATATCTCACAATTCCGACTTTATATCCCACAATTGTGAGATAAAAAGTTGCAATTATCTTTTAAATGGTTTTATTCTGTGGCAGAAACAAGCTTCCATACATTGGTCTCAATAATAACTAATACATTTTTTTTTTTACAATGACCATTTAAAGAGAAATAACTGAATAACGATCAGCTCTTGAAACTTCAGTAAAATGATCCAGTGTAACGTGTGATGGATTCATGTTTTGTTTCCTGCATGTTCTTCACCTGCGTGTCGACCCCGATGAAGATGATGAACCAGTCGCACCAATGTAAGAACACAATTTATGAACATGCATTTATTAACTTGTTATGATGCATCAAAGTGTGTATTGACTGTGAACCGTACACGTCTGTCATCCAGAAAAACAAACTCTACAAACAATCACAAAGACAAAAACGTACGACAGCGGAACACCAACTGAGCCCACGGACCAACGTAGAAGAACGCTGAAGGTTTACGCATTACAATTCATTCTCCAGTTACAAACCAGCATGCAAATGTTCCCTTTAGTTGACTAAATCTCTCCCCGCTTCCTGTTTCCAGACGACCAACTGCATATCCTGACCATACGGAGGAGAGGAGACGCTCCTGGCGTTTTTCAGCGACGCACATCCTGCCTCACGTGGTGAAGAAAACAACAATAATGACAGCATTACACTGGCAGAAACGAACAATAAAGACTGTCTTAAGTTTGCCTTATTCAGGCTCATGATCTGTGTGAATGTGGACGCTGACTGAATCATTCTGAAGGTGACGATGATGATTTTACTACATGTGCTGTTAACATTGCATTTCTTTCTTTTATCATGCCCTCCTGCTGCACTAATTCTTTTTCATATCTACATGTTGTCTCGAATGCATGCAATAACATAATCTAATAAGACTCAGATATCGTTTTTCTATTGTTACTTTAAATGGCGTTGCATCCAAATTAATAACCTGTGTGTGTGTGTGTGTGTGTGTGTGTGTGTGCGCGCGTGTGTGTGTGAGGAGAGCATATCAGCGTGTGTGTGTGTGTTTTTAAAGAAATTTAAATGGATAAAAAAGTAAGGAATCATCGAGATCTTTGTACAGTTTATCATCCAATACTAAAAGGAGGTGTTTTGTCTTAAACTAGAATGCAAGAACCTTTGTGAGTGGCAGAACAGTATTTAATCTTAAAAAGCTGATATTGTATTAAATGAAATGGATACATGTAACATTTATTTTCTAGAGTTATTTAGACGTCTTGTACATGTGGTGCTGTAACTGTTCAAATATTACGATAGCATCTGTAAAAAGAAAAAGAATATATCTTTTTTTTATTTAAATGTCGTTTCTTTTTAGAGAAAAGATGATTCTTGTACAGCATGGCTATAATCCTATGCAATATGTATTCATATAGACCTATTGACAATTGTAAGGTGGGCGGGTTTGTTTAATTTCGGAGAATAATAAAGCTTTAACGGGACGGTGAGATAAGGGTGCTTTGCGTTTGAAATGCACTGCCGGAGTTGCATGACAACAGTGTGTGCGTCACTATAACAATGGACCAACATACAAGGGAGGAAGTGGGTGGAGCTAAAGCCATTACAAACTATGTCAAACCAATTGTTTCCTTTTTCAGAATAAAGGTTCCAAAAATACACCAGTGTTTCTGTGTTATTCTGTAAAGCTTTTCTGACTTAGCAACAGTAACCAATGGGGGCGGAGCTTATCAAAGGCGTAACTGGATTTTGAGCAGTGTTTGATTAGTTTTATTTATATACTATTATAGTTTTAAATTAGCTTTAATTATATATATATATATGTATACACACACACTTTACGCACACATACAGTATATGTTTTAATTTTCATTTTAGTTATAATAATTTTATGTGCTTTCGCCATTTTTATTAGTTTTGATTTTGAGCAGTTATTTTAGTATTATTTATAAACTATTATAGTATTTATTAATGTTTTGAAATGGCTATTTAATTTTAATTTTAGATCCAGTTTTAGTAATTTTATGTGCTTTTGTCATTTTTATTCGTTTTAATTTTGAGCAGTTATTTTAGTATTATTTATAAACTATTATTGTATTTATTATAGTTTATTAGCTTTATATATATTTTTTTTTTATTTAGTTTTAGCAATTTTGCTATATGTTTTTGCCATTTTTATTAGTTTTAAATTTTGAGCAGCTTTTATTTTAATTTTAGTTTTAGTAATTTTCATTTTTTGGGGGATTTTATTTTAATTTTAGTAATTTTATGTGCTTTTATCTTTTTTTTTATATATTTCTATTTAATTTTTATTTCGGTTTTAGTCTTATATTAAATAATATATATTTATTTTTAGTTTTAGTAATTTCGCTATATGCTTTTGCCATTTTTATTTGTTTTGACATTGAGTTGTGTTTTTTATATTATTCGTTTTGAATGACTTTTAATTTTCATATTTTTCGGGTTTTATTTTAATTTTAGTAATTTTATATATTTAATATTTCTATTTTATTATTTTATTATTTTGATTGTTTTAGTCATATATATATATATATATATTTTTTTTTTTTAATTAATTAATTTATTTATTTTTAATTTTGCTATATGCTTTTGCCACTGTTTTGACTGAGTTGTGTTTTTTATATTAATGTTATGAAAAAGTTTTAATTTTTATATTTTTTTAATTTTAGAAATGTTATGTGCTTTTATTATTTTTATCAGTTTTTTTATAATTCTATTTTATTTCAACTTTAGTCTTAGTAATTTTAGTAGCATTATTTCTATTTTTTATTACATTTATTTTTTCATCTTTTATTTATATTTTATTTCAGATTTATTTCAGTTAATGATTCAGTGTAACAGTCACGGCTCTACCTCATTCTCGCATTAGCTCCTTTAGCTTCTTCTCGACTTCCTCTACGAAAGCAGGAAAGCCAGCATCAAGCAGACAGAGGCGCAGTAGTGCCTCCAGGTCTCCAGAGGGCAGCGTGCACTGATGATACGCCATCGGCAGGGACAGCTCACGCTCGCCCAGGAAGTACTGAAGAGGAAGAGATTATAACGCATGAAAAATTCAGTGAGCACTTCATGGATGACATCTCAGAGGTCACATTAAAATATCACTGACTACAGCATCTAATTCAGCGCTCAGATCCAGGCTTTCAGAGCAATGCTACCTGAGAAAGGTGTTTGATTGACAGCGGTCCCATGGCAACGACAGGGGCCTCCCGTGGTGCATCCTCAGGGGCCTGAAGTGGAAACAGAAATAGATCCATTCATTATAGTCTTAGGACTCACACGGAGGGCCTCAGCAGCCGATCAATACCCTCATTACTAATTGAATGTCCTCATCCCTGACAATCTTTCTCATCCCTGCCGCGGGGAGACAATGTCACTAACCATATTTTACAAAGAGACTTCCCTTTGTGCTTGTGTTCACTATCTTTAGAGCCTGGAGTCTGTGTATTTACATTTCAGATTCACAAATAAACAGTTCAGCTGAGGGTGGGATTATTTCGCTCTTGTCGCCCATTTAATATCATTATGTGGCAACAGCTCCACCTAGTGACGAAAACCCCAAATTAACATTCAATAATGTATTTTTTAATAAATGTTCCTGGTCTAATTATGCACACTTAATTGGTGCATTATATAATAAAGAGAAAAACAATCTTTCATCAAACTTTCTCAAATGATTTCTGCTGACTAACCAGGGGAAAAACTAATATTAATCAATGACAAACAAGTTCATGATCATTTAAGTTCTGTCCTACTTTATTTTCTGCTAAATATTCTGTTACACGTCACATTACATGCATTAATCGTGTTGCACCTCATTTTAACTATTTATCGCTTGATATAAATATTATGTGCAGTAAATCCCGATAGATAGATAGACAGTTATATTACAAATATTTCATTGTCTTTCATCAAAATATGATAACTTCTCAAATTATTTCTGCTGCCTAACCAAGGAAAAGCTAATAAAAAGTTAATAAAATCACAAGCCAGTTGTGTCATGTTCCAATTAAATTCTGTCCTACATTATTTCCTGCTAAATAATCTGTTGTACATAATCGTGTTGCACGTCATTTAACCTGTTAATCGCTTGATATAAATATTATGTACAGCAAGTCCAGATAGATAGTAGCTCTAGTAGTACATTAAATGGATGGACAGATGGATGGATGGACGGACGGACAGATGGATAGATGGATGGATGGACGGATGGGTGGTTTTTGCATGGATGGATGGGTGGATGCATGGATGGATGGGTGGAGGCATGGATGGATGGGTGGAGGGATGGATGGATGGTTGGGTGAGTGGATGAGTGCATGGATGGATGGATGGTTGGGTGAGTGGATGTATGTGTGGATGGATGGATGGATGGATGGATGGATGGGAGAGTGGATGGATGGAGGGAGGGAGGGATGGGTTGGTGAGTGTGTGGAGGGATGGGTGAGTGAGTGAGTGGAGGGTGGATGGGTGGGTGAGTGAGTGGAGGGTGGGTGAGTGAGTGAGTGGAGGGTGGGTGAGTGAGTGAGTGGAGGGTGGGTGAGTGAGTGAGTGGAGGGTGGGTGAGTGAGTGGTGGGTGGGTGAGTGAGTGGTGGGTGGGTGGGTGAGTGAGTGGTGGGTGGGTGGGTGGGTGAGTGAGTGGTGGGTGGGTGGGTGGGAGAGTGAGTGGTGGGTGGGTGGGAGAGTGAGTGGTGGGTGGGTGGGTGAGTGAGTGAGTGAGTGGTGGGTGGGTGAGTGAGTGGTGGGTGGGTGGGTGAGTGAGTGGTGAGTGAGTGGTGAGTGAGTGGTGGGTGGGTGAGTGAGTGGTGGGTGGGAGGGTGGGTGAGTGAGTGAGTGAGTGAGTGGTGGGTGGGTGGGTGAGTGAGTGGAGGGTGGGTGAGTGAGTGAGTGGGTGGAGGGTGAGTGAGTGAGTGGAGGGAGGGATGGCTGGATGGGTGGGTGGATGGATGGTTGGGTGAGTGGATAGATGGATGGTTGGGTGAGTGGAGGGAGGGATGGATGGATGGATGGATGGATGGATGGGCGGGTGGATGGATGGATGGATGGATGGTGGGTGAGTGAGTGGAAGATGGGTGAGTGAGTGGAGGATGGGTGGATGGATGAGTGAGTGGAGGGTGGGTGAGTGAGTGGAGGGTCGGTGGGTGAGTGAGTGGAGGGTGGGTGGGTGAGTGAGTGGAGTGTGGGTGGGAGTGTGGGTTGGAGTGTGGGTGGGAGTGTGGGTGGGAGTGGGAGTGAGTGGTGGGAGTGTGAGTGAGTGGAGGGAGTGTGAGTGAGTGGAGGGAGTGTGAGTGAGTGGAGGGTGGGTGGCTGGGAGGGTGAGTGAGTGGAGGGTGGGTGAGTGAGTGAGTGGAGGGTGAGTGAGTGAGTGGAGGGTGAGTGAGTGAGTGGGTGAGTGAGTGGAGGGAGGGATGGCTGGATGGGTGGGTGGATGGATGGTTGGGTGAGTGGATAGATGGATGGTTGGGTGAGTGGAGGGATGGATGGATGGATGGGCGGGTGGATGGATGGATGGGCGGGTGGATGGATGGATGGATGGGCGGGTGGATGGATGGGCGGGTGGATGGATGGATGGTTGGGTGAGTGGATAGATGGATGGTTGGGTGAGTGGAGGGATGGATGGATGGATGGGCGGGTGGATGGATGGATGGTGAGTGGGTGGATGTGTGGATGAGTGGATGATAGACGGATGGATGGATAAGTGGGTGCATGGATGGACGGATGGATGGTGGACAGACGGATGGATGGATGGATGGATGGGTGGGTGGATGGATGGATAGGTGAGTGGGTGATTGGATGGATGGATGGATGGTTGGGTGGGTGGATGGATGGATGGATGGATGGATGGATGTGTGGATGGATGGATGGATGGATGAATATGTGGATGGATGGACAGATAGATGGATGGATGGATGGATGGGTATTTCCAACCTGCTGCTGTTGTGTAGATGTTCCAGGTTCTTCAGGGTTGGATGGTGCAGCAGATGCAGGTGTGGTCAGATGATCCTGGACAGGAACATAATCCTGCAGCTTCTCCACAGCTTTACTGCAGAAATCTGCTGCTTCTGCCCGACTACTGCCATCAAACTGCAGTCTGATCAAACGGCTCTCCCCCTTACACACGTACAAAACAGAAAACACCATCTGACATTCAGCACAAAACAAACACACAATTCCAGCTGAAAAAAGAAGAGTCAATGGTGCAAACAGAACCATTTATGCATTGCATTTCCATCAATGCTGTGCTGTTTGCAACCATATCACAACTTCATTAGAGACGGTTGTTTTCAAGGTAAGCATCAGTATTCATGAAGTAGGTATTTTTTTGTTGGAGAACGATCATTAGCTTAATTAACAAGGCACAGAGTCTGTTTTTGAGCTGTAAGTTGAAGGTCACTCAGCAGCAGCTATTTTTTAAAATTTGCATATTAAAATTGTTTATTGCTTTCAAGGACAAAGACGCAGTTGCCTCCAGGACAACACACACAAATCACGTCCTGTCGAGTTCCTCTGGACCATTCATCCAAAACAGGTAAATGTGAAAAATCGCAGTGCTGCTTCTCACCTTTAATGTAATGTTGAACAGCAGACTGTCTGATTTGTGCTGTATCTTCAGGAAGCTCTGTGCACTGAGCAAAGAAAAACCCTCCTACAAAAAAAAAACACAAGAAAACAAGACAACATCATCATTATCCAGCAGAGCCTCATTTAATAGGATTATTTCAGGCTGAAAACACATCACATAAGCAGAGCAGCCTCCTCCAATGTTTCTAATGCAGAGTCTGCTTATGTGATGCATTTCTGGTTGCTGTCAATCCGACTGTAAACTGAATGATCAAACATACTGTAATTAACAACTACATTTTTATGTATATGTTTTTTACCAATACAAAAGTTCCCACCACAATGCAAGGATGTTGTGTGGGTGGATGCTCTACCATTAAAATATATATTTTCTCCATTGAGCTGATGAGTGTAAGGTATTTTTGCTGTTACACAAGTATGCCAGAAGGGGGCTCTACTAACAACCTCAATGCCATGACTGTCGTGATCATCATGAGCCCAGTTTCACAGACAGGGCTTAAGATTAAGCCAGGATTAAGCATTAGTTAAATTAAGTAGCTTTTATAAATGTGCCTTAGATAAAAAGGTGTGCATCTTGAGACAAAACAATGCCACTAACATATTTTGAGATGAGTTGTTGTTTTCAGTTATAACAGCTCAAACAATGCATGTTAGATTTAAACCTTCTGTCAGTGAAATCAGGAATAAAACCAGCATTATTTTCTTTGATTTATCATCATGATGCATGATGTGGAAAGTGCAGTGACTGAATATATGACATTTTTAAAGAGCTGCACCGCCCATTAAGTTTATTTTTAACCTAAAAAAACGTTTTTTCCTCTCTGCAAAGATGCTTAAAGATAAGATTTGATTAATGGCCGGTTTCACAGACAAGGCTTAACCTTAGTCCGGGGTTAAGACTAAAACCCAGACTAAAATGCATGTTTGAGTTGTTTTAACTGAAAGCAATTTGCACTAAGATATCTTAAAATAGGTCAGTGGCATTGTTTTGTCTCAAGATGCACACCAGAACTGTTTTAAACATTTATAAAAGAGTTTATAAAAGCTACTTAAATGTCCTAATTAAACTAAAACCTAATCCTGGCTTAATCTAAGCCCTGTCTGTGAAACTGGGCTGTTATAAATCTGTTATAAAGTCAGAATTGAGAGATATGAAGTCAGAATTGTGGGATATAAAGTCAGAATTGAGAGATATAAAGTCAGAATTGTGGGATATAAAGTCAGAATTGAGAGATATAAAGTCAGAATTGAGAGATATAAAGTCAGAATTGAGAGATATAAAGTCAGAATTGTGAGATATAAAGTCAGAATTGTGAGATATAAAGTCAGAATTGTGAGATATAAAGTCAGAATTATGAGAAATAAAGTCAGAATTGAGAGATATAAAGTCAGAATTGTGGGATATAAAGTCAGAACTGAGAGATATAAAGTCAGAATTGAGAGATATAAAGTCAGAATTGTGGGATATAAAGTCAGAATTGAGAGATATAAAGTCAGAATTGTGAGATATAAAGTCAGAATTATGAGAAATAAAGTCAGAATTGAGAGATATAAAGTCAGAATTGTGGGATATAAAGTCAGAACTGAGAGATATAAAGTCAGAGTTGAGAGATATAAAGTCAGAATTGTGGGATATAAAGTCAGAATTGAGAGATATAAAGTCAGAACTGAGAGATATAAAGTCAGATTTGAGAGATATAAAGTCAGAATTGTGGGATATAAAGTCAGAATTGAGTGATATAAAGTCAGAATTGAGATATAAAGTCAGAATTGAGATATAAAGTCAGAATTGTGAGATATAAAGTCGGAATTGAGAGATATAAAGTCAGAATTGTGGGATATAAAGTCAGAATTGTGAGATATAAAGTCAGAATTGTGGGATATAAAGTCAGAATTGTGAGATATAAAGTCAGAATTGTGAGATATAAAGTCGGAATTGAGAGATATAAAGTCAGAATTGTGGGATATAAAGTCAGAATTGAGAGATATAAAGTCAGAATTGAGTGATATAAAGTCAGAATTGTGAGATATAAAGTCAGAACTGAGAGATATAAAGTCAGATTTGAGAGATATAAAGTCAGAATTGTGGGATATAAAGTCAGAATTGAGAGATATAAAGTCAGAATTGAGTGATATAAAGTCAGAATTGTGAGATATAAAGTCAGAACTGAGAGATATAAAGTCAGAATTGAGTGATATAAAGTCAGAATTGAGATATAAAGTCAGAATTGAGATATAAAGTCAGAATTGTGAGATATAAAGTCGGAATTGAGAGATATAAAGTCAGAATTGTGGGATATAAAGTCGGAATTGAGAGATATAAAGTCAGAATTGTGGGATATAAAGTCAGAATTGAGAGATATAAAGTCAGAATTGTGGGATATAAAGTCAGAATTGAGAGATATAAAGTCAGAACTGAGAGATATAAAGTCAGATTTGAGAGATATAAAGTCAGAATTGTGGGATATAAAGTCAGAATTGAGTGATATAAAGTCAGAATTGAGATATAAAGTCAGAATTGAGATATAAAGTCAGAATTGTGAGATATAAAGTCGGAATTGAGAGATATAAAGTCAGAATTGTGGGATATAAAGTCAGAATTGTGAGATATAAAGTCAGAATTGTGGGATATAAAGTCAGAATTGAGAGATATAAAGTCAGAATTGAGTGATATAAAGTCAGAATTGTGAGATATAAAGTCGGAATTGAGAGATATAAAGTCAGAATTGTGGGATATAAAGTCAGAATTGAGAGATATAAAGTCAGAATTGAGTGATATAAAGTCAGAATTGTGAGATATAAAGTCAGAATTGTGAGATATAAAGTCGGAATTGAGAGATATAAAGTCAGAATTGAGAGATATAAAGTCAGAATTGTGAGATATAAAGTCGGAATTGAGAGATATAAAGTCAGAATTGTGAGATATAAAGTCGGAATTGAGAGATATAAAGTCAGAATTGAGAGATATAAAGTCAGAATTGAGTGATATAAAGTCAGAATTGGGAGATATAAAGTCAGAATTGTGAGATATAAAGTCAGAATTGTGTGATATAAAGTCAGAATTGAGAGATATAAAGTCAGAATTGTGTGATATAAAGTCAGAATTGAGAGATATAAAGTCAGAATTGTGAGATATAAAGTCGGAATTGAGAGATATAAAGTCAGAATTGGGAGATATAAAGTCAGAATTGTGAGATATAAAGTCAGAATTGTGAGATATAAAGTCAGAATTGTGAGATATAAAGTCAGAATTGTGAGATATAAAGTCAGAATTGTGGGATATAAAGTCAGAATTGAGAGATATAAAGTCAGAATTGTGTGATATAAAGTCAGAATTGAGAGATATAAAGTCAGAATTGAGAGATATAAAGTCAGAATTGAGAGATATAAAGTCAGAATTGAGAGATATAAAGTCAGAATTGTGAGATATAAAGTCGGAATTGAGAGATATAAAGTCAGAATTGTGAGATATAAAGTCAGAATTGTGAGATATAAAGTCAGAATTGTGAGATATAAAGTCAGAATTGTGAGATATAAAGTCAGAATTGTGAGATATAAAGTCAGAATTGTGGGATATAAAGTCAGAATTGAGAGATATAAAGTCAGAATTGTGTGATATAAAGTCAGAATTGAGAGATATAAAGTCAGAATTGAGAAATATAAAGTCAGAATTGAGAGATATAAAGTCAGAAATGAGAGATATAAAGTCAGAATTGAGAGATATAAAGTCAGAAATGAGAGATATAAAGTCAGAAATGAGAGATATAAAGTCAGAAATGAGAGATATAAAGTTAGAATTGTGGGATATAAAGTCAGAATTGAGAGATATAAAGTCAGAATTGAGAGATATAAAGTCAGAAATGAGAGATATAAAGTCAGAAATGAGAGATATAAAGTCAGAAATGAGAGATATAAAGTTAGAATTGTGGGATATAAAGTCAGAATTGAGAGATATAAAGTCAGAATTGAGAGATATAAAGTCAGAATTGTGGGATATAAAGTCAGAATTGTGAGATATAAAGTCGGAATTGAGAGATATAAAGTCAGAATTGTGGGATATAAAGTCAGAATTGAGAGATATAAAGTCGGAATTGAGAGATATAAAGTCAGAATTGTGGGATATAAAGTCAGAATTGTGAGATATAAAGTCAGAATTGTGGGATATAAAGTCAGAATTGAGAGATATAAAGTCAGAATTGTGGGATATAAAGTCAGAATTGAGAGATATAAAGTCAGAATTGAGTGATATAAAGTCAGAATTGAGAGATATAAAGTTAGAATTGTGGGATATAAAGTCAGAATTGAGAGATATAAAGTCAGAATTGAGAGATATAAAGTCAGAATTGTGGGATATAAAGTCAGAATTGTGAGATATAAAGTCGGAATTGAGAGATATAAAGTCAGAATTGTGGGATATAAATTCAGAATTGAGAGATATAAAGTCGGAATTGAGAGATATAAAGTCAGAATTGTGGGATATAAAGTCAGAATTGTGAGATATAAAGTCAGAATTGTGGGATATAAAGTCAGAATTGAGAGATATAAAGTCAGAATTGAGAGATATAAAGTCAGAATTGAGTGATATAAAGTCAGAATTGAGAGATATAAAGTCAGAATTGAGTGATATAAAGTCAGAATTGAGAGATATAAAGTCAGAATTGTGGGATATAAAGTCAGAATTGAGAGATATAAAGTCAGAATTGAGAGATATAAAGTCAGAATTGTGGGATATAAAGTCAGAATTGAGAGATATAAAGTCAGAATTGAGAGATATAAAGTCAGAATTGTGAGATATAAAGTCAGAATTGAGAGATATAAAGTCAGAATTGAGAGATATAAAGTCAGAATTGAGAGATATAAAGTCAGAATTGTGGGATATAAAGTCAGAATTGAGAGATATAAAGTCGGAATTGAGAGATATAAAGTCAGAATTGTGGGATATAAAGTCAGAACTGAGAGATATAAAGTCAGAATTGAGAGATATAAAGTCGGAATTGAGAGATATAAAGTCAGAATTGTGGGATATAAAGTCAGAATTGTGAGATATCAGATATAAAGTCAGAATTGTGGGATATAAAGTCAGAATTGTGGGATATAAAGTCAGAGTTGAGTGATATAAAGTCAGAATTGAGAGATATAAAGTCAGAATTGTGGGATATAAAGTCAGAATTGAGAGATATAAAGTCAGAATTGAGAGATATAAAGTCAGAATTGAGAGATATAAAGTCAGAATTGTGGGATATAAAGTCAGAATTGAGAGATATAAAGTCGGAATTGAGAGATATAAAGTCAGAATTGTGGGATATAAAGTCAGAATTGAGAGATATAAAGTCAGAGTTGAGTGATATAAAGTCAGAATTGAGAGATATAAAGTCAGAATTGTGGGATATAAAGTCAGAATTGTGGGATATAAAGTCAGAGTTGAGTGATATAAAGTCAGAATTGAGAGATATAAAGTCAGAATTGTGGGATATAAAGTCAGAATTGAGAGATATAAAGTCAGAATTGTGAGATATAAAGTCAGAATTGAGAGATATAAAGTCAGAATTGAGAGATATAAAGTCAGAATTGAGAGATATAAAGTCAGAATTGTGGGATATAAAGTCAGAATTGAGAGATATAAAGTCGGAATTGAGAGATATAAAGTCAGAATTGTGGGATATAAAGTCAGAACTGAGAGATATAAAGTCAGAATTGAGAGATATAAAGTCAGAATTGTGGGATATAAAGTCAGAATTGTGAGATATCAGATATAAAGTCAGAATTGTGGGATATAAAGTCAGAGTTGAGTGATATAAAGTCAGAATTGAGAGATATAAAGTCAGAATTGTGGGATATAAAGTCAGAATTGAGAGATATAAAGTCAGAATTGTGAGATATAAAGTCAGAATTGAGAGATATAAAGTCAGAATTGAGAGATATAAAGTCAGAATTGTGGGATATAAAGTCAGAATTGAGAGATATAAAGTCGGAATTGAGAGATATAAAGTCAGAATTGTGGGATATAAAGTCAGAACTGAGAGATATAAAGTCAGAATTGAGAGATATAAAGTCAGAATTGTGGGATATAAAGTCAGAATTGTGAGATATCAGATATAAAGTCAGAATTGTGGGATATAAAGTCAGAATTGAGAGATATAAAGTCAGAATTGTGGGATATGAAGTCAGAATTGAGAGATATAAAGTCAGAATTGCGGGATATAAAGTCAGAATTGTGAGATATAAAGTCAGAATTGAGAGATATAAAGTCAGAATTGTGGGATATGAAGTCAGAATTGCGGGATATGAAGTCAGAATTGAGAGATATAAAGTCAGAATTGAGAGATATAAAGTCGGAATTGAGAGATATAAAGTCAGAATTGTGGGATATAAAGTCAGAATTGTGAGATATAAAGTCAGAATTGTGGGATATAAAGTCAGAGTTGAGTGATATAAAGTCAGAATTGAGAGATATAAAGTCAGAATTGTGGGATATAAAGTCAGAATTGAGAGATATAAAGTCAGAATTGTGAGATATAAAGTCAGAATTGAGAGATATAAAGTCAGAATTGAGAGATATAAAGTCAGAATTGTGGGATATAAAGTCAGAATTGAGAGATATAAAGTCGGAATTGAGAGATATAAAGTCAGAATTGTGGGATATAAAGTCAGAACTGAGAGATATAAAGTCAGAATTGAGAGATATAAAGTCAGAATTGTGGGATATAAAGTCAGAATTGTGAGATATCAGATATAAAGTCAGAATTGTGGGATATAAAGTCAGAATTGAGAGATATAAAGTCAGAATTGTGGGATATGAAGTCAGAATTGAGAGATATAAAGTCAGAATTGTGGGATATGAAGTCAGAATTGAGAGATATAAAGTCAGAATTGTGGGATATAAAGTCAGAATTGAGAGATATAAAGTCAGAATTGAGAGATATAAAGTCAGAATTGCGGGATATGAAGTCAGAATTGAGAGATATAAAGTCAGAATTGTGGGATATAAAGTCAGAATTGTGGGATATAAAGTCATAATTGTGGGATATAAAGTCATAATTGTGGGATATAAAGTTAGAATTGCGGGATATAAAGTCAGAATTGTGGGATATAAAGTCAGAATTGTGAGATATAAAGTCAGAACAAAAACTTTTTCCTCCTGATTTTCAGAAACACATTTGATGGACATGGAAAAAGTAATGTAGAGCTTTATTGCGTTTGGGAACTACTTTGTAAACTTGCTGGATATCATAAAAAATTGGTGTTCAGATTATAGACACATATCCATGACTGGACGGCGGTTCCTGCTCTAAGAATCACCCAATGCTTTGCTCTAGATGGGCGCGCTGCCTTGTTTGGCTCTGTTGTTCTGCATAAAAGCTTGAAATGTGACTCATTCTCCAAATGCACCATGACGAGCCAGAGACTATTGTGTGCACAAGTCCAAGATTGAGGCTTATTGTGGGGAGATATCTGAAGCACTCAGCCTGGAAATCTCTAAGGGACAGCGACAGTCCCGGCGGGACGGGAAGGGGATTACGCTGTTCTTTCTGCGGGTGAAAAGAAATACGGTCAAGCTCTTATGATGGGCTCAGTCGAACCTGCGCTATCCTGACCCTGCACTTACAGCCTGATGGGAAGAAGAGTGTTGACGGCTTAGAGAGCATCATTTGACAAACGGCCAATTAGCACCCCAAAAAACATATTTATTGGTCACTGGACAGATACTGTGTGTTTTTATATAATCTTACCAAGAGTTCCTGGCCTTGAGATACTAGCAGATGACCAGAACCCAGAATATTCAGCTCCAGCTGGCCAGCGCTTTCACTGGACTCAAAAATCTGAAAGAAACAACAATTATGAAAGTGTTTTTGGGATTAGAACAGAGACTTGAAGGTGGACTCAATTTTAGCAGGTAAGCAACAAACCAGAACACCCAGCATCCACTTAACAACACCTTAGTAACCAACCAAAGCACCCAGCATCCACTTAGCAACACCTTAGTAACCATCCAAAACACCCAGCATCCATTTAACAACACCTTAGTAACCAACCAAAACACCCTGCATCCACTTAGCAACACCTTAGTAACCAACCAAAACACCCTGCATCCACTTAACAACGCCCTAGAAACCATCCAAAACACCCAGCATCCACTTAACAACACCCTATAAACCATCCAAAACACCCAGCATCCACTAAACAATGCCTTAGAAACCATCCAAAACACCCAGCATCCACTTAACAATGCCCTAGAAACCATCCAAAACACCCGGCATCCACTAAACAATGCCTTAGAAACAAACCAAAACACCCAACATCCACTTAACAATGCCCTAGAAACCATCCAAAAGACCCAGCATCCACTTAACAACACCCTATAAACCATCCAAAAGACCCAGCATCCACTAAACAATGCCTTAGAAACCATCCAAAACACCCAGCATCCACTTAACAATGCCTTAGTAAACAACCAAAACACCCTGCATCCACTTAACAATGCCCTAGAAACCATCCAAAAGACCCAGCATCCACTTAACAACGCCCTGGAAACCATCCAAAAGACCCAGCATCCACTTAACAACGCCCTGGAAACCATCCAAAACACCCAGCATCCACTAAACAATGCCTTAGAAACAAACCAAAACACCCTGCATCCACTTAACAACGCCCTGGAAACCATCCAAAACACCCAGCATCCACTAAACAATGTCTTAGAAACAAACCAAAACACCCAACATCCACTTAACAATGCCTTAGAAACCATCCAAAAGACCCAGCATCCACTTAACAACGCCCTGGAAACCATCCAAAACACCCAGCATCCACTAAACAATGCCTTAGTAAACAACCAAAACACCCAGCATCCACTTAACAACGCCCTGGAAACCATCCAAAACACCCAGCATCCACTAAACAATGTCTTAGAAACAAACCAAAACACCCAACATCCACTTAACAATGCCTTAGAAACCATCCAAAAGACCCAGCATCCACTTAACAACGCCCTGGAAACCATCCAAAACACCCAGCATCCACTAAACAATGCCTTAGAAACAAACCAAAACACCCTGCATCCACTTAACAACGCCCTGGAAACCATCCAAAACACCCAGCATCCACTAAACAATGTCTTAGAAACAAACCAAAACACCCAACATCCACTTAACAATGCCTTAGAAACCATCCAAAAGACCCAGCATCCACTTAACAACGCCCTGGAAACCATCCAAAACACCCAGCATCCACTAAACAATGCCTTAGTAAACAACCAAAACACCCAGCATCCACTTAACAACGCCCTGGAAACCATCCAAAACACCCAGCATCCACTAAAGAATGTCTTAGAAACAAACCAAAACACCCAACATCCACTTAACAATGCCTTAGAAACCATCCAAAAGACCCAGCATCCACTTAACAACGCCCTGGAAACCATCCAAAACACCCAGCATCCACTAAACAATGCCTTAGAAACAAACCAAAACACCCAACATCCACTTAACAATGCCTTAGAAACCATCCAAAAGACCCAGCATCCACTTAACAACGCCCTGGATACCATCCAAAACACCCAGCATCCACTAAACAATGCCTTAGAAACAAACCAAAACACCCAACATCCACCTAACAACGCCCTAGTAACCACCCAGCATCAATTAACAATGTCCTAGCAATATAGCAACACACCAAACAACAAACACTTGTAGTTTATCGAATACAATCACTGACAACACTTTAATATAGTAGTGGACAACTACACGGGCAAGCGCCACTCACGCTCTTTAAACAAAATTTAAGAATCACTGTTTTTATAGAAACTTAGTGCTGTTTTGTTTTCTCCTATTGACTTAAACTTGTTCTCTTAACTAAACTCTTAAATAAACAGCATACTGTTTAAAAACGAATAGTGTTTGCGTTTTTCCCACTCTGTGATGCTTGAATGAATAAGAAAATAATCATATTTTCCTTATAAAACGAAATTGTACTGTTTTCCCTTCCGTTGAAACACACGAGGGAAGAGAAAAGCGCGGGACTTTCCGCTCACCTTCCACGCGCAGTTACTGCCTGAGGGTTTTGCTTTTCCTTTGGGGAGAAATCGACCGTAGCGTCGCAGTTTCCAAACACTATTGGGAATTGTCGTGTCTTTCGCATGTTCTTTGCGTGAAGAGTCACTTTCCATGTTTCAAATGTTCGCGTTAACTTCTTCCCCCCGAAATTGAAGCGAGTAAAACTGATAGGCGCTCAATGCGCATGCGTCAGAATCGATATTTTCAACATCGCATTTTGAGTTAATTTAAATGTAAATAATGTATTTTGCTGTAATGTTTAGTTTAATAATGTAATTTATTTAATGTTATTACATTTAGAATTACGTTCTGAAGTAAAATTTGACACATTTTGGAAAACAACGAAATGTGTAAAAAGCGGGGATTTATTTTCTATAAATATACTTTCCTCAAAGTTATTGACATCTATCAGTGTTCCCCGTCACAACAAACAATATGCCTAAATAAAAAAAATATAATAAATTGGACAATGTCATTTGCATTGATAACGCTGCTTTAAATGTTGAGGTTGTAATAGTATGATATGTTATATTTTTATTATGACAATATTATATATATTTATTATATGTATATTATATTATATTACTATAGAAATGTATGCTATTCTGGGTTCTGGCATATGTAAACGCGCGCAATGCGCATGCGTCAGAATCGCTATTTATCGCATTTTGAGTATTACATTATCATGTATTTTGCTGTAATATTTTATTTAGTAATGTTATGTTTAGAATTACGTTCTGAAGTTTCTAATTAATTAAAATTCGACATACATATATATATATATATATATAAAAACAGGTAAAAAACAACAAAATGTGTAAAAAGCGGGGATTTATTTTGTATAAAACACTTCCCTGAAGGTTATTGACATCTATCAGTGGTCCCCGTCAAAATAAATATGCCTAAATAAAAAAATAATAATCATATTTGCATTGTTAAAGCCGCTCTAAATGTTGAGGTTTGTGCGTGATTGTGTGTATGGGGTGTCGGGTACCTGACACTGAGTGGGTGGGCTGAGCTGCCGCTCTCGCTTCTATGGCAACCCGATAGATCAGCATCACCATATTCAAGGGATCAGAGCTACTCGGGACGGCGGAAGGCGGGGATGTCAGCGGTGCCCGGCTGATGTGGGTTACTGGATCGCGGGCGTTTGCTTGTGATTGACAGCTGACTGGGATCCTGAGGGTCCGTGACCTCCGCGTCTCCCCCCCCTCACACGTGATCTGCGATTCCTCAGACTTTACGTGCGCGCAGAGCTGCACAGTCAGTGCCTTGAAGCTGGAGACCACTGGATCTGGCGGATCTGGGTAGCCTAATGCGCCGTGGCATGAGCGAAAGACAGGTGACCCTTCAGACTATCCGGGTTCTGGTGGCAATAATCAGCAGCAAACTGGATTCACTTGTCATTGAATTGATCGCGCATCTGTTTCAATGTCATAATGGACAGGTTGCATTCGTCCATGCGTAAAAGGCTCTACAGTTTGCCACAGCACATCGGACAGAAAGCGTCCATCATGGGTGATGCAGAAGACACAGACAAGGACACCCGGAGGAAGAGCATCCGGATGAAGCCTCTGCCGTCGCCTACCTCCGGGGAGACCAAAAGCGGGGAGTGCGTGATCATGGAGACGGACATCGGGAGACCCGTGAAGACCAGCTCCAACGGGGACTGCCGGAGGTTCCGAGGCAGCCTTTCGTCCATCACCAGTCGGCACGTCCACGACTCGGATTCAGCGGAGGAGAGGCGTCTGATCACGGAGGGAGAAGTCACCCCGAGCGAGGAGAGCCCTCCTGGAGCCGCGGAGCCCGGAGCGCAAGGCGGAGAGGACCCCGCCGGTGCGAGCCAGCAGCATCAGGGACTCCCGGAGCAGCAGCAGGCTGGCTTTATAAAGCTGGAGGGCATCGAGCAGATCCTGCCGGACGACGAGAGGTATTATCAAGCGGGCTTCATGCACAGGCAGTTCGGCGCGATGCTGCAGCCCGGGGTCAACAAGTTTTCCCTGAGGATGTTTGGGAGCGAGAAGGCGGTGGAACGGGAGCAGGAACGGGTCAAATCCGCGGGCTTCTGGATTATTCACCCCTACAGTGATTTCAGGTAACAGTGTCCTCTAAAACTTTACATGTGGATCAGTCAGTGCTGTGACAGGCTGCTGCTGGGGAAAATAATGCAGTTATTAAGCAAAGTAACATCAAATATGTTGTTTAGTATCTTAATATTGTCAAAATAGGCTTTAAAGAGAGAAGGATGACTGATGCACTTTTGTCTAAATATACACGGCTGGCTTTTTTAACCCAAATTTGGGTCAAATATGGACAAACCCAACATTTGGGTTAAAACAACCCAGCATTTTTTAGAGTGTAAAGGTGCATCAATGATATTTATGTATATATTTTTAATAGTTATAGTTATGCGCTAAGCATATTTGATTTCACCAATGCTGCATGCATGCATCCAAAAAAAAAGTCACAAACATTTCAGTTATGTTTATATTTATTCTTCCTCCAAATGTGTTTTACTGCCATTTTGCAACGCTCTCCCAGCTGACAGCAGAAGTGCATTAGCTGCTTGTATTTTATATGAAATCCAGACACACTCTCTCTCTCTTTATTCATTAAGACGTGTCCTTGGGGATGACATTGACTCTATAGATTTGATATGTTCAGCCTGTTAATAATAACACACACCGGTTTGCCTCAGGCTTCATTTGTGATGATATGAGTGAACGCAGAAACAGATTCATGTGGTCATGATGACACCCCCCCCACCCACACCCCCCCAAAAAAGCAAACTGTTTAGCATTCAAGTCTAAAATGCATATTGTCTGTGATTGGGTTGAATTTACACACTGTTTTCATTCATGAATGGGAATAACGTGTGCAGGGTTGACAGCAAACCCAACCCCCTCCAGAGACGCGACTGCTGTTTGCCTTGTTTACCTATTGATCCCGAGAAGATGTTTTTATTCTGCTCGGCATTATGAGATTGCAGCGTTGTTCCTGGAGGATATGAAAGGCAGTGTGGGAATACACTGATATTGCTATGTGTGTGTGTCGGTGCTAAGAGAGGAAGTTTATTCTTTTGTTGTCATCAGTTTTATAATTGAAGGTTATGCATGAGATGATGTCTTATTCCACATTTTTCTTGATACCTAAATAATCAGAGAGACCGTTTTAAAGTTATACATCCCCACAAAATGTCAATATTTACTCTCCATTATGTTGTTCCAGCTTATTATGGATAATATTCCCCTCTGCCGAAGCTATGACATCTCATTTGTTCGCTTTATAGACACATATTAGAAGAACCAGCACTGTTTTGGCGTCTATGACCTCAAAGCGCCGTTTTTGAATCTGAATGAGATTGTGAATGAGATTTCGGTGGAGGGGAAGATTATTATGGAAAAGACCTGTTTAAAGACTCTCGTTTTATCTTCCTCAGAAAAAAAAAAACAGCTTATTTCTCCTTTTTGCCTGAACTATTCCTTTAAAGGGGACCTATTATGCCCCTTTTCACAAGATGTAATATAAATCTCTGGTGTTCCCAGAATGTGTCAGAAAGTTTCAGCTCAAAATACCCCCGAGATAATTTATTATAGCTTGTCAAATTTGCCCCTATTTGGATGTGAGCAAAAACATGTGTGTCCCTTTAAATGCAAATGAGCTGCTGCTCCCTCCCCCTTTCCAGAAGAGGGTGGATCCTTTACACAAGCTTCGGATACTACTTCAACAACAAAACAGGCAAATCTCACTCAGCTGAAATGTCAGAAATAACCAGTTGTGGGGTGCAGCCTTACATGTTTGACCTGGACGTTTCTGAATGGTTAGTGGATGCATTTATGTAATGTTAGTTGTTGTGTAGGTGCTCGTGTGGGAACGTAAAAAAGTCAGTCACCCGACTATACAATGCATAATAAATGTGCGTTTATGAATTACGCAGACGGTGAGCGTTTTCAGGATAAAACTAACGACATAGCTCTAGTCTCTGTGAATACAGTCAGAGACGATGGTAACTTTAGCCATATTAGCCGTACAGCATTCTAGAAAAGCTCATTCAGAAAGGATATTTGCAAACATTTACAAAATATGAAGTGCCATCCTCACTTGTTCTGGGTATGAAGTTAGAGCACAAAGTGTTGGTATTTTTTTTTATTCTTTATTTAGCTTTTCATAAACAGGGAAACATTAATAGCAATCACAATATGTTCTACTATAAGTGTAAGAAACAAAACCTCACCCTGCCCTCATTCGTAAATGTTATAAGAACAAGTCATACAAAGAAACTGAATGAGTATGTGACTGACTGCGTAAATGAAATATATGAATATATAAACATATGAGGAAAAATAAAAAATAAACAAAAATTAATTTCTTTGATAAGAATGCATACTATACATACTTATACATATTCTACACATATACATAAAGAAAACTATATATGCATACATAATTATACATATATGTGCAATACATACATTTACACACACCCATATATACCCATACAGACACATTTATACATATACACCTACATGGCCACACATACTCGCATACTCATACCATATGCATACATACTCGTACGAAGCGTTGGTATTGACCCATCCATCTTCAGAGACAACTTTTTCTCAAATCCAGCATTGTTCTGACCCTCCTTAGTGAAGCAGTCATGCGTAAAATGATTTGCGCAAATATATAACATTTTACTGACATTCTTCGGCATATTTCTTTCATAAATGAACTTCATCCACGGTGTCCTCAGTGGCTCTGTTGCCGGGAGTCTATGAGACTCGTATGTTCTTGGTACATCCAGCAACAGAAAGTTAGTAATGTTTTTGGCGCAGACATTGTGATACTCGAGCGCTGATACAGAGTAAACAGAAATGTAATGCTTCTAATGCTAAAAGGGCCAATCATCAACAGTCATGGGCGGGGCTTCCCTACTCTTACGTAGGAGTAGGGGGAAATATGAAACAGCGTGTTATGAGAGATTGATAATAATATGGATTATAAAAAAAGTATTGGGTGGATTTTTACCATTATATGCTGGTTGTTTACACACACTGTATTCAAACACTGTATAAAAGTGAATTTTGCATAATAGGTCCCCTTTAAGCACACTGGATTACAGATCTTTCATAGCCATGCTGGTGTTCTCCACATTGTTGCTGTGGCACAGATAATGGTTTCGTCGCTTCTCTCCGTCTGAACACAATAGACTGAATTTTCAGGCCTAATCTCCTCTTGCATGCACCTCTGTAATTACCACAGCAAGGTCACACACTTACGGAAGATAAAGGCCACATGGCATTCTTCAGACTGAGGCTTGGATATCTCACTGACCCCTATTCATTCGCTAGCTCTGTTCCCTGCTTTGCTCATTAGGCAGCTACCTTTTAAGTCAGCATCCTCCTAGAAGAGACTTTTGAAAGCAATTCTGTGCGACATGCGCCACATACTTGAAGCACAACTAGAGATGTGACATTATGTGTTGCAATGGAGTTTAATATTTAAAGTCGGCATCAAACGGAAGTTGTGCCGTATATCCGAGTGAAGCGCTTCTTAAACAAGAACAAATGTAGGGCGGGGCTTGATTGTGTCTGTGGGGAATTGATTGGATGGTTGTGGTTTGCTATTGGTGGATCTCATGTGAGTGACAGGTGGCCCCGCCCTCGTCATCAGAGAAGAGATTAAGTTATTCTGACTCAAGATTACCAGGAACATGAATTTAACAAAATATTAATGTGAACAGATAAATAATTAAAAATAAACTGCAATATTCCATAAAAACTGATTTTGATTTCATGCTGACTATAAAATTGTTTATTTATTTTGTTTAATTATTGTATTTCATGCACATTGGTAATTTAAAGTGCTTGACAAAAAATAAAAAGGGGCATGAGATATCAAAAATAACTATAAAAAATAAGAAATAAAAGTTTTAAAAAGAAATAAAAAAAGGTAAAAATATTACCTTTTTAGAAGAAAATCAAATATATTTTCAAATATTTTTGAGCAATTTTAAAGCTGCAGTGCGTAACTTTTTCCAACTTGTGATCCAAAATAAATTTTCGAGCAAGTACATAATAAGTTTGTAATAATGTGTTGTGGTACGGGTGGGTTTCCGCGGGAAATTCGCGTCATTACATCACGTCTGTACACATAAAGAAAGAGTACGGCTAGTAGGCTATCGCATGTGAGGATGCTGCAGGTGGCGGATCATTTATAGCCTTTTCTCACAGCAGCTGAAATAATTCAATTTATCATTTTGATGGCGGATTGTAATCCAAAAAGGACCAAACGAGACTAACCTGTAGTCAAAAGCAAAAGATTAGACTGTACGGAAACTGAAATCTACACTAATACACACTAAATACACATAGTCACGCAATGCTGATGTTGTTAACATTAACAATTTGAGAACAAAGTATAACAATAATAATAATTTGCACGGTTTGATGTGATGTAAGCTAAGCGATCGTTAGATTTAATCACCGTTGGTAGCACGATTTATTGTAATGCTTTTTTTCTCAGTTGGTCAGAACAAAAGTGGCAGACATGTTACTTGTTCAGATGACATTCTCCGGTGAAATTCTTCCAAGACGTAGAGTCTGTGATTTGAAGTACAGTATCCACACCGGTGCAGTGAATGAATGACAGCCAGCCAAACAAACATTAGATTCATCCGCGCTGAGGAGCCGTGCCGATGCACAACCCACGTAAAGATGATAATTCCACAAATAACTGCAATTGCAGGTTTCAAACAGAGATGGCGACAAAGAAGCAAAACCTACGGACTGCAGCTTTAAGCAAGAATGGTCTTCTGTTGAATATCATCACTTGTTGAACTATTACACAATTATAGTCACTCTTGATGCCATTCACCAGTTAGGATTTTTTTTCACTGAATTTGTTGCAATGCATTCTGGGATTGCCTTTTCTATGTGTGGTGATACCTTGTAATTTGATCAAACCAGCAATATGTTGTTGCTTACATTTTAGACGTCTTTCATGCGGCCACTTTTACTTTATCTCTGTTATATTTACAATATAATTTTTCGCTCTTAATAGTCTATTTATAAATGCATTCTATCTCTTTAACCAGAACTATTGTTACAATCACGACCGAAAACAAAAACAGCATTCAATCTTCATCCCCCAGTCCATAAAATTGAATGATACTAAGACCACCAGTAAAATCATTGGCTTAACGATTTAGTTATTGAATCATTCTGTCAACCGATTCGTTCAAAAGGCTGATTCATTCTGGGACAAAGCATAAGTGACTGAGTGAGTCGCTGAGTCATTCATAAGAACTGAAACTGGGTTGCGATTTTCAATGGCAAAATAGAGGAAAAAGACAATAATGTGTGTAAAATGTAAGTCTGTTGTTTATTGAATTGTTGTAAGCCTATAATATCAATATCACATTTGCAATCGTGCTGATATTCGGGAAAACAGCACTTTTGCTTGTTTGGTATGGCTCAAGATTTTTTTTTAAACTTTTTTTTGCACCATATCTTGGTTTTTGGACGCATTTTTATTAATTTTGGTAGCATTTCTGTCCCAAGCCCCTGTTAATTTCTGCCCCTGGTGTGTGTCGGCGTGACGGCGGGGCTCTTTTTCGAGGGGCCCATTCTGTCGCGAGGCCCATTTCAAGTGAAGGGCCGCTACTGTTTCTAGGTAGGCTGCTCACTAGGTTTTGCAACAGAGCTCATCTGGTCCCTCCCTCTCATTCCTTACACAATACACTTCTAAAATCGTCTTCTGTTTAGCGTGTCATCCACCATATATTTATCTTGTCATGCTCTTAAAGTACTTGCGATTGCTCAGTATCTGTTCCCAAGTCATTGAGCAGAGACAGATCTGCCCCGCTGGCCTCCGCAGGAAATGGAAAAAGAAAAACAAAGGAAGTTTTGCATCAGAGGTAGCTTATGTCTGCTGTTGCGTAATGGACATGTAATTAGTGTTAAATGCCGTATGCGTAAAAATGAACCCCTGTTGTAGCTGCACTTAAACCCGGCAATGATTACGGAACCTGCAATTAAAATCCTCCATGTCTCCATTCATCCGTATGCACAGATTTATCCGTATCACTGTAGTTCAGTCATTCGATTGATGCCTTCACCCCTTCCACAGGTCACACACAAAAAGATTCTGTGATCAGCGCAGATCAGACACTCGCCGGCTCTAATGAGTGAGATCCACTTCTGCACACTTCATAAAGACAGTGACCGCAGTAATTGAAATGTCAAGCAGTGGTGTATCTAAAGGCAAGCTCACACTACATGACGTTTGGCTGGGTTTTGCTGTCGCAGACAGATTTCCAAAACCTCCGGACCGCGGGCTCGCTGCAGTCGCCAGTGCTCATTAATTATGAGCAGTTCAGCGACGTGATCTGAGACGCTGCAATATTTTCAAACCTGTTTAATATCTTCGGCACATGATTTTGTAGTGTGTGCAATGCAACAACAAGGTGGAACTAATCTAGCCAATCACAGTGCAGATGGTATAAACTGAAAAATAGGGCTGCACAATATATTGAAATGTCGCAAATTTACATATCGCAATATGCATATCACAATGACGAAGAGTCAAAGTTTTATAAGCACTATTTATTTCATTTGTATCTTTGTTTTTATTGTATTTGTCTTATTGTTTGTAGTTCTTATTTTTAATAACAAAGATAAATTAAAATAACTAATGGCCCACCTCTAGTTTCAGGTGTTTTTGTTTTACCTGGATGTCCTTGATGTTAAGTTTTAGGTTGATATAACTATATTTTACCAAGTTGAGCAAAGAGTTTTTGGTATTTAAAAATTGGCATACTTTTTTTTGTTTTTTTTTTGTTTACATTGATGTTGAAATTACATTGTCAGATTTGTGAGCCACTTTTAAACACTGCTGTTCACTTTCAGAAGTTGTAATGATGATTTCTTTTCCCAGAAAGAATGTGAAACATATTTGTTATATACAGTTTTTAAATGTGTTTAAATATAATTGAAATTGATTTTACAAACTTAAAGCAATATTGTATCGCATATCGAATATTGCAGTATTTAACAAGGTATCGCATATCGCAATTTTTTTCAATATCGTACAGCCCTATCGGCCACCGTATCGGCTGATTTATGTTCATTTTTAATGTTATGGTTATCAGCCCGATAAGAAAATTTGGCCGATATATTAAAGCCGATAAATAATGTATTATTTCCTTAAGCTGAGACACTTCAGATGCGCACTGTTCACCATGATGGGTTTGAATTGCTTGAAATATGATTGGAATCACTTCAAAAAAGGAAAATACAGTTAAGTCTGTCATATATAGACTACATAAAATTATGATGAGAACATTATAATTGTGTTTGGGACATGGATTTTAATGGTGAGACTTTTGTTTTTGTAATCAGGCTCTCAAAAATTATATAAAAATTTGGATTTAGATTTACCGGCCAATATATCGGTTATCGGCTTTCAAATATAAAAAAATTATCGGTTATCGGTATCGGCCAAAATTTTCATGTCAGTGCATCCCTATAAAAAAGGATCTCAAAATTATATAGAAATTATATCAAATTAAAAATTATATAAAAATTTGGATTTAGATTTATCGGACAATATATCGGTTATCGGCTTTCAAATATAAAAAAATTATCGGTTATCGGTATCGGCCAAAATTTTCATGTCAGTGCATCCCTATAAAAAAGGCTCTCAAAATTATATAGAAATTATATCAAATTAAAAATTATATAAAAATTTGGATTTAGATTTATCTGACAATATATCGGTTATCGGCTTTCAAAGATAAAGAATTATTGGTATAGGCCAAAATTTTCATATCGCCGCATCCCTTTAAAAAAGGATCTCAAAATTGTATAAAAATTATATCAAATAAAAAATTATATAAAATTTGGATTTAGATTTATCGGCCAATATATCGGTTATCGGCTTTCAAAGATAAAGAATTATCGGTTATCGGTATTGGCCAAAATTTTCATATCAGTGCATCCCTATAAAAAAGCATCTCAAAATTATATAAAAATTATATCAAATAAAAAATTATATAATATTTTGATTTAGATTTATCGGCCAATATATCGGTTATCGGCTTTCAAATATAAAAAAATTATCGGTTATCGGTATCGGCCAAAATTTTCATGTCAGTGCATCCCTATAAAAAAGGCTCTCAAAATTATATAGAAATTATATCAAATTAAAAATTATATAAAAATTTGGATTTAGATTTATCTGACAATATATCGGTTATCGGCTTTCAAAGATAAAGAATTATTGGTATAGGCCAAAATTTTCATATCGCCGCATCCCTTTAAAAAAGGATCTCAAAATTGTATAAAAATTGTATCAAATAAAAAATTATATAAAATTTGGATTTAGATTTATTGGCCAATATATCGGTTATCGGCTTTCAAAGATAAAGAATTATCGGTTATCGGTATTGGCCAAAATTTTCATATCAGTGCATCCCTATAAAAAAGCATCTCAAAATTATATAAAAATTATATCAAATCAAAAATTATATAATATTTTGATTTAGATTTATCGGCCAATATATCGGTTATCGGCTTTCAAAGATAAAGAATTATCGGTTATCGGTATCGGCCAAAATTTTCATAACGGTGCATTCCTACTGAAAAATCTTGTAATCACTTTGAACTTCTCATGTCCGGGTCATATTTATGGAGGTAAATAAAAATTGCATTGAAGAAAATGAAGCAAAACAACAACATTATTTATATTATATTACATTATTCAAAAGTATTATAGATGTTTGATGACAAACTTATGCTGAATTTTTTTTTTAAATCACTGAATTACAGATTTTTGTATCACAGTAATATGAGTCTAATGAGAAATGCCATTGACAATAATGAGAATAACCTCAAACACACTACAATGAGTTTTAATTGTCATGAAAATAATGTCCCACAATTTGCTTAATTTTCTTAATGCAAAATATGATTTATTATTCTTATTTTGTGGTAAACTGTTACATTGACATCACCTGTGTGAGCAATTCAAACTTAAAATGAACGCTTTACATTGCTGTGTCTTTTTTGCATGTTAATACGATTATTTTCAATAGCAGTAATGTTGTGTAATTACCCGCAGTTCCACAGAATAATTATAGATTAAGTGCATGTTGCTCATTAGTATTTCTCCATGCACACTAATGGAATTACGCTGTAACGGACACTGTAATGCGTGACTGTGTGTTTCACAGGTCACATCTGCCGTATAGGACGTGTGTTATTTACTGAGAGTCAATGCTGGTGTGGCTGGCAGAAAAGAGTGATGTTGTGACAGATCGGGCAAACTCTAAATGCTTTTATACTGTGATTTAAAACATAGGAAGTTCCGTAACGGATGCCTGGAGATCAGCAGCAGGAAGGACGAGCTTGTGTGAGGCTGAGACGTTGCTGTAGGCGATGTGCTTGTCACGTCAGGCATATTGTGTAATATAATTTGTGCAGGACAAGTGAGGTTGAGTGTATGAGAGCAAATAAGGATTAAATAGGGACCATAATCAAATCAATAGTCTCATTTCCAACTCTAAAGTATTTTCTTATCTTGTGTATATTTTATCCAGCCTTAAATTGAGCCTTTATAATGGAGAGAAACGATGGAGAATAATGGAGAATGCATTCAAATCTGAATAAATGATTAAGCCAATTCTGACCGATTTTAATACTTTTTATTATTGACATCAGTGTCATTCATTAATTTCTCTAATTTTGCTTTTGATTTTAGTAATGTGGAGCATTTTTGAATCAAATTTTTTTTAAAAGGAATGGTTCATCCAAGAATTAAAGTTACATTTACATTTACATTTATGCATTTAGCAGACGCTTTTATCCAAAGCGACTTACAACTGAGGAGTACAGGAAGCGATCCGTTATGAAGAGGCGTAGAAACGCAAGAAGTGCCTTAAATACTACGTTTCGGGCATTGCTTAGAGTAGCGTAAGCTAGAATAGCGAGGGTGTAGAGAAAGATAGAGGAAAAAAGAAAGAATTTTTTTTTTTTTTTTTTATGATGAGATTAAGTGCTCGCGGAAGAGATGGGTTTTTGTCATCATTTGCACAATTTGGCCAATAATATTAATATTACTAAAATAGAGAAAAATTACGGAGCCCCTAAAAGGACATGGTGGTGGAAAAATATGAGATGGGACATCATGGGAGGAAAAATATATTTCAATGCTTTTGACTTCCCTTGCATTCCCTATCAAAATGCAAAATTTATCTGGGAATGCAAAATATTTGTGAGAAAACGCAAAAGCATTGACCTATAATTTTTCCTCCAATCTCATTTTTTTCCATCATTGTGTCCCTTTAGGGGATCTGTAAAAAAGACTAAATAAAAACAAATTAAGTAGAAATATTACTATTGTTATATTTCACTGTACAATAAAAAGTTGAGTATTTAAGAAATATTTAATACTATTTTTTATTTTTAAATTACAATACTACTATTTATGGCTGTCTTAAAGGTGCAGTAAGCGATTTGATTTCTGGGAAACGCTGTTGGGCGTGTCCACTCATGATGGGGAGGAGAGAGAGTGAGCCAATCAGCAGTAGGGGGCGTGTCCACTCATGATGGGGAGGAGAGAGAGCGAGCCAATCAGCAGTAGGGGGCGTGTCCACTCATGATGGGGAGGAGAGAGAGTGAGCCAATCAGCAGTAGGGGGCGTGTCCACTAATGATGGGGAGGAGAGAGAATGAGCCAATCAGCAGTATGGGGTGTGTCCACTCATGATGGGGAGGAGAGAGAGTGAGCCAATCAGCAGTATGGGGTGTGTCCACTCATGATGGGGGGTGGAGAGAGAGTGAGCCAATCAGCAGTAGGGGGTGTGTCCACTCATGATGGGGGAGGAGAGAGAGTGAGCCAATCAGCAGTATGGGGTGTGTCCACTCATGATGGGGGAGGAGAGAGAGTGAGCCAATCAGCAGTATGGGGCGTGTCCACTCATGATGGGGAGGAGAGAGAGTGAGCCAATTAGCAGTAGGGAGCGTGTCCACTCATGATGGGGGAGGAGAGAGAGTGAGCCAATCAGCAGTATGGGGTGTGTCCACTCATGATGGGGGAGGCGAGAGAGTGAGCCATTCAGCAGTAGGGGGCGTGTCCACTCATGATGGGGGAGGAGAGAGAGTGAGCCAATCAGCAGTATGGGGTGTGTCCACTCATGATGGGGAGGAGAGAGAGTGAGCCAATCAGCAGTATGGGGTGTGTCCACTCATGATGGGGGAGGCGAGAGAGTGAGCCATTCAGCAGTATGGGGTGTGTCCACTCATGATGGGGGAGGCGAGAGAGTGAGCCAATCAGCAGTATGGGGTGTGTCCACTCATGATGGGGGGAGGAGAGAGAGTGAGCCAATCAGCAGTATGGGGTGTGTCCACTCATGATGGGGGAGGAGAGAGAGTGAGCCAATCAGCAGTATGGGGCGTGTCCACTCATGATGGGGAGGAGAGAGAGTGAGCCAATTAGCAGTAGGGAGCGTGTCCACTCATGATGGGGGAGGAGAGAGAGTGAGCCAATCAGCAGTATGGGGTGTGTCCACTCATGATGGGGGAGGCGAGAGAGTGAGCCATTCAGCAGTAGGGGGTGTGTCCACTCATGATGGGGGAGGCGAGAGAGTGAGCCATTCAGCAGTATGGGGTGTGTCCACTCATGATGGGGGAGGCGAGAGAGTGAGCCATTCAGCAGTAGGGGGTGTGTCCACTCATGATGGGGGAGGCGAGAGAGTGAGCCATTCAGCAGTATGGGGTGTGTCCACTCATGATGGGGGAGGAGAGAGAGAGAGCCATTCAGCAGTATGGGGCGTTTTTTTTTTTATCGATTGAACACAAAAGAGGACATTTTGTAGATTGTTGAGGTCCAAAAAGTTTTTGGACACTGAGACATTCTTTAAAAAAATCTTCATACAGGTTTTTAAAACATGAAGATTCTGTCATTATTTACTCACCCTCATTTTTGCATGATGCATTGAACAGAGGTTTAACAGTGCGGGCTTTGAGAAAGAACGTTTTTAGACTAAAGATGCTGTTAATCCATCATGAGGAATCATTAGGGGTTAATTTGCTCTGATCAATTAATTCCACCTCTGTTGCTCGTCTCATTATCTTTGTGTCTCTTTCTTACACACAGATTTCTCTTTCCATCCTTTTATTCATCCCGCATCCAGCCGCACGTCTCCCAAAAGGGACGTACCTTCACCGCAGAAAATAAGAAGGAAATCATCTCTCTCTCTCTCTCTCTCTCTCTTTCTTCAGATGTAGTTGAATGTATTGAAGCAAAGTGAAGCAGCTTTAGAATACAGAATGCACGTTAGAGTGTGATGTTTTCTGCTGCTACGGACAGAGAGAGACTGTGGTTTGAGTGATGCTTCCCACATAAAATGTTCTTTTGTTCCGCTTGGATTTATTCCAGCAGAAACAGGTAAGTCTGTGTGATGCTGTACAGTAAGAGCTGTCATGTCAAAGCGAGTGAGCGAACTCACGCTTACTGTACAGATCTCGTGATTACAATGGCATTAGGGACAAATCAGAGTCATGTTCTCGTTTTCACGCACTCGTTTTCTTCCTGTGTGTCTGGTTTGCTTTCTATTCCTCTTAAAGCCTGTGATGACTGTAATTATGAATATTAGATCTCTTGCCTTTGGGAAGTTCCTAATTATGAATTATGGGAAGTGTGTTAAAGTGATTTTCCTCAATCATTTAGGCTGTGTGGGTTAGTTATGTTCAGACACATTTAAGTCAACATGAAATCAATTTACCATTTTTTTTTTTTTTTTTTTTGTATTTATTAATACATGTTCCTGCTCTTATTGTGAACAATTAATCAGTTCACGCTGTGTCCTAAAAAATCTTGGTTTTATCAATCTTTCATTGAAATATAATAACTCGCTCCACCTTGGAAATAACTTTCCTTTTCATTGGCCAGGGATTTCAAAGTTTTTGATGAATATTCTATTATAGACCCTCAAATATTCCATTATTTCTAAAAAAAAAAAAAAATAATAATAATAATAATAATGTATCAGCTATATACACTCACCTAAAGGATTATTAGGAACACCATACTAATACTGTGTTTGACCCCCTTTCGCCTTCAGAACTGCCTTAATTCTACGTGGCATTGATTCAACAAGGTGCTGAAAGCATTCTTTAGAAATGTTGGCCCATATTGATAGGATAGCATCTTGCAGTTGATGGAGATTTGTGGGATGCACATCCAGGGCACGAAGCTCCCGTTCCACCACATCCCAAAGATGCTCTATTGGGTTGAGATCTGGTGACTGTGGGGGCCATTTTAGTACAGTGAACTCATTGTCATGTTCAAGAAACCAATTTGAAATGATTGGAGCTTTGTGACATGGTGCATTATCCTGCTGGAAGTAGCCATCAGAGGATGGGTACATGGTGGTCATAAAGGGATGGACATGGTCAGAAACAATGCTCAGGTAGGCCGTGGCATTTAAACGATGCCCAATTGGCACTAAGGGGCCTAAAGTGTGGTACCCGGTGGGGTCTTCTGCTGTTGTAGCTCATCCGCCTCAAGGTTGTGCGTGTTGTGGCTTCACAAATGCTTTGCTGCATACCTCGGTTGTAACGAGAGGTTATTTCAGTCAAAGTTGCTCTTCTATCAGCTTGAATCAGTCGGCCCATTCTCCTCTGACCTCTAGCATCAACAAGGCATTTTCGCCCACAGGACTGCCGCATACTGGATGTTTTTCCCTTTTCACACCATTCTTTGTAAACTCTAGAAATGGTTGTGCGTGAAAATCCCAGTAACTGAGCAGATTGTGAAATACTCAGACCGGCCCGTCTGGCACCAACAACCATGCCACGCTCAAAATTGCTTAAATCACCTTTCTTTCCCATTCTGACATTCAGTTTGGAGTTCAGGAGATTGCCTTGACCAGGACCACACCCCTAAATGCATTGAAGCAACTGCCATGTGATTGGTTGATTAGATAATTGCATTAATGAGAAATTGAACAGGTGTTCCTAATAATCCTTTAGGTGAGTGTATATATATAGTATAAATAAATATACACTCACCTAAAGGATTATTAGGAACACCTGTTCAATTTCTCATTAATGCAATTATCTAATCAACCAATCACATGGCAGTTGCTTCAATGCATTTAGGGGTGTGGTCCTGGTCAAGACAATCTCCTGAACTCCAAACTGAATGTCAGAATGGGAAAGAAAGGTGATTTAAACAATTTTGAGCGTGGCATGGTTGTTGGTGCCAGACGGGCCGGTCTGAGTATTTCACAATCTGCTCAGTTACTGGGATTTTCACGCACAACCATTTCTAGAGTTTACAAAGAATGGTGTGAAAAGGGAAAAACATCCAGTATGCGGCAGTCCTGTGGGCGAAAATGCCTTGTTGATGCTAGAGGTCAGAGGAGAATGGGCCGACTGATTCAAGCTGATAGAAGAGCAACTTTGACTGAAATAACCACTCGTTACAACCGAGGTATGCAGCAAAGCATTTGTGAAGCCACAACACGCACAACCTTGAGGCGGATGGGCTACAACAGCAGAAGACCCCACCGGGTACCACTCATCTCCACTACAAATAGGAAAAAGAGGCTACAATTTGCACGAGCTCACCAAAATTGGACAGTTGAAGACTGGAAAAATGTTGCCTGGTCTGATGAGTCTGGATTTCTGTTGAGACATTCAGATGGTAGAGTCAGAATTTGGCGTAAACAGAATGAGAACATGGATCCATCATGCCTTGTTACCACTGTGCAGGCTGGTGGTGGTGGTGTAATGGTGTGGGGGATGTTTTCTTGGCACACTTTAGGCCCCTTAGTGCCAATTGGGCATCGTTTAAATGCCACGGCCTACCTGAGCATTGTTTCTGACCATGTCCATCCCTTTATGACCACCATGTACCCATCCTCTGATGGCTACTTCCAGCAGGATAATGCACCATGTCACAAAGCTCCAATCATTTCAAATTGGTTTCTTGAACATGACAATGAGTTCACTGTACTAAAATGGCCCCCACAGTCACCAGATCTCAACCCAATAGAGCATCTTTGGGATGTGGTGGAACGGGAGCTTCGTGCCCTGGATGTGCATCCCACAAATCTCCATCAACTGCAAGATGCTATCCTATCAATATGGGCCAACATTTCTAAAGAATGCTTTCAGCACCTTGTTGAATCAATGCCACGTAGAATTAAGGCAGTTCTGAAGGCGAAAGGGGGTCAAACACAGTATTAGTATGGTGTTCCTAATAATCCTTTAGGTGAGTGTATATTTATTAGTGCTGTCAAATCGATTAATCGCATCCAAAATAAAAGTAAAATGATTACATAATATATGAGTGTACTGTGTATAATTATTATGTATATATAAATGCACATGCATGTATATATTTAAGAATTAAAATTATATAATTGTATAAATATATACAGTATATACATGCAAATATTTCTTTAATATATACATGCATGTGTGTGTATTTATATATAGCCTAAATAATAATTATACACAGTACACACATATATTATGTAATCATTTTACTTTTATTTTGGATGCGATTAATCACGATTAATCGATTTTATATATATATATGTGTGTGTGTATGTGTGTGTGTGTGTGTGTGTGTATATGTGTGTGTATGTGTGTGTGTGTGTGTGTGTGTGTGTGTGTGTGTGTGTGTGTGTGTGTATATGTGTGTGTATGTGTGTGTGTGTGTGTGTGTGTGTGTGTGTGTGTGTGTGTATGTGTGTGTGTGTGTGTGCTTTCATATACAAATATCCCAATCTTTAAAAGCAGAATGAAATTGTAATGATTTCTTATTGCATTATTTTTATTATTATTATTAATATTATTATTTACACTGTTTTTTTCACAGAGCCGATTCGGCCATCGTGTTTAAAACTCAAATTAGAATATAGTTGTAATTATGTCAAAT
>CM077206.1:2030678-2033178 GCA_039654625.1 Rhinogobio ventralis | reverse complement strand
GACACGCTTCATTTCTTGCAGATAGACTCAACCGATTTTTCTTTTGACCAAACAGAATTGGCTGCAAACATTTTGTGGTTGTGTGTTCAAATTGAAGGGATTGACAATGTCGTTCAGGTTTGCTGGAATGTAATTGTATCACGTGCTGTACCTCAAAAGCGTCTGTTGAACACCTGGACATTAATTTAACTAACTATATGAAGCATTGGTTTAATGGGATAATTCACCCAAAATTATGATTCTGTCCTTATTTATTCACTCTTATGTCTTTTCAAATCTTATAAAAGCCAAGCAGAAGGTTCATGTTTCTCTTTTCCATACAATGAAATCAGACAAATTAAAAAATCAACCTTTATTCTGAGCCTCTGTCTGAAATTATCCTTTTTTAAGGCGCTGCTCCTTTAAGGCTAGTCAGTAAACGCCCACTTTTATGATTGGCTAAAGTCATTGTGTAGGAAACCGTATCAACGTCCGCTCACTATTGCAGAGTTTTATTTGCTTTTGATGCAATGTGGCAGTGGGCGGAGCCTATGGTGCGAAGATGTGTAACTATACGTCAATGTCTTGGCGGGCATATGCAAATATATTTGCTTGTATAATATCACAGGTCACCCAATATCAAAAAGAGCCATTTTTGGAGCTTGATTAAATAATTGTTTTGTTTATAGTTAGGACGTGTTAAACTATGAAACTTGCAGGATTTTTTAATGGTACAAAGACCTCTTATACACTATATTGCCAAAAGTATTGGGACACCCCTCCAAATCCCTGAGTTCAGGTGTTCAATCTCTTCATGGCCACAGGTGTATAAATCAAGCACTAGGCATGCAGACGCTTCTACAAACATTTGTGAAAGAATGGGTCGCTCTCAGGAGCTCAGTGAACTCAAGCGTGGTACCGTGATAGGTTGCCACCTGTGCAATAAGTCCATTCCTGAAATTTCTTCACTACTAAATATTCCACGCTCAATTGTTAGTGGGATTATAACAAAGTGGAAGCAATTGGGAACAACAGCAACTCAGCCATGAAGTGATAGGCCATGTAAAAGGTAGGCCACGAGGTTGGGCTTGGCCCCTTTAGTTCCAGTGAAAGGAACTCTTAATGCTTCAGCACACCAAGACATTTTGGACAATTTCATGCTCCCAACTTTGTGGGAACAGTTTGGGGACGGCCCCTTCCTGTCCCAACATGACTGCGCACCAGTGCACAAAGCGTCGGTCCATAAAGGCATGGATGAGCGAGTTTGGTGAGGAGGAACTTGACTGCCCTGCACAGAGTCCTGAGCCCAAAGAACACATTTGGGATGAATTAGAGCGGAGACTGCGAGCCAGGCCTTCTCGTCCAACATCAGTGCCTGACCTCACAAATGCGCTTCTAGAAGAATGGTCAAAAATTCCCACAAACACACTCCTAAACCTTGTGGAAAGCCTTCCTAGTAGAGCGGAAGCTGTTATAGCTGCAAAGGGTGAGCCAACTCCATATTAAACCCTATGGATTAAGAATGGGATGTCATTAAAGTTCATGTGCATGTAAAGACAGGCATCCCAAAACTTTTGGCAATATAGTGTATGTCTAAAAATCAAGGCAAATTTGATTTCTCAAGTCATGACTCCTTTAAAGGGGTTTTATTAAAGGGTCCATGTCTTTTTCTTCAAAACCCCAGAGATAAAAACTGTCTGCACTCAATTCTGTTAATTCTCATGACAAACATTCATATGGAAATCGCAAGTGTCGATCATTTATTTGTCATTTGCAGTTCTTTGGAGACTGTTTGCTTTAAAGGCTCAATGGAGAGATGATTGACAGTCACTCTTAAAGTTGAGACATGAGCAGATAAGACGGCTAAGCGGCGTCTGTCTCACTCACTCACTTGCAGCCAGAATCAACCACACACTGTACTAAGAATAGTGTAAGTGTGTGTGTGTGTGTAGGTCATGTGGAAGGGTAAGTGCCTCTCTGATCGTGCATCAAGCTTGTTGCTGGATCTTCGGTGTATTTCAGACTCGGTTAAGAGCCGCGGATGACAAGGCAGTAGCAAGATGGATCTGACACACATGTGGAAGCACACACACGTGTCTCAGGGGAATACGCTATTTTTCTTTGCAGCGTGAAATCAAATATTTTCCAGTTCTGTATTTGTCATTTGGGTCAATTCTGTCATGCATATCAAGAGTTTCAGTCACCAGTTAGCTTCATTTAACACTTCAGTCAAGCACCGTTGCAATCAGAATATAGGTGGTATCACTTAGTACACTACACACACCCTAGAGAATATTGACAGCCTAAGCAAACAGGGAAAATCTGTGCTTTAAAGTAAAGTGCATGGTGCAGGTGTAATTAGGGCGTGTCCGAATCCACTTTTGCTAGTTTAACGATGGAAAAAACAGTCAGCGCGCCCGGCACACGGTCCAAAAGGGTGGTCTCTCGTCTCTTAATGAGTCATGGGTGTGTTTTGGGCGTAACGTGCAATAAACCAATCAGAGTCTCATCTCCTATTCCC
>CM077206.1:1990678-2025678 GCA_039654625.1 Rhinogobio ventralis | reverse complement strand
CAAACAAACTTTACTTACATTATCTCATTTTGGATTCCTATGGGCTGAGTCCTAATGTCTACACACACACACACACACATACACACAGATGTGGCTCTTATAAGAGTTGAATCTCAGTGGATTGGACAGGGTGCAAGAGAAAAGACTAATTCAGACCGGCACGTTATTCTGCAGCTGTCTGATACAACATGATCTAACATCCGCTCTCTCTCTCTTTAATGTGTCATGAGTGTGTGTGTGGCCAGATGGCACATCCCCACTTCTGAGAGGGATTTTTCAAACAAACAACAAACTTGTGCGCCAACAACCACCTCAAAAACAAACAGCCGCCTCACAAACAAACACACAGCGCGAGCAAGAAAATGCATTATTCAGGAGGACGCTGCTTATAATTCATGTTCATAAATTAGCTTCTTCAGTTGTGCCGTCAGAGACTGAAACAACACACCATTCAGAAGCACACTACAAACTCCGCCTCAAGAGGTTCATCAAAGAATCCTGAAAAACAAAATGTATCCCAGCACTTTTAAAAAAGGAACATTTACTGATCCCAAGCTAGTGTGTATATAATTTCAGTCAGTATAAATGAAAACCTGTACAACAAATACCATTTTCTGGCATTGCATTAATGAGAATGGGGGGTAAAAAGTGTTGAATCGTCATGAAAATGTCACAATGCAAAACAATCTTTAATAAATAGGCTTCATGTTCTTTAAAGGTGAAGTGTGTCATTTGTAGAAGTAAAAATCATTCCATTTTGGATAATTCCCCCCCAAAAAAGTATAAGCATTGACCTTTTGGTGCTTTCCAAACATTGATCTTTCCAGGAAACCTTTTGTAATTATGTTTGCGGCTCTAGTTTTACAGTACAAACTTTACTTTGCAATATAATTTCGCCTTTCTTTCCTTTGATTATGCATGTTCCTGGATTTGTGAGATTTACTCGAGCTCTTTCTGTGTGTGTGTGTGTGTGTGTTTCTCCTGTCGTACTGTTGTCTGCTCTCTCTCTTGTTTTCTTCTTCTCTCTGGATGTGTAGGGAATTCATAACGTCAGAGAAACGCTGAGCGCCGAGAGAGAGCGTAACCACTGCAAATACTGGATGGAGTCTATTTTTGTCTCGGAACATGAGATTGACTGTTAAATGCACACACGTACGCGCAAACACGCGCACATGCACACACACACGCACACTGTATTTATAGAGCATGTTGGAGTTTCTGTCCTCCTTCACAACGCAACATTTATATGCATGTACAAAACATCTAGTGCATGAACACAAATTACATTGCATTATATACATTATATTACATCAGGAACATATAAGCAGAAGTTCATCCACTTAGAAAAATAAGCTTAAAAAAAAAATTATTTCGAGAATTCATGTTCATGCTTTAAGCTGAGTGAGTGAGTGTGTGTGTGAATGTGTGTCTGTGCGTGCGTGTGTGTGTCTGTGCGTGTGAGTTTGTGTGTAGGTGTGTGCGCGTGTGTCTGTGCATGTGTGTGAGTGTGTGTGTGAGTGTGTGTGTGTGTGAGAGTCTGTGTCTGTGTGTGAGTGTGCGTGTGTGTGTGTGTGCATGTGAGTGTGTTTCAGTGTGTGTGTGTGCTTGTGAGTGTGCGTATGTGTCTCTGTGTGTGTGTGCATGTGAGTGTGTTTGAGTGTGTGTGTCTGTGTGCGTGTGTGTGTGTGTGCGTGGGTGTGTGTGTGAGTGTGCGTATGTGTCTGTCTGTGTGTGCGTGCGTGAGTGTGAGAGTGTCTGTGTCTGTGTGTGGGTGGGTGTGTGTGAGAGTGAGTGTGAGCGTGCGTGTGCATGTGATTGTGTATGTGATTATGCGTGTGAATGTGTGTGTGTGCTGGGAAATACTGAGGATGAAAAACAAATGTTGTGAGTGTTGAGTGTGCCGTTCTTGTGATGTGTGTGACGTTCTCCTTGGTTTTAAACCTCAGCGAACATTGTCAGAAACATCACACTAAATATAACACACACCCTGACAGCGATCCGAACCGCCGGATTCCCTCGCTACTTTGAAGAATTCCAATTACTGTCAGTGTTTTCTGTGTGTGTGTGTGTGTGTGCAGGCTAATCACAGCTCAGTCATCAAAGACAGTTGTGTGTGTGTGTGTGTGTGTTTTTTCCACTGTAATTAGTGTTTGTTCAGGATGCTGTGAAAATTTGCTTAAAGAAACAATAAATAAACTATATTGAACGGGGGGTGTTTGAATTTCAGAGAAAAAATCTCCACAGATACGAGCGAATCGAACCGCTTTCGCTTTAAATTGGCATTCAAACCGACGATGGATTTTTATGGGCTGCCTAAACTTGTGAGGGTAAATCAAGCAGAACCAGACAAGCCGCTCACAACACTGACCTTCTCTCTCTATGCAATCTATAGAGGCGTGAGGATATATCGCCCAACAACAGAGCCAATCTAGATTCAATTACCAACTGGGCCAAGAGGGCAATTTATAACTAAACACACACACTCACACACACACACGTGTGGACGCTCCTGAGGATGGGAGAGGTCGCGCTGCATGTATTAAACTCCTGTGTTTACCGTGGAGAATGGTGAGGAATTCAGCGTCATGACTTTCTGAACATAATTCATTGCTGAAATCTCAAGTGCATCCCGCTTACGATTCATAAGCCGAAATCCACAGCGAACAGAATTTGAATTTATTGCTGAAATGAATTTCCTTAGTCACAAAGGTGTGTGCATGCATTTGCATTCTGAATAATTGTGCATCATAATCATAACCATGTGCATTATGTGATTTATGTGAGCTCATGAAAAACGTTATATGCTGTTGATTCGATCTGGTCAATCCTGGTGTGTTACAAATCCAAAAAGTGCTGTTTTTCCTCAGTATTTTGTATTGTTTTCCAGTTTTTTTTAAAGGTGCAGTAAGCAATTTCTGAGAGACGCTGTTGTAGGTGGATCGAACTGAGCAGCACAACACACTTAGCAATAGGGGCGTGTCCACTCATGATGGGGGAGGAGAGAGAGTGAGCCAATCATAAGTAGAGGGCGTGTTCACTCATGATGGGGGAGGACAGAGAGTGAGCCAATCAGAAGTAGAGGGCGTATCCACTCATTGTGGGGGAGGAGAGAGAGTGAGCCAATCAGAAGTAGAGGGCGTGTCTACTAATGATGGGGGAGGACAGAGAGTGACCCAATCAGCAGTAGGGGGCGTGTCCACTCATGATGGGGGAGGACAGAGAGTGAGCCAATCAGAAGTAGAGGGCGTGTCCACTCATGATGGGGGAGGAGAGAGAGTGAGCTAATCAGCAGTAGAGGGTGTGTCCAATCATGATGGGGAGGAGAGAGAGTGAGCCAATCAGAAGCAAAGGATGTGTGTACTCATGATGGGGGAGGAGAGAGAGTGAGCCAATCAGCTAATCAGCAGTAGGGGGCGTGTCCACTCATGATGGGCGAGGAGAGAGAGTGAGCCAATCAGCTAATCAGCAGTAGGGGGTGTGTCCACTCATGATGGGGGAGGAGAGAGAATGAGCCAATCAGCAGTACGGAGCGTGTCCACTCATGATGGGGGAGGAGAGAGAATGAGCCAATCAGCAGTAGAGGGCATGTCCACTCATGATGGGGGAGGATGACAGACTTTGACTTTGACGTTTCAGAACCACCAAACCAACATTTGAGATGCTGCGATGCCATTGGTCCTAGTTAGGCCAGTTATCCAATCACATCCTCTGCTGAGGGATTTATTCAGTAAATGTGTTTCCATCATAGTTTATGCGCAAGTCTTCTTATTAGATACTAAATTTATCCTCCCCAAATTGAGTGTATATATTTTTTATGAGCATTTTATGCGCATCTTGGCGTTTCCAACCAGTGTTTTTTAATGAAATATCCAAAAATGCCTGACTTGTCATCCTGTCCTTCTCCTCCAGGTTTTACTGGGATCTCACCATGCTGCTCCTGATGGTGGGAAATCTAATCATCATTCCCGTGGGCATCACCTTCTTCAAAGACGAGCACACGCCGCCGTGGATCGTCTTCAACGTGGTTTCCGACACCTTCTTCCTCATGGACCTGGTGCTGAACTTCCGCACGGGGATCGTCAAGGAGGACAACGCAGAGATCATTCTGGACCCTCAGCAGATCAAGATCAAATATCTGCGCTCCTGGTTTGTGGTGGACTTCATCTCCTCCATCCCTGTGGACTACATTTTCCTCATTGTGGAGACGCGCATTGATTCGGATTTCTACAAGACGGCGCGCGCTCTGCGGATCGTACGCTTCACGAAGATCCTGAGTCTTCTGCGACTGCTGCGTCTCTCGCGTCTCATACGCTACATCCACCAGTGGGAGGAGGTGAGTGACACTTCTGAGGGTTTGTGACAGCGTCCACCGCTCTATATGTGATGATAATTTGATCTGCATAGCTCGCTGTTTCATAGGAGTTGTCAGTTATGTATCGTTTAAAGGGTCCATAACACACACAGTTTCTGCCAGTCTCATGTTAATCTTGGGTATCTATAGAGTAGTGTTGATCCTTCATATCTCCCAAGAGTCTTTAGTTTTATCAGATTTATACAAGACAGATACACTGTACCGTTCCCTTTCGAACGGTCAGTCGTACTGGTCGAAGTCGCCATGGGAAAACTTCTTTTTACCTCGATATACTGAAGCCTTTCATAAAATCACACAGTGCTACTGCACAGCCATAACAGTGTAGAAGACTCTTGCACGCTCTTGGCTGGCCAGTGGGAACTGCATGAACCAATGGCAGAACGGTGTAACTGCGCGAACCAACCGGTGTGAAGCTGAGCGCAGACCGGGGCATCTGCCTATAAAAGATGCCCGCTTTGCCATATAATTCAGATTATTCTCCTTTAGCGACGATCTTCGGACCCTCGCTGATCCCTGCTCAAAGCCTTCACCTTCTTCGCTGAGAACAGACGAGCCAGCCCGGACCATCCTGCGATCGAGTCAGCGGCCTGATATCAGCGCGCTCAATCGCCAGCGTTCCCGCGAGCTGTTTCCATGCGCTCTCCGGCGAAACACTACGGTGTATCCTTTCTAAGCAAAACCTTGCATCTAAAAGAGCAGCAACATTTTAATGTCGCACCACACGTGTGGCACATGCAGTTCTGAACTGCATGAGGAGGACGGCCACGGTGAGTGTGTTATCTGTCTGGGCAAGGCCCACGCGGATGCAGCTCTCACCTGGTCCGGCTGCTCTCACTGCGAGAGTATGCCCATTTCCTCTCTCCGCTCACGGATAGCGCTCTTTTCAGAGCGTGACCCGCCCCTTTTTCTCTCCCGTTCCCTTTCCCATCCGAACCTCCGAATGGTATTAGAACGCCACTTATGGCTGAACTTGATGGAGATTAAGGACAAGACCGCCTTCCTGGATGCTTTGATCACGGCCAATGGCCTATTTTGGCCTGAACTGCGTCAGCGTCCTAGTCAGATGAAGCAGTTCCCTCCCAAGCATCAGGGACCCCGGCCTAAGATAACGCTGGACCCTGAACAGAAGAAGCAGTCCTGATCGGCAGAACAGGAAGAGGAGAGGGTTGGTTCCCGCCAAGGCCGGACCACCCCCCAAAAAGCTCAACGTTTTCTCCCAGCGGCCCGTTCCAGTTCCGGCCAGGGAAGAAAATGTTGTTGTTGTGTGTGGTGAGTGCCTATTGAAAAAGGGGGCCATAGAGGCGGTGCCTCCAGCCCAGAGTGAGTCAGGCTTTTACAGCCGCTACTTCCTCATCCCCAAAAAAGATGGCAACCTCAGGCCCATCTTAGACCTCAGACATCTGAACAGGGTCCTTATCAAACGGCCCTTCAGAATGTTAACGCTGAGACAGATCATCGTGCAGGTTCGCCCGATGGACTGGTTTTTCTCAGTGGATCTGAAAGATGCTTACTTTCATATCCAAGTTATTTGCCGTCACAGACCGTTCTTGAGATACGCGTTCGACAGGAAGGTCTACCAGTACACAGTCCTACCATTCGGTCTGTCCCTGGCCCCCCGCACTTTCACGAAGTGCATGGATGCAGCTCTCTCCCCTTTAAGACAAATAAGAATGCACATTTTGAACTACCTCGGCGACTGGCTCATTCTGGCCCGGTCAGAGGCAGAATTAGAATCTCACTAATCTGTGGTACTCAGCCACCTAGAATGCCTGGGTCTCAGAATAAATACAGCCAAGAGCTTGTTGCTTTCCAGGCAGAGAATCTCTTTCCTGGGGGCGTTTTTAGACTCAACCCAAATTAGGGTGTGGCTGTCGAACGGGAACCAACAGACCCCTGAGAACCTTTCAGAGAATGCTAGGCCTTATGGCATCAGCTTCTCCAGTACTTCCGCTGGGTATGCTGCACATGCGCACCCTGCAGTACTGGCTGAAACCACGGGTTCCTCCCCAAGCTTGGCGTTAAGGCCAACTTCGGCTCAGGGTGGGCCACGGTTGTGTCAAAGCCCTTGCCCCTTGGTCAAAACCCCGCCTCTACGAGTCAGGGGTGAACTTGTGGACAGTTTCGAGATGAATGGTGGTCACCACGGACACCTCCAACATGGGTTGGGGAGCTCTGTGCGAGGGCAAACCGGCCTTCAGCTCGTGGTCAAGCACGGAGTCACTGATGCACATAAACTGCCTAGAAATGCTGGCAGTAGTGTTAGCCCTCAAAATCTTCCTACCATGTCTTTCGGGTCACCATGTCCTAGTCCGCATGGAAAACACAACAGTGGTTTCCTACATAAACCGCCAAGGTGGGCTCAGGTCGAGACGGCTCAACCAGCTGGTCAGAAGTCTCCTCCTATGGGCAGAGGGCAAACTGCTCGCTAAAAGCAGTGCACGTGCCAGGAAAATTTAACCAGGGAGCAGACATTCTCTCCAGGGGTCTGGTGGCCCCAGGGGAATGGACCCTCCATCCTCAGACGGTTCAGATAATATGGCAAGTTTTCAGGAGGGCGGAGGAGGGCAGAGGTCGACCTCTTCGCCTCTGAAGACAACTGTCATTGCCCAACATATTTTTCAAAGAGCAAGGATGCGCTGGCCCACGAATGACCCAGCAGTCTGCTTTATGCTTTTCCTCCAGTCCCGCTCCTTCCCCAAGTCTTGAAAAGAATCAGGGAGAGCGAGCACACAGTCCTGTTAGTGGCTCCACTCTGGCGGACCCATCATTGGTTTCCCGAGTTGATTCAGCTGTTATCAGCAGCCCCATGGCCAATTCCCCTGAGGAAGGACCTCCTTTCTCAGGCGAACGGGACAAATGGCACCCCTGTCCCAAAATGTGGGCGCTACATGTGTGGCCCCTCAAAGGGGGCTCAGGGACCTCCCAGCGAGTGTCCTGAGTACTATAAGTGAGGCTAGAGCTCCGTCCACTAGGCGTCTCTATGCCCTCAAATGGTCAGTGTTCTCTGGATGGTGTTCAACCAGAAACCAGGACCCATTATCATGCAATGTATCACAGATACTCGTTTTTCTGCAAGAGATGTTGGATGCAGGACGTACTCCATCCACACTCAAAGTCTACGTGGCAGCCATCGCCGCTTTCCATGCGCCGATAGCTGGCTAGTCAGTGGGCAGGAACGACATGATTGTCCATTTCCTAAAGGGAGCCAGAAGACTCAACCCCCCTAGGCCCCCTACGGTGCCCTCCTGGGACCTTTCACTGGTCGTACGAGCACTGAAAGAGCCTCTATTCGAATCGTTACAGACGGCTGAATTAAAGCCACTCACGCTAAAAACTGCCCTGCTGTTAGCACTGGCATCATTAAGCGTGTTGGTGACATGCAAGCGCTCTCCGTGAGCACTTCCTGTCTGGAGTTTGGCCCAGGTGACTGTAAGGTCATCCTTAAACCAAGACATGGTTATGTGCCCAAAGTGCTTTCAACACCGATTAAAACCACAGGTGGTCACCCTCTCTGCTCTCCCTCCCTCAGTGGACGAGAGACAGTTGCATCTGCTCTGCCCAGTGAGGGCACTTAGGGCATACGTTGAGCGGTCCTCCCACTTTAGACAGTCGGAGCAGCTCTTTGTAAGCTTTGGTGGCCGCACCAAAGGACTTCCGGTCACCAAGCAAAGTCTATTCAGATGGCTGGTCGATGCTATCGCATTAGCCTATGATTCAATGGGCCTACAATGTCCCATAGGTTACAAGGCTCACTCCACTAGAGGCATGGCCTCTTCCTGGACGTGGTCCAGTGGAGTTTCCATTGGTGATATCTGTAGAGCGGCAGGCTGGTCCTCACCATCTACATTTACCAGATTCTACAGCCTGGAGGTCCCTGCGCTGCAGGCACAAATCCTTGCTGTGTAATAAGAGTTAGGCGGCCTCAGTGAGCCCGCCCCCTTATGAGTGGCACTTGGAGACTTTGTTCTTAATGCTCCAGTGTTATACACAATGCTCTTCCCACTGGCCAGCCGATAGCGTGCAAGAGTCCTCTACACTGTTATGGCTGTGCAGTAGCACTGCGTGATTTTATGAAAGGCTTCAGTAGAGGAAAAAGGAGTTTTCCCATGGCGTCTTCGACGCAGTACTCGTTCCCTTATCTCAGGGAATCGAGGTTACATTGATAACCGAGTACGATTCTTTCTGAAGACAGCTGAGCTCGTGGAGGCGTGCAGTGGGCGGAGCTAAAGAGTCTCACACACACACACACACACACACACACACACCATGGCATTATCCCTGGATATCTTTCGATTCACTATATGTTGGTGTTGTTCACATTATATGCACTTACGTGCCGATTGCCAACAAAACACACATTTAATGCAGTTTCACTCACCGCCTGCGGTTTCCACTCATGACCGGGAACAAACACACACACTTGCAGAACTCCACAAACACAAACTGCATTCCCTTAACGCTGGGTTTTTTGTGAAGCTGAACAAGGTGATCTTTCCCTCACACCAGAAACACACTTCTTTAGTGACATTGTTGATCTCTTGGTCTAAAAACACAATGGCAGCGCCGTCGACGGCTCCCGTAACGAAGCTCGTTGATGGGCTCTTGCTCTCGCTCTGGGTGGTGTGTGTGTGTGTGCTCATCCGGGAGAAATGCCCATGCAAGGAATTTTGCCCTTCATGGTGTCACACAGGGCTATACTCGAAAAAAACTTTCTGAAACTTGTTTGAATCCTGAAGGAGTGTATTTGGCACAGAAATAATCCGTCATATGTCCAGCTCGTGTTTTTTAAATTTTGTCCATGGTAGCATGAGAATCAACTCTAACAGTGTAAATAAGGCCCCCCCCCCTTTAATGGAATAGTTCAGCCAAAACTGTTTCTGTCTTATCAAGACGCAAATTTGACGCCAATCAGTGCATGCACATTAAATGCTTTGTGAAAAATGTATATTCTGATTGCAGCAATTTTTCTAATGCAGTGTTTACATTGTTGTTGAAAGTATGCCAATTTACACATTTTCTGCTATTATTTTCCGGGAGATCTGAGATGTTGATTATACAATACACTCAGTTATTAGTTACTTACTTTACTAATCTATTTAGGACTTGAACATGTCTCACCTTCAAAAATGCCAGCCAACATTGTTACGAAAATTATAATAATAATAATAATTATTGTTATTTTTATTATATTATATTGATAAAAAATATATAATAATAATAATAACAATTATTATTATTATTTGTATTAATGTGCATTTAAAAAAAAAAAATTCTATAAAATAATATACTCAATAACTTTAATCAGGACTCAAACACTTCTCATCTTCCAAAAATGCCAGACAACACTGCCATGAAAATTTATAATAATATTATTGTTGTTATTATATATATATATATATATATATATATATATATATATATATATATATATATATATATATAACTATTTTTATTGGTAGTAGTAGTAGTATTGGTAGTAGTAGTATTTTTATTTAATATTTAATTATAATTATAATCATAACTATTATTATTATTATTTTTTTTTGTGTTTTTATGAAATAATATACACAATAACTTAATTAGGAATCAAACACTTCTCATCTTCAAAAATGCCAGACAACTGTCATGAAAATTAATAATAATAATAATAATTATTATTATTATATATTGATGTCATGTTAATTCAGTCAAATGCTACTGCATATACAGTGAGTATATGATGAATTTCATATTGAGTTCTCTGATGCTTGACTGCAGATGCTTGATTTAGTGTCTTGGCAATTATGAGCATAGTTTGAGAGATTTGTGAGATTTGCTCTGTCTTGTAGAAATGCGTGCGATACAGAAGAGATCTCGTTTGACTGAATCCAGTGTGTTCTCTGCAGAAATCACAGCATATGTTCCACGACTCTCTCTTTCAGTCCTGAAGGTTTGGCAGAAATCAAAGTGTCGAGTCTCACACGTATCAATGAATGAATATTTCAGAGTAGAGTGTGAACATTAGCCTGTAATTTCCTCTGCTCCTCTTGAGGATTGGTCTGGATGGTGATTACAGCGATGATTAGAAGCGGTGCTCTCTCTCTGATCGGGTGAACAGGGTCTCGGCGGTGAGAAGTGGAGCTGTAGACGCAGCTGGTGCCTCATTTAGTCGGGCCGCGTTCGCTCTCACGACAACAGGTCACACACTTCTCCATAGCAGCGCGCCGCAAATTCAACGGATCCTGTTAGAAGTGTGCAAGAGGCCTGAAGACTCAATAACATCATGAGACTCGCTTCACAACAGCATTTCTAAAGCTGAGGATTACATCAGTGATATATGTTTGATATTTAATATCTTCCTTCAGTTACTCTGAGCAATATAGCAGATATTTATGAAATAATAATAGTTTTAATATAATTAGTAGTAATAATAAATAAAGTAGTAGTTTTCTGATGATTAATTGTCATACAAATCATTTTGTCACTTACAGTGTAAACCTAATGTGATACAATATAATATAATAATAATTATATAATTTAATAAAATGTATTATTAATAATAATAAGAATAATTAATTATTATAATAAATATAGCCCATACGATTTACTTTAAAAATGACTAAATATATAATATAACATAATATAATATAATGCATTGTAATGTAATGTAATTATTCACGTTTAGTTTCAGTTTGTTGTATCTGTCACATGTTCCTTTGTTCTGTTTCCCGCCACTCGTCTGTCTCCATGGTTACCATCATCATTAGTTCATTTGTGTCAGCTGTGATCTGTTAATTATCGCTATATAAGTTCTTCCCTGTTCACTCAGTCTCTGTCCGGCCACCGTTATGATAGATGTGTTGTGCTTTTGCCTGTCTTTAGTTTATTTGCGATTAAACTACTATCTGAACTGTGTCTGCCTGTCTTCCTGCCTACACAAACCCGTGACTATAATATAATATAATGTTATAATAATAATAATAATTATATAGGTACTATAATACAAATTATTATTAATAATAATTATTATAATAAAATAATAAAATAGGCCCATATGATTTATTTAACAATTTAATAAATAATATAATATAAATTATATATTATAATAAAAAATATTAATAATGATAATTATTGTAATAATAAATAATAATAATGTATCATTATAATTATCATTTTAATTATAATTTATAATAATAATAATAAAAATAAAATAGGGCCATATGATTTAACAATTAAAAAAAATATTTTATAATAATACATTTTAAAATATATTTATATATTATTATAATAAAATAGGCCTATTTGATTTTTTTTATTTACTTTAAAAAATACTAATTATATAGTATAATCAAAACCAACATTTTGTTTTACAACATTTTTTTATATTTTTTTATTTGGCAAAATGTGATTGAAATCACACAACAGGCCTAAATGTAATATAATATAATTATATTATATAATTGCAGGGTTCACAGATGTCCTGGTGTGTTTTTTTTATGTTTTAGCGTATATATTAATCCTCCTCGTGTTTATGTAGTGAATGATGAATGAACTTGGTGAATGACTTTATTATTTTACTTTGATTTTACTGTATTTTAGACAATCAGGCCCAAAAGCTTCTGTGTGATGGAGGAAAGTGCAGACAGAGGATCACAGATGAATCGAACTGACCTAGAGACGCTGTAGTTAGTGTGTGTGTGTGTGTGTGTGTAACAGATGAGATTAGTGCCGTAATGTGACAGAAAGAGAGCGGAAATGGAAGGCCATCGCATTAAAAGTTCAATTTTTAAAGGAACAGTCCCAGCTTTTACATTAGTTTAATGGTGTTAATGGCTATTTTTTGCCACTGAATGATTGAGAGTAACTGCTGGGATACAGCAAAAAATTCAGCAAAAACTAATTAAATTAATCAAAAATGACATTTATATTGGTATTAAAAGATTTCTATCTCAAATAAATGTTCTTTGAAAATAAAAGTATCACAAAAATCTGAATTTCATCACTGATAATAATCATAAATGTCTCTTGAGCAGCAAATCAAAAATGAGAATGATTTGTGAAGGATCATGTGACACTGAAGACTGGAGTAATGATGATAAATTCAGCTTTGATCACAGGAATAAATTACACTTTACTATATATTCACATAGAGAATTTACATTGTAATAATATTTCATGATTTTTACAGTATTTTTGATCAAATAAATTCAGCTTTGATTACAGGAATAAATTAAGTTTAACATATATTCACTTAGAAAACAGTTATTAAAAAATGCAATTTTTACAGTATTTTTGATCAAATATATGCAGCCTTGGTGAGCAGAAGAGACGTATTTCAAAAACACACTTAAATGGACTGAAAATATTTGAATGTTATGCATTAAGTTGGTTTTGATTTTGGAGCTGAACTTTTTGAGTCTGATAATTTTTGTCTAATGCATCCTCTTATCATAGTTCCAGCTTTGGACAGTTTCCTCAAGGAAGTCTCTCTCTCTCTCTCTCGCTCTCCTGTGAGTGAATCCAGTTAGTCAGCATGTGATTAAATCAAACTCAAATGAAGGCTTAATGACTGACTCCTGCGATCAGCAGATGCTCTCGCTGAGACGGCCATCAAAACAACCCTCGCTCTCAGCATCCAGGGGCGTTTTCAGGCCATCACTGAGAGCATTAATGAAGTGGGTGTTTTTAGGAGCTCAAGCACCCCCTTTTGGCTCATGTTGTACTAATGACAAAGCTTAAGCGCTCTCTTTGCGTGCACGGGACGGCTCTCAGCTCTTCTCAATGGCAGGAGTTTGCACGAGCAACATTAGCATTAGGGATCATTCTGAAGGCGTTCATGTTGCGGGACCATCTGTGTTTGTTTATTGAGTGGAGGCAGGGAGTCCGTCTCTATTAGTATCGGCATCAGGGATGGTTCTGATTTATGGCTCGTGTCGTCTCGATTGGATGTTCTGGATGGAAAGCATAACGTCCAATATGGTGCATGGGTCTCTGAGGTTCTTCAGTGGCAGACACAAGAGGTTTTCCTGGTTCTGACTGCTAAAACACAAATATAACAGTTTAGTCTGGTTTGGAGTCGCACACCGGACATCTAGGTTGAGGTAAAGTCTGCTGGAGGAGTTTTAGCGGCATATTAAGGGATGTAAGAAGGTTTAGCAACATAAAAGGCAAATGTAAGATAAATATGCACACAGCAGGTGGGCTCTAAATCCGTGTAAACCAAGACTCTACAAACACCCTCAGCTTTGCTTCATGGCAGGTTTCTGAACGTCTCCTATGAACGTTTCCTCTAGGATTCAGCTTGTGTAATGTGTATATGTGAATGACACTATGCGTTATGCCGGGTTCAGACTACACAATACCAGCCTGATCTGTTGTGTCAGGATGCAAGAATTGAACATTTTATCTCATATAGTGAACAACAACCAAATTTACAACATCCTGACAGAAAGACTGTGATCTTTGATGTTGACCAATAGCAGCACAGCTTTCAAACATGGCAAATGCTGGTTTTGTTGCTTCTAGGTGGAGCTCTTTCTTTTTGGGGCTTTTCTGATGGCAAGAGAGCCAGTACAAAAAAACACACCACTTTGGTAGCCGTTGTTTGTTTACGCTCTTGTTTCCTGAAGTCAGTGGCTAGTTCCTCCTTCTTGATGACATCACGCATGTCGTTAAAGATGGCAAGCGATGATAGGTCGGGAAGTGACACTGAAATGCTTCTTGTCCATGACACAAATTTAAGAGTAAAAATGCCTAATCTCACACAGTAACAGACAAACATCCTTCATATGAAATGAAGGTTTGTAGTTTTAATTAGATGATATTATATTATATTATAATTTTTTTTTAATAAATCATATATAACAATTTAATATTATTTTATTATAATTATTTTATTTTATTATTATAATAACTATCATTATTAATACATTTTTATAATAGTGTATAATTATTATTATATTATATTTTATTATTAAATTGTTAAATAAATCATATTTAACAATTTAATAATATTTAGTTTTTTTATTATTATTATATGCAGTCAGGCAAGTCCCGTTCCCCTGGCAACCGCCAAACCCAGACTCGGCCATGGGATTGCAGACAGAGAAGCGTGATTGGTCCCTCCAGAGAACACGTCTCACTGCTCTAGAGTCCAGTGGTGGCGCGCTTTACCCCACTGCATCCCACGCTTTGCATTGCTCTTGGTGATGTAAGGCTTGGATGAGCTGCTCGGCCATGGAAACCCATTCCATGAAGCTCTCTACACACTGTTCTTGAGCTCATCTGAAGGCCACAGAAGTTTGGAGGTCTGTAGCTATTGACTCTGCAGAAAGTTGACGTCTTCTGCGCACTGTGACCCTCAGCATGCGCTGACCCCGCTCTGTGATTTTACGTGGCCTATCACTTCATGGCTGAGTTGCTGTTGTTTCCAATTGCTTCCACTTTGTTATAATCCCACTAAAAGTTGAGCGTGGAATATTTAGTAGTGAGGAAATTTCAGGAATGGACTTATTGCACAGGTGGCAACCTGTCACGGTACCACGCTTGAGTTCACTGAGCTCCTGAGAGCGACCCATTCTTTCACCAATGTTTGTAGAAGCGTCTGCATGCCTAGTGCTTGATTTATACACCTGTGGCCATGAAGAGATTGAACACCTGAACTCAGGGATTTGGAGGGGCGTCCCAATACGTTGCATGTGATGCAAGATGGAGGAAAGAATATTATATAATTATGCAGACAATCTATAAAATATCTTTCTCAGAGTTTTCTCTTCTAGATCTTTAAATTAGTTGTGATGACGATGTTTCCTCTGGTAATGCACATTTCATTGATTCATTATCCAGTCAGCTCATGTGCTGAAACCAGCAGGGTTTGGTCCAAACTGAAGCGTCCATCTGATTAGATTTTGTGGGAGTTTTTCTGTTTGCCTCTTCGCTCAGCGCTGAGATGTTTGGTCAGTGTGTGAAGCTCTCATTGTTAATGAGTCTCGTGTCAATTAGAGTCACAGAGCGCCCATCAATCTGTGTGTGTGTGAGAGAGAGTGACACACAAACGGCCTCTATAGTTTTTGTGATTTATACATTCGTAGATCCGTCCCTCGCCATTCGGACAAGACACATTAGTCTTCATTCCCCTGATTCACAATAATGACTTTATAATAAGCCCATATTAGAGAGGATTTCCACAATCTACCCAGAGCACTTCTCATTTTAATTGCACTGCAGTCTGTTTCCATTTCACTATGCTAATTTATTAGAGACAGACGGGAGAGAGAGAGAGCAAACAGTCCTTCGGCTGTGTCTAAAACCCTAGAGCCGCCTACCTGATGAGAAACCTTCTACAACCCCGTTCTGGATGAAATCTGGAGCAATTATGAATATAATGAATGTTGTTATTATATATTCATTTTAATATTGAAATATTCATTATATATTTAATATATATATATACAGTACATATAATATAGTTAAGTAAAACAATATACGTAATATATATACAGTACATATAAGTATTAATATTAAAATGTAAATTGTGATATACAATAGATGTAATTATTGATATCTGTAACAACTGACACTTCAAATCAACATTTCAAAAAAAAATATCTAAACCTTTATATTAAAGGCCTTCTCTCTATTTTTAACATGAAAACAGCTTTAATAAAAAAAATAAATAAATAAAAAATAGAAAAAAATAGATCATAATTATTGCATAAATATTAATTAGTAACGTAAAATACTCTCAAAATATAACATAAAAAAGAAAAAATATTATTTAACAAAAATATATTACATTTATTTTACTGAAAATAAAAAATTACATACATCCATCAGAAATTCAAAAATTCGATTTTAAAGGTTTTCTCTCTATTTTAACATGAACCACAGCGTTAATTGAAAAATAGTAATTAAAAAAAAAATTGCATAAATATGAATTAGTAACATAAAATTCTCTCAAAATATAAAATAAAAAAGAAACAGCGTTAATTGAAAAATAATAAAACATACATTTAAAAAAAAAAAATTTCAATGGGAAAAAATTATCATAATTATTGCATAAATATTAATTAGTAATAAAAAATTATCTAAAAAAATAAAAAAAAAACAGTTAACTGAAAAATAATAAAACAAATTTAATATCATTTTATGTTCAATTAAAATTTTTATTTGCATTTTATTAATAAAATATGTAATTAAATTATATATATTAAATATAATATATATTTTATAGATTTTTTATAAATATATTTTATATATTATTTTTTACATTTATAATATATAATGTAGTTCCTGTTGATCATCAGATTTGACTCTTGTTTGTTCACCTGTGTCTTGTTTAGTTCTCATGTCTCCCTGTGTTTCATGTCAGTTTGTCAGGTTTTGTCTGTGTGCCGGATGTGAAGCTGCTGCATGTTTGTTGAATTTGTTCTCATGCTCCTTGTGGATTATCTTCATGTTTCATTTCAATAAAAGCTGCAAACAGATCCAAGCCTCACCTCTTCCCTGCTAAACCGTGACAGTCTCTTATGGGTAATATAACCGCCAGTCAGATTTTAGTGTAATTGTAAAACATGAAGCTCAACGCTTAATCTATTACAGTTTATCTTGTGTCCATAAGCAACATCGACCCCGAGGCTGAATGACAATGGTGGCATTAAATGTGCAGTCCTTTAGTCCTTCTGGTTTTCGCTCTGTCATCTCTCCGTCTCTCTGTGATGATGCAGCAGTAAAGGCAGACAGTCGGTAATGAGGGTGACTTTTGCACGACGCTGCATGATTAATTCAGATGCTTTTACAGCTAGTTAATGTTACAGAGAGCCAATTATTTAATCCGATCTCATGCTGTTTCCCAGCGCTCAGAAAGAGCCAGAACCACGAGCGAAGCAATGCTCTGTTTGTCATTACAGTGTCCTGGCACAGGAAATAGTTATTAAAGACAAACCAGTGAACAATAATCTTTGGTGGTCATGGAGGAGAGAGAGAGAGACTCGATCAATAACAATGGCATATTCCTCTGACATAAGCTTTTAAAAGCTGTGTTTTAAAGCGACTTGAGTGGTTTTTGATAAGCAGTGTTGCAGTTAACAGCACGTGCCGTGACTTCGGTCACATTAAGTAGCTTTCAATTGTGGAGGCCATTAACACCGACTGCCCGCACGGACGTCCGGCAGCTCCTCCAGAGGATCCTTACCATTAGGATCAGACGATCACTCACTCACTCTCGCTCGCTCTGTCACTCGAGCACAGCGGAAAGAGCCCAGACTTGTGCTGTCCTGTTTTCAATTATTAGTGATTCAGAGAGAAGCAGTGGCACACACACACTCACCCACACACACACACACAAACTAACACTCACTCACCCACCCACACACACACACACACAAACTAACACTCACTCACTCACTCACCCACACACACACACACCCACACACACACAAACTAACACTCACTCACTCACCCACACAAACACACACACACACAAACTAACACTCACTCACCCACACACACACACACAAACTAACACTCAAACTCACTCACTCACTCATTAACTCACACACACTCACCCGCACACACACACACACAAACTAACACTCACTCACCCGCACACACACACACTCTTACACACACACACATACACACACAAACTAACACTCACTCACTAACTCACACACACACACACACACACACACACACACAAACACACAAACTAACACTCACACACACTCTTTTTTCTGAGATACTGAATTTGGGATTTTCCTTAGTTGTCAGTTATAATCATCAAAATTAAAAGAAATAAACATTTGAAATATATCAGTCTGTGTGTAATGAATGAATATAATATACAAGTTTCACTTTTTGAATGGAATTAGTGAAATAAATCAACTTTTTGATGATATTCTAATTATATGACCAGCACCTGTACACACACAAACTAACACTCACTCACTCACTCACTAACTCACACACACTCACACACACTCACCCGCACACACACTCTTACACACACACACACATACACACACAAACTAACACTCACTCACCCGCACACACACACACACACACACACACACTCTTACACACACACACACACACATACACACACAAACTAACACTCACACTCACTCACTAACTCACACACACACCCTTACGCACACACACACTCACACTCACTCACCCGCACACACACACACTCTTACACACACACACACATACACACACAAACTAACACTCACTCACCCACACACACACACTCTTACACACACACACACACATACACACACAAACTAACACTCACTCACTCACTCACTCACTCACTAACTCACACACACACACACACACACTCTTACACACACACACATACACACACAAACTAACACTCACTCACCCGCACACACACACACACTCTTACACACACACATACACACACAAACTAACACTCACTCAACCGCACACACACACACTCTTACACACATACACACACAAACTAACACACACACACTTACACACACACACACACACTTACACAGGGGCACTCACGAACACGCACACTCACACACACACTCACTCACTCACTCACTCACACAGGCGCACTCACACACACACACACTCACACTTACACACTCACTCACACTCGCACACACGCAGGCATGCACACACACACACACACACTCACTCACACACGTTTTAACACATGTTTAATAATATTTGAATAAAGGGTGAATATGTCAGTTTTGGCCAGTACGTTATCAGCTGAATGAAGATTTTACAGTGGTGGTTGTCTGCCTTTAGTGCGAAATGCTGTATGCATTTATATATATGGTATATCGCAATTATTCTTCTCATGATATTGCATTGAATATTTATATCCTTGTGTATATATTTTTGTGATACAGTTCAATTCATGAAGAATGCATGTGTAAGTAACTTCATTCTCTTAAGATGGCATTTCTCGTGTGTGTGTTTGTGTGAGGTGGTCGCTGATACTCTGCCCTGTTTCAAATGTCAGTGACATTCAGATTGACCAGTGTGTGACGGCTTGTGTCCAACATGTCCTGTACCTCCTTCTCTGCCCTTTTCAGATTTTTCATATGACCTATGACCTGGCCAGTGCAATGGTGCGAATCGTCAACCTGATTGGAATGATGCTGTTGCTGTGTCACTGGGACGGATGCCTGCAGTTCCTGGTGCCGATGCTGCAAGACTTCCCTGCCGACTGCTGGGTGTCCAAGAACAAGATGGTGGTGAGTGAGTGTTTGCACACACACGCCGTCTGTCGTCAGGACAACACGCCTCCAAATGTTACACATAGCCAATGATTTCCTTTGATTCTTTCGCAGATTAATCAGAGTATTCACATGTGCCGGTATGACAGTATATGTCATGTGACGGTAACGATTTGTTGTAGAATCGTTTTTGAGTCTTTTGTTCTGAACTGCTTCATAACATGAAGCAATTTTTTCGTAATTATTATAATATTAATATTAAAGTTACGTTTATAATAATATTAAATTGCAATGTTAGTATCAATATTGAAGTAAAAGAATTGGAAGTGGGGGGTGAATCACATTATGAAATAAATGCTTTTCTCCAAAACACGCTGGTCAGAATTATTGGCACCCTTTTATTAAATTCTTTTTGCAACCTCCTTTTGCCAAGATAACAGCTCTGAGTCTTCTCCTATAATGCCTGATGAGTTTGGAGATCAGAGCCCATTCCTCCATACAGAATCCCTCCAAATCCTTCAGATTCCCAGATCCATGTTGGTGCTTCTTCTCTTCAGTTCATCACTCCTTCTCTATAGGGTTCAGGTCAGGGACTGGGACGGTCATGGCAGAAGCTTCATTTTGTGCTCAGTGACACATTTGTGTGTTGATTTTGATGTTTGTTTTGGATCGTTGTCCTGATGGAAGATCCAACCACGGCCCATTATCAGATTTCCAGCAGAGGCCGTCAGGTTTTGATTTTTTATCTGCTGGTATTTGCTAGAATCCATTATACCATGAATCTGAACAAGATGTCCAGGACCTCCAGCAAAAAAATAGGCCCACAACATTAAAGATCCAGCGGTGTTTTTAACCGTGGGCATGGGGTACTTTTTATCCCTGTTTGCACCAAACCCATCTGGTGGATTTGCTGCCAAAAAGCTCTTTTTATAGTTTGATCTGACCACAGAAGCAGGTCCGTCTGAAGCTCCAGTCGTGTCTGATCTGAATATGCTGGAGTTTGTTTCTGGATGAGCGAGGAGGATTATTCTTGAATCCCTCCCGAACAACATGTGGTGATGTAGGGGTTTGATTATTTTATTTTTTTTGTCCTTCTGACCCCAAGACTCAACTAATCTCTGCGATTGTCCATCTGTGATCTTGGAGATTCTTCATCCACTCAAACTCTCCTCCTCTCGTGCGTTAGGACGATATGGACACACGTCCTCTTCCAGGCAGATCCGTAACATCTTTAGTTGATCGGAACTGCTTAATTATTGCCCTGATGGTGGAAATGGGGATTTTCAGTGCTTTAGCTGTTATCCTACAGCCACTTTCTGTTTTGTGAAGCTCAACAATCTTTTGCTGCATATCAGAACTATATTCTGTGGCTTTACTCATTGTGATGATGATTAAGGGAATTTGGCCTTTGTGTTTCCTCATGTTTATACTCCTGTGGAACAAGACATCATAGCTGGATAGTTTCATGTTCCTAGTCACCCTGGTGTGCTAAAAAATGGGAATATTAATGGGAATATACTTCAGAGATATTTTACTCATAAAAAATTCTAGGGGTGTCAATAATTGTGGCCAGCGTGTTTTGGAGAAAAGCATTTATTTCATAATGTGATTCACCCCCCACTTTCAATTCTTTTAATTCAGTGAAAGGTTCGATTTTTGGGAATTTTTTGAATAAAAGATCAAAAGGATAAACAATGCAGATTTATTTTTTACAGCCATATTTGATCATATTTACCAGAGGTGCCAATAATTCTGACCACCGCTGTATATACACTCACCTAAAGGATTATTAGGAACACCTGTTCAATTTCTCATTAATGCAATTATCTAATCAACCAATCACATGGCAGTTGCTTCAATGCATTTAGGGGTGTGGTCCTGGTCAAGACAATCTCCTGAACTCCAAACTGAATGTCAGAATGGGAAAGAAAGGTGATTTAAGCAATTTTGAGCGTGGCATGGTTGTTGGTGCCAGACGGGCCGGTCTGAGTATTTCACAATCTGCTCAGTTACTGGGATTTTCACGCACAACCATTTCTAGAGTTTACAAAGAATGGTGTGAAAAGGGAAAAACATCCAGTATGCGGCAGTCCTGTGGGCGAAAATGCCTTGTTGATGCTAGAGGTCAGAGGAGAATGGGCCGACTGATTCAAGCTGATAGAAGAGCAACTTTGACTGAAATAACCACTCGTTACAACCGAGGTATGCAGCAAAGCATTTGTGAAGCCACAACACGCACAACCTTGAGGCGGATGGGCTACAACAGCAGAAGACCCCACCATGTACCACTCATCTCCACTACAAACAGGAAAAAGAGGCTACAATTTGCACGAGCTCACCAAAATTGGACAGTTGGAGACTGGAAAAATGTTGCCTGGTCTGATGAGTCTGGATTTCTGTTGAGACATTCAGATGGTAGAGTCAGAATTTGGCGTAAACAGAATGAGAACATGGATCCATCATGCCTTGTTACCACTGTGCAGGCTGGTGGTGGTGGTGTAATGGTGTGGGGGATGTTTTCTTGGCACACTTTAGGCCCCTTAGTGCCAATTGGCCATCGTTTAAATGCCACGGCCTACCTGAGCATTGTTTCTGACCATGTCCATCCCTTTATGACCACCATGTACCCATCCTCTGATGGCTACTTCCAGCAGGATAATGCACCATGTCACAAAGCTCCAATCATTTCAAATTGGTTTCTTGAACATGACAATGAGTTCACTGTACTAAAATGGCCCCCACAGTCACCAGATCTCAACCCATTAGAGCATCTTTGGGATGTGGTGGAACGGGAGCTTCGTGCCCTGGATGTGCATCCCACAAATCTCCATCAACTGCAAGATGCTATCCTATCAATATGGGCCAACATTTCTAAAGAATGCTTTCAGCACCTTGTTGAATCAATGCCACGTAGAATTAAGGCAGTTCTGAAGGCGAAAGGGGGTCAAACACAGTATTAGTATGGTGCTCCTAATAATCCTTTAGGTGAGTGTATATCAGGGTCATGGGCGGCCAAGGCTCATTGATGCACCAGGATGCACTCAATACAGTTATTGATATAATATTTATAATTAAATATTTAATTATGAGTATTATATTATTAATACATTTTATTTAAATGTAAAATGTAGTACCCACTGATCAATATTAATATCTGTATTAATATCAATATTAATATTAAAATGATATTTATAATAATATTAAATTACAATGTTATTATCATCAAATTATATGTTAGTATACTATTATTGTTATTATGTTTATCATTTATTATTACTATTATTAATAATTTGATATTTTGGTGTGTTTTCATCAAGATCCAAATATTAAAAAAATGATCAAATTAGATGAATTACCTTAATTTTATATATATATATATATATATATATATATATATTTATACTATTTATACAATATTATATTATTAATACATTTTATTTATTAAGATTTTAAAGTGATAGTTCTCGCATTTTCCTGTGCAAAATATAAATTTAGTTTCCATTGAATTAATAAAAAATTTGCCATTTCAAATTACGACTGTCGATACAATCATATATTACAATTATTTGTCTCACGATATTTATATCCTCATATCTGTATGTTTTGTTTTTATTTATTTACGTGTGATTCATATTATCCCTTATAGTAGTAATTTCAACTTCTGAAAGTTGCGTTCATCATTCAAGTATTTCATTTTCTTGACTTAGATCTCAAAATAGGCATTACAACAGGTTTATTTCAATGTAAATAAAATATTTTAGTTGAATTATTATTATATACTGTATCGTGATATATAGGTTTCCGTGATGTAAAAGGACTCATATGATGGTTTTGTTGACAGCTCTGGCTGTAGTAGTGAGTTGCGGTAAGCTGTTATTATGTAAGGCGGGTGAGTTAGTGAGGTGAAGCGTCACAGATTGTGGTTTTTCTCCAGCCTTAATTCGATATCCGTCTGGTATTGACAGTTCTCCAGTGAGCTGGGCTTTAATTTCCTTCTGTCAAGAGGACATGCGGCCATCGAGTCCCCAGCGTCCAGAGAGAGAGGACAGTCTTGTTCCTGACGCCCATGAGATTTAGTTTCCTTAGCTGAATGCCAGAGCCCCGAACCGCAACCCTGAATCAACCCGATAAGAGCGAGAATGGCAAAATTGCCAGCCGATCCCCAAATGAGGAAGTCCTCTCAGGAACCGGCATGTATCGCTGGAGTTAATCGACGAGGCCTGCGGCGACTCGCTGGCTTCCCTGAGGGATAATTGGTGTTTTGTGATTGCCACGGTCCTACAATAACACAGAGTCAGAGATCAGATTCAAACAAGTGCGTTATCAGTCAGCAGGGACGCGTGGAGACCACAGACACAAACTGAGATTACATTAGAAAGCGTGCTTAGATTTGCTACATTAAGGGCCCTATTTTAACCATCTGAGTGCATGGTCTAACGCGCACACCGCAGGTGCACTTAGGGCGTGTCCGAATCCACTTCGTTTAGCGACTGGGAAAAATTGTCATGGTCTAAAAGGGTTGTCCCTCGTCTCATGGGTGTGTTTTGGGTGTAACATGCAATAAACCAATCAGAGTCTCATCTCCCATTCCCTTTAAAAGCCGCTTGCACCATGACGGATTCGCTATTTACATGCGAGCGGAAAGACTGAACGCTTCTCCAGAGAGGAATCCTTTTATTTTTAATATTTAAATGTCTGTGTGTGCTGCCGCGCGTCCCTGTGTGTGTAATAAGCAGAGTGTGCACGCGTTGTGCACCGCCTATAGGCTCATATTACTAACACACCCTTTAAATAACACATAAAATACTGCGCTATTGACTTTAGAGCAGGTGTGTGTTGGTCAATGGCGCAGTCGTTTCAGTTCCTCACAATAGCAACGCTCCAACAATGCTCCTGAACTCCTGGTGTTCAGACCAGACGTCCATGGGTGAACAGATGCACCAGTGCATTTGATATTTAAACAACGAAGAGCTGGACGTGAACATGAGAACTGCGTCCGGCTGAAACTAGCAGAACTTGCGTCGCGCCTGGCATCGGGTGTATGATAGAGTTTGCATTTTTTCACATTTGGGTAACACTTTACAATAAGGTCCCATTAGTTAAAGGTGCTAGATGTAGTAGCGACACCGGTGGCCGTAAAGTGAACTGCAGCCTCGCGCTCGCGCACACGTGACACACAAGAGACTGAACGTGATTCAATGCCCGATATACTCACGGTGCAAAAAAGTCGCAATTATGAGAAAAAAGTCAGAATTACCTTTTTATGTTTTATTCTGTGGCGGAAACAAGCTTCTATCGTTTTATAAACATCCATGATCCCAGCTGACAGAAATATGTCCTAAGAACATTTGTTAAGTTATGGAAAGTTATTTTTCATTCCTTGCATAGAAGTATAAGAAGTTGTAAGCGTCCACGCTGCCGAGAGCGACTTTAGATGAATATGTGCTGCACGCTTTCCTCTCAATAACAAAATAAACACAACAAAAATGAGAAACATCAGTTCAGAAAGCATCTGATCATAGTGATGTGGATATGTTTGCTCCAGCGCTGCGATTCATCATTCATCATGTCGACAGATGAGCTCATTAAAATAAAATAGTTTAATTATAAAGTATATTTGGGACTATAGACTGTATAGATCTGGCTATGTGAGACTATAGTTTAATGAATCCTTTTCTTTGCGTGACACATTGACATTACAGTGCAGAACGGCTCTTTTGCTGTTATCCTGAACATTGTATAAGCATTCACATCATGTGTCATTCAACAGAAGAGACGCTCTCAGGCGTTTCATACTTTTGATTTTCCCAGCAAAAACATCAGTCTACAGGCTTTCATAGACGGATAAGGTCTCGTTTTTTAAGTTTCTTCACTAGCTGTTCACACATTGCAATAAAAAGGTGATTAATGCATGAAAATGTACATATATCCCCTATAATGCAATACCTAACATTAACTAACAATGAGCAATGCATTTGTTACAGTCGGGTAATAAAAATAGTTAGTTATGCATAATTAACATGTTAAAGTACATGCAACATATGTAACAAGGTCACTGTGTTATCGAATAATGTATTAGTGAATGTTGAAATTAACATTATCAAAGATTAATAAAGTATTTTAATTGTTAGTTCATTTTAACAAATGTGTTACCGCAAAGTGTTACTTTATTTAAATAATGTTAGAAATGAGTTAAGGATTTTGTAAGCATATTGCGTAGTTGTCGATTGTTTTATTGCCAAATTGTGCGACATAATTTTTGTCCAGGCTGTCACACAAAGACATTATGTACAATGAAATATTAATAACTGAATATGTTGTAGTCAATGTATGCTTTTTCCTGTGCATAAAGCCTGTAGCTGTAGCTTGCCTTTTTTGTCAGATAAACACCTTAACCAAGTTAGTGTTTTGTTTTTCCTTCATATTTACAAATGTGAATATTTATAAAATATTTTCCTCATATTTCGAGCTTGTAGGGTCATAAAAAACAAATATCCCCTCCGGACATCCCTTCTGTTGTACATTGATGTTCAAGTGATGATTTAGTATTTTAAACACATGTATTAGAGTAAAATAGTGCCATGGTGTATCTTTTCAAATTCGCTTTTGACGTGTGTGGCTCCTGCTCTTCCAGTGACGGGGCTGTCATTATGAAACGGTACGATCCTTTTCCTCTTTTTGGAGCGCTGTAATAAGCTGTCGCTCTCTCAGGATTGAGCCCCTACAGAAATGAGTCTGAAAGCAATCTGGACATGTCACCTCAGACAGAGCCAATATTGATTCCTCACGGACTCGCAAAACACGTCCACAGGACAAGGGCAATTTATTCACTATTTTAGAGGCACACAGAAACTCACATCTTTCTAAATAGCTGACCCACTTTTCTGCAGCTCTTGCATTTCTCTTTTTCGGCCTCATTCTTACATATTTTCATTTTATGTCACTGTGTTTTCTCCCACCCCGAACTCTCAGGAGTCAATCGGGATTCATATTCATGAAGTCACTGGAAGTGTTTCAACTTTCTGTTTCATGTATGCATGTAGGATTGTGCAGCTGAAAAGATTATACCTTCATATTTTTCAGCCTTTTGATGATATTGGATGCGTATCTTTGTTGATGCACGCAAAGGGCCATATTTACTAACAGCTTGCTCCAGCGCAAACCCTCTTTTTGCCGTTAAAAAACTACTATCAGGATTTACTAAAGAAATTAGCGCTGAAAAGGCGTGGACGAGGTTAATTTTGCAGCTGATCTTATTGCATATGCATTTGTAGGAGTTTCTGATTTACTAAGGTTTGCGCTCATCAATTTACTGGTGTTTGCGCCATTATTTAAAGGCCAAAAAAGTCTTAAACCAGACGCTAATTTGCGCTGCTCTTGGTAGATTGCATTGGTCATTATGGAAATGATGCGGCTGCGTCTGTGTTCATTAGTTTGCGCGTCGTCAGTAGATCACGCTCAGAACTTTACACTCCCATCGGCGCTTTGTGCCTTCACAGTAATTTGCCCCGTTTAGTAAATCTGGCACAACATGTCTAAAGCAAGAAAAGGTCTATTTAAGAACTAAATAAAAAAAGTTCAACTTTGTTCAACAAAAGTTCAGCAAACTTTGAAGTTGGCTTGAGAAAGCCATTTTAAAGAAGTTTTAAAAGCTTGAAGTTTGAAGGTTTTAAGTTTGAAATAGTTTTAAGTTTAAAGTAGAAACTTAAAAAATAGATAGATAGATGACATTGCTAGCATGAATTAACATATTGCTAACATGTTGTAAAACATTGCTAACATGTTTTAACACATTGTTAGCATGAATTAGCATGTTTTAAGAAATAACATGAATTAGCAAATTGCTAGCCTGTTTTAGCATATTTGCTAACATAAAGTATCATGTTGCTAGCATTCTTTAACACATTGTTAACATGTTCTAGCATGTTGCTAACATGATTTAACACATTACTAACATGTTTTAAAGTTGGTTGGCATTATTTAACATGTTGCTAGCATTTTTCTAACACAAATGAGCACATTGTTATCATGTCTCGCATGTTTTGCTAACATAATTTAGCAGATGATTTAGATATATACACTCACCTAAAGGATTATTAGGAACACCTGTTCAATTTCTCATTAATGCAATTATCTAATCAACCAATCACATGGCAGTTGCTTCAATGCATTTAGGGGTGTGGTCCTGGTCAAGACAATCTCCTGAACTCCAAACTGAATGTCAGAATGGGAAAGAAAGGTGATTTAAGCAATTTTGAGCGTGGCATGGTTGTTGGTGCCAGACGGGCCGGTCTGAGTATTTCACAATCTGCTCAGTTACTGGGATTTTCATGCACAACCATTTCTAGAGTTTACAAAGAATGGTGTGAAAAGGGAAAAACATCCAGTATGCGGCAGTCCTGTGGGCGAAAATGCCTTGTTGATGCTAGAGGTCAGAGGAGAATGGGCCGACTGATTCAAGCTGATAGAAGAGCAACTTTGACTGAAATAACCACTCGTTACAACCCAGGTATGCAGCAAAGCATTTGTGAAGCCACAACACGCACAACCTTGAGGCGGATGGGCTACAACAGCAGAAGACCCCACCGGGTACCACTCATCTCCACTACAAATAGGAAAAAGAGGCTACAATTTGCACGAGCTCACCAAAATTGGACAGTTGGAGACTGGAAAAATGTTGCCTGGTCTGATGAGTCTGGATTTCTGTTGAGACATTCAGATGGTAGAGTCAGAATTTGGCGTAAACAGAATGAGAACATGGATCCATCATGCCTTGTTACCACTGTGCAGGCTGGTGGTGGTGGTGTAATGGTGTGGGGGATGTTTTCTTGGCACACTTTAGGCCCCTTAGTGCCAATTGGGCATCGTTTAAATGCCACGGCCTACCTGAGCATTGTTTCTGACCATGTCCATCCCTTTATGACCACCATGTACCCATCCTCTGATGGCTACTTCCAGCAGGATAATGCACCATGTCACAAAGCTCCAATCATTTCAAATTGGTTTCTTGAACATGACAATGAGTTCACTGTACTAAAATGGCCCCCACAGTCACCAGATCTCAACCCAATAGAGCATCTTTGGGATGTGGTGGAACGGGAGCTTCGTGCCCTGGATGTGCATCCCACAAATCTCCATCAACTGCAAGATGCTATCCTATCAATATGGGCCAACATTTCTAAAGAATGCTTTCAGCACCTTGTTGAATCAATGCCACGTAGAATTAAGGCAGTTCTGAAGGCGAAAGGGGATCAAACACAGTATTAGTATGGTGTTCCTAATAATCCTTTAGGTGAGTGTAGATCAATCATAAATTAGCATGATTTAACACATTGCTATCATTAATTAACATGTTTTTTTCACATTGCTAGCATGAATTAGCACATTGCTAGCATGAATTAACATGTCCAATTAGCATATTGCTAACATGTTTTAGAACATGAATTAGAAAATTGCTAACATGTTTAACACTTTGCTAGCATGATTTAGCACATTGTTAACATGTTCTACCACATTGCTAACATTTTTTAACACTTTGCTAGCATTATTTAGCACATTGTTAACATGTTCTAGCACATTGCTAACATGTTTTAACATTTGGTTATCATGTTTTAACACGTTGTTAGCATTGGTTTTTAACACAAATTAGCACATTGTTAACATGTTTAGCATTTTTTTCTAACATGATTTATCACCTTGCATCACCTAGTTGCTAGGCTTTGCTAGAGATAGATAGATACATTACTATCATGAACTAGCATGTTTTAGCACATTGCTAGCATTAATTAGCACAATGCTAGAAGGTTTTAACACATTGTTAACATTGCATGCATTTGAACACATTGCTAGCATGTTTTAACACATTGCTAGCATGAATGAGCAAATTGGTAGCATGTTTTAGCACATTGTTAACATCTTTAACATCTTTTAGCACCTTGCTAGCATGATTTAGCACATTGCTAACATGTTTTAACATTTGGTTAACATGATTGTTGCTAGTCTGCTTCTAGCATGAACTACCATATTGCTAGCATGTTTTAACATGTTTCTATCATGATTTAGCACATTGTTACCATGTCCTAGGCTAGTTGATAGGCTTTGCTATAGATAGATAGATAGATAGATAGATAGATAGATAGTATATCATGAATATTAATTTTATCACTACATAAAGATGGTATAGGTCAGGTGGACATAAAATGTTTGTGATGGTCTCTCGCTCTCCTTTCAGAACGACACGTGGGGTCAGCAGTATTCCTACGCTCTCTTCAAGGCCATGAGCCACATGCTGTGTATCGGGTATGGCATGTACCCGCCCGTCGGCATGACAGACGTGTGGCTGACCATCCTCAGCATGATTGTGGGTGCGACGTGCTACGCCATGTTTGTTGGCCACGCCACGGCGCTGATCCAGTCGCTGGACTCCTCGCGCAGGCAATATCAGGAAAAGGTGAGTAATGACCAGCTGGTTAACATAATGAAGAAATCACAGAAACAGCAGGGAAAGCTGTGAAGGTGGTGCATTATGGGTTTGTCATCTGTCATTGTGGTGAGCAGACTGCAGGGACTCTTGCGTGTGAGAATGATGTATGAATTATGAGTGAATGAGTGTATGAGTTTCTAAATATGTTATGGTGGCAAAACAATGGCAAAAATTAATTAATGGCATTTTAATAGAGTTAATGGTGTTCGCCCATGTGAAAGTCAAAAGCACAATGCTAGGTGGCAGCCAGGGTGTTCTGGGTGGTTTCCAGGGCATTGTTCGTTGGATGTTACACAATGGAACAAAAAGTGATTTGTAAAATATATAGATTTTAAAAATGTTAATAGTGTTTTCCCATGCATAGTCACAACCATGATGCTGGAGTGTTCTGGGAGGTTTCCAGGGAGTTGCTAGGGTGATCTGTGTGGTTTCCAGGGAGTTGCTAGGTGGTTGCTATGCAGTTACAACCAATGTTAATTTTTGAAGATAATGCTAGAATGTTGTAGGTGGTTTCCAGGGAGTTGCTAAGTGGTTGCTATGGTGTTCTGGTTAGTTTCCAGGGCATGCTATTTGGTTGTTATGCAGTGGAATAAAATGTGATTTTTAAAAATAAATAGATTTTAAACGTGTTAATGATGTTTTCCCATGCAAATGTCACAACCATGATGCTAGAGTGTTCTGGGTGGTTTCCAGGGAGTTGCTAGGGTGATCTGTGTGGTTTCCAGGGAGTTTCTAGGTGGTTGCTATGTAGTGACAACCAAAGTTAATTTGTCAAGATAATGCTAGGGTGCTGTAGTCAGTGTCCAGGCATTTGCTGGGTGGTTGTTAGGGTATTCTGGTTGGTTTCCAGGGCATTGCTATTTGGTTGTTATGCAGTGGAACAAAAAGTGATTTGTAAAGATAACTAGATTATAAAAGAGTTGAGAGTGATGTTTTCCCATGCAAAAGTCACAACCAGGATGCTAGATTGTTCTGGGTGGTTTCCAGGGAGTTGCTAGGGTGATCTGTGTGGTTTCCAGGGAGTTGCTAGGTTGTTGCTAGGGTGTTCTGGGTGGTTTCCATGGTTTTGCTAGGTGGTTACTATGCAGTGGAATAGAACGTGAATCGTAAAAAAACTAGATACTAAAAATGTTAATAATATCTGCTCATGCAAATGTCACAACCAGGATACAAGGGTGTTATGGATGGTTTCCAGGGAGTTGCTAGGTGGTTGCTATGTAGTGACACCAAAGTTAATTATAAAATAACTAGATTTTAAAAATGTTAATGTGTTTGCCCATGCAAATGTCACAACCATTCTAGGGTGTTATGGGTGGTTTCCAGGGAGTTGCTAAGGTGTTATTGGTTGTTTTCAGGTGATCCAAAACATCTGACACAGTAGCTCTTATTATCAGAACAGAATATATAGTGAGAACTGCAGAATCGACCAGCCAAACCAGTTGAAACTGTGAGGGTAAAACAGAATATTCATGAAGCTGGGAAGCAAGAAACTCAAGAAAAGTCAATTATGTGGAATATGAGTGTGTGGAGAAAAACAGTCCAGCTGGACGACAGCGTGACACTTCTAAACTCATCTTAGCACGCTAACATGATTACCACAGTTCCTGCCGGCTACTTTAATTCACAATAATGGACTTATAACGGCTCATAAACAACCAACTCGAGAGCACAGATATTAATATTCGCTTGCAGAGAGTTTTAGCTCTGATGATTGAAATTAAATTTAGAAGGGCTTTAGAACAGCCCCAACTTTCGGATGTGCGTCATCCTGCAGCTTTGTGCTCCAGACTTCCAAATCTAGTTGTTTTAGTAGTTTAATAGTCCCATATCAGTTGTTGACCTCCCCTCATGCGTGGTCAGCGAGCAGTACAGTGTGCCAGGCGGGTCCCCTCCCTGATGCCCACCTCACCGTGGGCAGAGCGCCACATGGTGCACAATCTGTTGAGAGACAGATGGAAAAAGTGAGAAGCACAGAGATGGAGAAGATATAAAGAGGGAAAGAGAAGCTCAAAAGGAAGATGCAGGGGTCTTAAAGCCCAGATTGTTTGAGTTGTCCTTGCAAAACTCATTGGCAGGTTTTTGGGTGGTTGTTAGGGTGTTTCTAGGTGGAAATATCTGAGTGTGGTTAAAAATAAAAAAAATTAAATAAAAGTTCAGAAAACTATCGGCAGATACACACACAAACTCAAAGCTCTTCACCACAACCCACCAAAATAAGTCTATGCATTCTATTCATTTGATTACCACCTTTTTTGATAATAAATTGTATTATCATAAAACAGAATTTCTGATTATTATTAAAATTGTAATAAATTAAATCATAAAACACAGAATCCAAAATTTAAAAAAACAACAACACAGAATTTCTGAAAATTATAACACATTTCAAAGGATACTAATATTGTTTAAAATGTATATAACTTATTAAATGGTTATGTTTTTATGAATTCAATTAATTAGACATCCTTTTTTATTATTAAAATGTAACTACACCATTAAAAATATTAAAATTGGGAACAAATAAAACATATTTAGTTTGTAGTGTTTTTTATCTGACCATGTTGTGGGGTAATTGCTACAGTGTTTTGAGTGGTTGCTATGTGGTTGCTAGGGTTTTCTGTGTGGTTGCGAGGTGTGTCCTTCATTGTGCGTCTGTGGGATTTTTCCACAAGATGTGCATCTGACCACTGAGCCTAAATGTGTGCAATAGTAAAAGACAGACGATGCGAAGAGCGAGAGAGAAAGATGGGAAATCAGAGTGTGTGAGAATTACATCAACCTCTTGACTTTTTCAGGAAATTGTTTTTGTCTCATAAGGGTAAAGACACAGAGAGACGAGTGAATGAGATGGGAGTGAGATTATGTGACGGCCGTTCTGACCTCAGCGAGTGTGAACGAAACTCTGAAAACTCCGTGTCCTTTGAAACTTCTGACAGGAAATTTCAATTCGGCTCTGTCAGGATTATGTGGGAATGCAGATGAGAAATACGTTAATGCTGAGGATGTGACAGGTGATTTTGAGTCCATAACATGCTGCTTTTATTTTAGGTTCATGCATCTCAGAAACAGAACAATTTGCTCAATTTGCTCCGCATTCAGCCTGAGACGTTAAACAGATCTCATTTGTGATTTCTCTCTCCTCCTGGCGAGCACAAGCGTGTGAGGAATCATTCAGATCGGTGACTGGAATAAGAAAGCAGACGAGATGCATTTTCGACATCTCCGGGCGCTGAATGAATAACGGCATTATGCTTTTCTGCTGACTGTAATCTAAACACTGACACAAATACCTGTGCCGTGCTGCATTGCAAACAGATCATCTCTCTCCTTCAATCCTGTTCTTATATTATATATTCATGCGGTGGGAACTGAGCATTTGGCTTATGGCTGGTTGAGTTTGTCTGTGAATCTTTAATGCCTGGAGCTTATGTATTTACTGTAGGAGCGGAGCGGCACGGCTTATTCAAACCGTTTGGGGAGATTGTGAGATTGATTCTTGATTTGAAGATGACGTAAAGTCCTACTAGTTTAATGGCCTCTCTGGTATGGTTTTTGTTTTGCATGTATGCTACATGTGAGGACATTATGAGAAAACGGTTTCAAAGGTTTGAGAAGGAAGCACTATTAAAGATTCATTGTAAATTGATTATTTGTCATTAATGATTCTGTGACTGGCGATTAATACATTTCAGTGCAAATGTGCTCATGAATTATTTATAGTACATACAATTAATTTTTTATATTTTTGAAAGACTTCTCTTATGCTCACCATGGCTGCATTTATTTGATCAAACAGTGAAATATTATTACGTTTTAAAAGATATAGTCAAATGTAATTTATTCCTGTGATCAAAGCTGAATTTTCAGCCTCATTACTCCAGTCTTCAGTGTCACATAAATAAATTGCATTTTTAATAGTGCTGTAAAATCGATTATTTTACATTCATATTAGAGTGATTTGTGAAGGATCATGTGACACTGAAGACTGGAGTAATGATGATAAATTCAGCTTTGCATCATAGAAATGAATTATATTTTAAAGTATATTAAAATAGAAAAACATTATTTTAAATTGTAATAATGTTTCACAATATTAATTTTTTTTCTGTATTTTTGATCAAATAAATGCAGGCTTGATGAGCATAAGAGACTTCTTTCAAAAACATTAACAATACTGTTTCCAAACTTTTGACCGGTACTGTATACACACACACAAACACATATACACCGATCAGGCATAACATTATGACAGGTGAAGTGATAACACTGATTATCTCTTCATCACCTGTTAGTGGGTGGGATATATTAGGCAGCAAGTGAACATTTTGTCCTCAAAGTTGATGTGTTAGAAGCAGGAAAAATGGGCAAGCGTAAGGATTTGAGCGAGTTTGACATGGGCCAAATTGTGATGGCTAGACGACTGGGTCAGAGCATCTCCAAAACTGCAGCTCTTGTGGGGTGTCGGTCTGCAGTGGTCAGGATCTATCAAAAGTGCTCCAAGGAAGGAACAGTGGAGAACCGGAGACAGGGTCATGGGCGGCCAAGGCTCATTGATGCACGTGGGGAGCGAAGGCTGGCCCGTGTGGTCCGATCAAACAGACGAGCTACTGGAGCTCAAATTGCTCCAGAAGTTAATGCTGGTTCTGATAGAAAGGTGTCAGAATACACAGTGCATCTCAGTTTGTTGCGTATAGGGCTGCATAGCCGCTGACCAGTCAGGGTGCCCATGCTGACCCCTGTCCACCGCCGAAAGCACCAACAGTGGCACGTGAGCATCAGAACTGGACCACGGAGCAATGGAAGAAGGTACCACAGCACATCTTCAGGGGTCTAGTGGAGTCCATGCCTAGACGTGTCAGGGTTGTTTTGGTAGCAAAAGGGGGACCAACACAATTTAACCCAATATTAATTGCGATTAAGCACTTATTTTTAAGGTAGGGAC
>CM077206.1:1980678-1985678 GCA_039654625.1 Rhinogobio ventralis | reverse complement strand
GTCGAGTCCATATCGTAAAAGTCTGTTTGCAAAGAAAATTGCGACTGATTTAGCAAAGAATCCACAGTGAAATGTAGCGAACACAAATAAATAATGCTCGACTGAGACATTCACATTGTTGAGAATAAATAAGCACATTCCTAGCATTAGGATCCTTTGGAAGGTAATGTTATTTTTAGTCGCTTTTCTCTCCTCGTCATCTCACTAACACTCCAGTGGGTGGGGCCAAAGTTGCAATGATGAGGTAGGCGTTTATCTTCTGCAAACGAGTCGTTCTCTGGGCTTGATTACAATAAAATCTGTTTTTGGATCTTTTCTGAAACTTACAGGATATTCTTATAGTATGATGACCTTTTACATGTCAAAAGCTCAAGGAAAATTTGATTTCTCAGTTCATGACCACTTTAACAAAAGCATGTTGCCAAAAGTGCTGTTGTTTTGTTAAATCTTAAGCATGCATCACCAGTTGTTCTTTCAGTGTGATGTAGACGTGTGTGAGTTGGGATGCACACATAGATAAAACAGCATCCGATTGAAGCTTTACTGTATTCGCACCTCTCAAGCTTTCGCACATGCTCATAATCACATCTGAACACGGGCGAGATTCACTCACACCCTGACCTACAATATGAACGTGTGAGGCCGGGAAACCACTGTCCGATTTCCCTGTTGGGATCCTCACACCGTCTGTCTCGTCTGTCCGTACGTGCCGAGACATATTTCGCACACAGAGAATTGCATGCTCAAGAGTGCAAGCAGAGGCATCCTTGCTCTAAACGCGTCAAATAAGTAAGTGTTTGGATAGCTCGGGTAATCCTGTTCACCAGGCCGGCGTAAGAGCATTACAGAGCAGTCATGACATGTTTTATAATTGCTTAAGTTAATGAGAATTAATTCTATCGCATCTAATCTAGTTGACTCACACATGCTCTTGCAGGATTATCCGTAAGATTGCCGGCAGGGGTTGAGCCCGAGGCGAACGCTTCGCACGTTATCATCTCAAATCAAAGACTTCTCACCTTGAAATGGCGTGAGAGAGAAAGACACGGTGAAGCCTGATAATAGAGAGCCGTGTTGGAGAAAATACTTCCAAACTGTCCTGAAACTACTCCTGTTTTAAAGTCAAGTTTAAGATAAGCTACTTACATTTGAAGCTGTTTAAGTGGGCGAAAAAATTACGTATGCAATTTATTTAATATGAGATTATAATGTATGATTAAAAATCACGCAATGCACAAAACAATGAGGATTGCATAAGATTAAACCGGAACTGAAATAAAATAAAATAAAATATAAAACTTTTTTAATTTCTGCTAGTTGCAAAGGCAACATTCATCAAGTGCTAAAATAACTACAACTAAAACGAATACATATTTATAAATATATATAATTTAAAAAACTAATAAAAATGAGAAAAACACACAGTAAGATTAATAAAACTTGAACTAAAATTAAAATAAAATGTTAATAAATGAAATCAAAATTAACACTAACTAATAAATAAATTAAAAAATAAAATAAATAAGCTCAATAAGCCAAGGATCAATTTATTATTTTTGTATAGTTAGACTAAAATAAAAATGAATTAATAAAAATTACAAAAACACACAACAAAATGAATAAAACTTTAACTAAAATGAAAATAATAATATATATAAATGAAATCGAAATTAATGCTAAAATTTAGAAAAATAAATAATAAAATAAATTAAATAAGCTAGTTGCCAAGGTACCGTTTATTATTTTGTATAGTTTAACTTAAAGTACTAAAACTAAAAAAATAATTAATTAATTAAAATAAATTTAAATAATAAAAAATAAACTAAAATAAAAACGAATAAAAATGACAAAAACACACAACAAAATTAATAAAACTTAAACTAAAATTAAAATAGAAATAATATGAAAAATAGAAATAAATGAAATAAAAATGAACACTAACTGAAACAGAAGTCAAGAGACGGTGATAATAATACTTCCAAACTGTCCTAAAACTACTCCTGTTTTAAAGTCAAGTTTTGAAAAATAAACTTCAAGCTTACATTTGAAGCTGTTTAAGTGGGCAATTTATTTAATATGAGATTATAATGTATGACTAAAAACTCACACAATGCTGTGAGGGTGTCGGTATTAAACTAAAAACATCATCATTTATGCGACTGAATTGAAAAGTAATTAAACTGCAATATTTCAACAAAACAAATGTGCAAGACATCCGATTCATTAGTCGCTATACATAATAACTAGAAGAATAACAGTGCAATAACCACTGTGTTCATGATTATGATAGTAAAGTTAAAATAATATTATAACAATTAAAAGCTTGCAATATAAAACAGCATAGGACAGCTCTGTTCGTCGTTAACACACGGACGATAGAAGACTTTTGCGAGTATGTTTCATAATGTGTGTAATTATCATCTTGTCCAGTGCTATTACTGTCCTATCCCATTAAAGTGTGAGAAACCTGTGCAAACGATTCAGTGCATGAGTGAACTCTCCGTTTTAGTGATTCATTTGCGAATCGCTAGTTCTGATTCTGAACACACATGACATGATTGCTGAAATATTATCAGATTCAGGGAGAGTTATTATCAAGTCTGTATATGACAATCGTCACAATCAAACAAGGATTTGTCAGTAATATTTCACTGCATCTCATCTCATGTTTTGGCACTTAAATAGAATTGGCATGAAATCAAAATGGACACTCTTCTCTTCTCTGATGACGAGGGCGGGGCCACCTGTCACTCACATGAGATCCACCAATAGCAAACCACAGCCATCCAATCAATTCCCCACAGACAAAATCAAGCCCCGCCCTACATTTGTTCTTGTTTGAGAAGCGTTTCACTCGGATATACGGCACAATAGGGAAGAAAAGACGAGCGCAACTTCTGTTTCATGCTGACTTTAAGCGTAGAGTCTTTTCTTCATGTTTCTCTTAATTTGTCGTGTTTGAATCCCAGATTTTTATCCATTTAGGACCAGTTTAATGAAATCCCAGTAAAATGTATTAATTAATACATTTTTATTCCACTCTCAGTTTTAGTTATTTTAGTACTTTATGAAATAATAAATGTTTCCTTGGCAACTAGCTGAAAGTTTTATATTTTATTTTGTTTTATTTCAGTTAGTGTCAATTTTATTTCATTTATTTCTGTTTTTATTTTAATTTTAGTTCACGTTTTAGTCATTTTGTTGTGTGTTTTTGTCATTTTATTAGTTTTTATTGATAAAAAAAAAACAATTAATTATTGTTTATTTCACTCTTCGTTTTTAGTTATTTTAGTACTTTAAGTTAAACTATACAAAAATAATAAATGTGTCTTTGGCAACTAGCTACCAGTATTTCTATTTTATTTTAATTTAATTTAATTAATTATTAGATTTATTTATAATTTCTATTTAGTTATTTTAGTACTTTTTAATTTTATGAAAATAAATGTTTGTTTGGCAAGTAGCTGAAAGTTTAATATTTTATTTAATTTCAGTTATAGTGTTCATTTTATTTGATTTTATTTCCATTTTTGTTTTAATTTAAGTTAAAGTTTTAGTAATTTTGTTGTGTGTTTTTGTCATTTTTATATAATATAATATAATATAATATTTTTTTCTTTCACTCTTAGTTTTAGTTATATTAGACTATACATAAATAATAAATGTTTCCTTGGCAACTAGCTGAAATATTTTATTTGTATTTTTATTGTAGTTAATTAATTTTGGTGTGTTTTTGACAATATTATTAGATTTTTTTTAAATTATATTTTATTTTAGTACTTCAACGTAAACTATACAAAAATAGTAAATGTTTTCTCTGCAACTAGCTGAAATTTTTATGTTTTATTTCAGTTAGCGTCAATTTTATTTCATTTATTTGTTTATATTTTAATTTTAGTTAAAGTTTTAGTCATTTTATTTAAATGAATGAATACATGTTTATTTCACTCTTTGTTTTAGTTATTCTAGTACTTTAAGTTAAACTATACAGAAATGTTTCCTTGGCAACCAGCTGAAGTTTTAGTGTTGTGTGTATGCATTCATAAGCAGCGTGTTTTGACATGTCGGCCCCAAACGTCGCACTGCTTCGCCTCGCTGCCCATTCGCTCCAAATCTTTAATTAACACTTGGCAATTATGTGCATTTCCTCGGGGGCTGATAAATGAAAACTTTAAAGCTGATTATATTCTGCAGTGCTGATGTTCTGACGTGTGAGAGAGAAAGAGTCTCTTGTTCTCTCAGGTTCAGCACCAGAAACAGCGCTTCAGGACGGCGAGCCGCTGCTCCTCAAACCTGCGTCAGTGTGACCGGCCCTGGCAGCTTTCAGAGGTTATTATCCCCCGTCATCCCATGGCTCTAATCGCAGTTATTCTGCTGCCCAACTCCACTGTCCTCGCCTGACATCAGGAAGAGCTGCCGCTGCTTCACCGCGGTCACACACTTTCATCTGAAGCCGTGCGTCGCCGTCTCTGGAGGAGCTCATGGGAATAGATCTATGGCAGATGGTTATTATCCTTAACTTAAACTAAACTAAAACCATAACAGCTCACTTGAATAAAAATAAACCTCAACTGAAATAAGAAGTAAACTTATGTATAGTTTAACGTCAAGTACTAAAATAACTAAACCTAAGAGTGAAATAAAAATGAATGAATGAATATTAATTTAATAAAAATGACAAAAACACATGGCAAAATTACTAAAAAACTTTAAATTAAAATGGAAATAAATAAAATAAAAATGAACACTAACTGGGGGAAAAAAACAAAAGTCAGCTGGTTGCCAAGGAAACGTTTATTATTTCTGTATAGTTTAATTTCGAGTACTAAAATAACTAAAACTAAGAGTGAAATACAAATGTATTAATTAATTAAATCTTTTAAATTTTAATAAAAATGACAAAAACACGACAAAATTACTAAAACTTTTAATTAAAATAAAAATGGAAATAAATAAAATAAAATAAAATATAAAACTTTCAGCTCGTTGCCAAGGAAACA
>CM077206.1:1885678-1970678 GCA_039654625.1 Rhinogobio ventralis | reverse complement strand
ACTGTCTCACACACGCAACTGTCTCACACACACACATGTAACTTTCTCAAACACACGTAACTGTCTCACACACCCAACTGTCTCACACACACACACATGTAACTTTCTCAAACACACACAACTGTCACACACACACACACACACACATGTAACTTTCTCAAACACACGCATGTAACTTTCTCAAACACACGTATCTGTCTCACACACACACACATGTAACTTTCTCAAACACACACAACTGTCTCACACACACACACATGTAACTTTCTCAAACACACAGAACTGTCTCAAGCACGCAACTGTCTCACACACACACACATGTAACTTTCTCAAACACACAGAACTGTCTCACGCACGCAACTGTCTCACACACACACACATGTAACTTTCTCAAACACACAGAACTGTCTCACGCACGCAACTGTCTCACACACACACATGTAACTTTCTCAAACACACAGAACTGTCTCAAACACGCAACTGTCTCACACACACACACGTAACTTTCTCAAACACACAGAACTGTCTCAAACACGCAACTGTCTCACACACACACATGTAACTTTCTCAAACACACAGAACTGTCTCACGCACGCAACTGTCTCACACACACACACGTAACTTTCTCAAACACACACAACTGTCACACACACACACACACACACATGTAGCTTTCTCAAACACACGCATGTAACTTTCTCAAACACACGTATCTGTCTCACACACACACACATGTAACTTTCTCAAACACACACAACTGTCTCACACACACACACATGTAATTTTCTCAAACACACAGAACTGTCTCAAACACGCAACTGTCACACACACACACATGTAACTTTCTCAAACACACAGAACTGTCTCAAACACGCAACTGTCTCACACACACACACGTAACTTTCTCAAACACACAGAACTGTCTCAAACACGCAACTGTCTCACACACACACACATGTAACTTTCTCAAACACACAGAACTGTCTCACGCACGCAACTGTCTCACACACACACACATGTAACTTTCTCAAACACACACAACTGTCTCACGCACGCAACTGTCTCACACACACACACATGTAACTTTCTCAAACACACACAACTGTCTCACACACACATATAACTTTCTCAAACACACAGAACTGTCTCACGCACGCAACTGTCTCACACACACACATGTAACTTTCTCAAACACACGTAACTGTCTCACACACGCAACTGTCTCACACACACACACATGTAACTTTCTCAAACACACAGAACTGTCTCAAACACGCAACTGTCTCACACACACACACGTAACTTTCTCAAACACACATAACTGTCTCACACACGCAACTGTCTCACACACACACACATGTAACTTTCTCAAACACACGTAACTGTCTCACACACGCAACTGTCTCACACACACACACATGTAACTTTCTCAAACACACGTAACTGTCTCACACACGCAACTGTCTCACACACACACACATGTAACTTTCTCAAACACACAGAACTGTCTCAAACACGCAACTGTCTCACACACACACACACACACACGTAACTTTCTCAAACACACAGAACTGTCTCAAACACGCAACTGTCTCACACACACACACGTAACTTTCTCAAACACACACAACTGTCTCACACACACACACATGTAACTTTCTCAAACACACAGAACTGTCTCACGCACGCAACTGTCTCACACACACACACGTAACTTTCTCAAACACACACAACTGTCACACACACACACACACACATGTAACTTTCTCAAACACACGCATGTAACTTTCTCAAACACACGTATCTGTCTCACACACACACACATGTAACTTTCTCAAACACACACAACTGTCTCACACACACACACATGTAATTTTCTCAAACACACAGAACTGTCTCAAACACGCAACTGTCTCACACACACACACATGTAACTTTCTCAAACACACAGAACTGTCTCACGCACGCAACTGTCTCACACACACACACATGTAACTTTCTCAAACACACAGAACTGTCTCAAACACGCAACTGTCTCACACACACACACGTAACTTTCTCAAACACACAGAACTGTCTCAAACACGCAACTGTCTCACACACACACACATGTAACTTTCTCAAACACACACAACTGTCTCACGCACGCAACTGTCTCACACACACACACATGTAACTTTCTCAAACACACACAACTGTCTCACACACACATATAACTTTCTCAAACACACAGAACTGTCTCACGCACGCAACTGTCTCACACACACACACATGTAACTTTCTCAAACACACGTAACTGTCTCACACACGCAACTGTCTCACACACACACACATGTAACTTTCTCAAACACACGTAACTGTCTCACACACGCAACTGTCTCACACACACACACATGTAACTTTCTCAAACACACAGAACTGTCTCAAACACGCAACTGTCTCACACACACACACACACACGTAACTTTCTCAAACACACAGAACTGTCTCACGCACGCAACTGTCTCACACACACACACATGTAACTTTCTCAAACACACGTAACTGTCTCACACACAACAACTGTCTCACACACACACACGTAACTTTCTCAAACACACGTAACTGTCTCACACACAACTGTCTGACACACACACACGTAACTTTCTCAAACACACAGAACTGTCTCACACACGCAACTGTCTCACACACACACGTAACTTTCTCAAACAAACGGAACTGTCTCACACACGCAACTGTCTCACACACACACATGTAACTTTCTCAAACACACAGAACTGTCTCACACACGCAACTGTCTCACACACATGTAACTGTCTCACACACACGGAACTGTCACACACAAGCACACACACATGTAACTTTCTCAAACACACACACGTAACTGTCTCACACACACACATACCTGTCTCACACACACACACAACTGTCTCACACACACACACACACACACATAACTGTCTTAGACACTCACACATAACTGTCTTGCACACACACACACACATACCTGTCTCACACACTTAACTGTTTCACACACACATATAACTGTCTCACACACACATGCACACGCACACACACGGAACTGTCTCACACACACTCGTAACTTTCTCACACATGCACACACACACGGAACTGTCTCACACACACACTCGTAACTGTCTCACACATACACACACACACACACACACTCAGTGGCAAATCAAAAGCGTGCCTTTAAATCAAGAAATCATCATGTTCCTCTTTAACATGTTTAACAATGCTTCTCCATCTGTCTGTCTGCAGTATAAGCAGGTGGAGCAGTACATGTCGTTCCATAAGCTGCCGGCGGACATGAGACAGCGCATCCACGATTACTATGAGCACAGATACCAGGGGAAGATGTTTGATGAAGAGAGCATTCTGGGAGAGCTCAATGAGCCACTGAGAGAGGTGAGGACACACACACAGGTGCATGCTGGGTAAACCTGCTCTCATTCAGTGCATTTTCTGTATGCACTGAATACTCATTTTGACACAGTGTTTAGCAGACAACAGAACACACTGCATGAGCACTGCATCCCACAATGTAATGCACTCAAGCAATATTAGCTGTAATTTTTAATATCGGCCTCTAATGTGTTTAGGAGATCATAAACTTCAACTGTCGAAAGCTGGTGGCGTCTATGCCACTGTTTGCCAATGCAGATCCGAATTTTGTGACGTCGATGCTCACCAAACTTCGCTTCGAGGTCTTCCAACCTGGAGATTACATCATACGAGAGGGAACCATCGGAAAGAAGATGTACTTCATCCAGCACGGCGTCGTGAGCGTCCTCACCAAAGGAAACAAGGAGACCAAGCTGTCGGATGGATCGTACTTTGGAGGTACAAATGAATTGCAAACAAAAGTGGATCATGTGCACACACACACACACACACATACAGTGGAGCTCAGCCATTCCTACAGCTTTAATATTCATAATGATGGATTAGCCAAAACAAAAGCTTTTTGCCCCTAAGCTTTCAGGACAGTCACAGAATCGTGGGATCGGAGCTGATAAGTGCCCAATTTCTGGGACATTAACACAGATTCCTAGCAGGTGATGTTTTGGGTCATTTCATTTTTAGAGTATTTTTGCTCCTGTTGTACAGCTGTGCAAACTTTCTATCCTTCAGTTTTCGTGATTCTGGACAGATCTGAAGATACATTAAATAATAATAATTAAAAAAAATAATAATTATATACACCGATCAGGCATAACATTATGACCACTGACAGGTGAAGTGAATAACACTGATGATCTCTTCATCACGGCTCCTGTTAGTGTGTGGGATATATTAGGCAGAAAGTGAACATTTTGTCCTCAAAGTTGATGTGTTAGAAGCAGGAAAAATGCACTGTGTATTCTGACACCTTTCTATCAGAACCAGCATTAACTTCTTGAGCAATTTGAGCTCCAGTAGCTCGTCTGTTTGATCGGACCACACGGGCCAGCCTTCGCTCCCCACGTGCATCAATGAGCCTTGGCCGCCCATGACCCTGTCGCCGGTTCTCCACTGTTCCTTCCTTGGAGCACTTTTGATAGATCCTGACCACTGCAGACCGGGAACACCCCACAAGAGCTGCAGTTTTGGAGATGCTCTGACCCAGTCGTCTAGCCATCACAATTCGTTCCTTGTAAAACTCGCTCAAATCCTTACGCTTGCCCATTTTTCCTGCTTCTAACACATCAACTTTAAGGACAAAATGTTCACTTGCTGCCTAATATATCCCACCCACTAACAGGAGCCGTGATGAAGAGATCATCAGTGTAATCACTTCACCTGTCATAATGTTATGCCTGATCAGTTTATATATATATATATACTTTTTGTCAAATATTTTTATTTGTCCTATCTGTTGTCTTTGACATCACTAGTGAAGCTTTGAGAGTGTGTGTTCTTGCGATGTCATCAGACAATCAGTGTTGTCATGGCATAATTTTCCTGAAGCTCCATCATTAGTCACATGACATTATATCTCAAGTGATTTGCGGGTGATTTGTTTCAAACAGTGTGAAAACTGCCTTAGATGAGGTCAAAGGTCAGGGCTGAGCACAACACTTGACTCAGTTTAATTTGCTTTATGTCATTGGGTAGATTCTGTTTAAATGATGAGGCATTGAGCTGCATGTGACCCGCCCGCCCATCACTAATTACAGCTAGTGTACTGTGCACACGACCTCCGACCTCATCCCGCGGGAGCTGTGCTGAAAATAATGGAAAGATAGCACTCAGTCTATCTCTACCACAATGCTAACGTTAATCTGCATTCCGCATACAAGCTTCTGACCATCTCAAGTCATTCCTGGCACTAGTGCATGCTGGGAAAGGAACGGAAAGCTGTGAAGAATTTGTTTTTATTCATGAGTTATTCACTCATAAAATTAATTTATGTAACGCCTCTTCAGGGGGATGAGTTTATGTTTATTACTTATCATTAGATGCTGGCTTTGGCCAAAGCAAGCTGACTTATAGTCACCATGTAATCAAAACTGACCATTCTTTAAAAAATTTTAATGGAATATTGCTGTTTATTCTAAATGATTTATAAGTGCACATCATTATTGTTTTATGATGTTTCCTGGGGTGCACCTATAATGTTAGAATGCTTTTTACATCAAAAAAATGTATAAATAAAAGGCATTTTTCCTACCCTGATTTTAGCCTTCTGCTCCGAACGCTCCATTTTAAGGGGCGTGTCCGCTGGGAGACTTCAGTGTAAACACCCACTGCTGTGATTGGCAAACGTCTTAGCATTTGAAATAGTATTACTCTCTCTTTTAGCTTGTTTTTACAATTACAGCTCTCATGGTTAACTAATCGTGAAAAGTGTTGCATTACATTTAGATCTATGGCATTATATTAAGATTGTGGCATGAAAGGTTGCAGATCACACACATGCTGAGCGCATGAAAGCAGCGATCTCGTCATTGCAACTCAGTTTCTGTACACTAACGAATGCTTTCATCTTCACTAACAGTGCAAACGTGATATAGTTAAGAGATTCATTGAATAAAACGGGAGTCACTGATAAACGCGTCACTGATAAACTCTCTGTTTGATTGACAGGTTCAGCGCGTGCTGCTCAAACGATTGCAAAGGGAGCTTTCTTTGATCGCTTTCTTTATAGAATTTAATCACCGTTAAATAACAGATTATTTTCATCCTACTAAGAGAAACAACGCAAGTTGATGTTTAGTCACTGGTCTGATTTACTGACACAGGCAAAGAACATCTGACTACATGAATCATCACATTTCAGATCAGGCATTAGAATGAACACAGTTACTCACATGTTGCATTACTGTTGAACCCAGTCACTGCACAATATTTTGTAATCCTCAACGGCATGTTTGTTGCTTTGTAGCTCAATGGTTTAACACTAGGCCTATGTTACATGCGTGAATCGGTGGGCGGGGCTAAACAGGCAGTGATGAAGTAGGCGTTGATATTCTTCTGCTGAGGCGGTGCTTGCCTCTCTTTGACGTCATAGATCCCCACTTTGAAAAACCTGTCGTTTGCTGGGCCTGGTGTCTATAAAAGCTTTTCTTTGGCTAGCAAGGAAGTTTTTAGCTCTGAAACTTACAGGATATTCTTATATTACCATGACCTTTTATATATCAAAAGCTCAAGGGAAAGTTGATTTCTCAATTCATCACCCCTTTAAATTCATGTTCCTGGTAATCTTAAATCAGAATAACTTAATCTCTTCTCTGATGACGAGGGCGGGGCCACCTGTCACTCACATGAGATCCACCAATAGCAAACCACAACCATCCAATCAATTCCCCACAGACAAAATCAAGCCCTGCCCTACATTTGTTCTTGTTCCAGAAGCTGTTCACTCGGATATACGGCACAATAGGGAAAAGACGAGCACAACTTCCATTTCATGACAACTTTAAAGGGGTCATGAACTGCATTGTTTTATTGTTTTATAATGTTTTCTGAGGTGCACTTATAATGTTAGTATGATTTTTGCAACAAAAATTGTCATAATTTAGAAATAAAAGGCATTTTTGCTACCCTGATTTTAGCCTCTGGTTTGAACGCTCTGTTTAAAGGGGTGTGTCTGCTGTGAGACTTCAGTGTAAACAACCACTGATGTGATTGGCTGCTGTGAGACTTCAGTGTAAACGCCCACTGCTGTGATTGGCTGCTTTGAGACTTCAGTGTAAACGCCCACTGCTGTGATTGGCTGCTGTGAGACTTCAGTGTAAACGCCCACTGCTGTGATTGGCTGCTGTGAGACTTCAGTGTAAACGCCCACTGCTGTGATTGGCTGACATCTTTGCATATGAAATAGCTGAGTATTATTAGTATAGCTCTCTCGAAATCTTTTAGCAAGTTTTTACTACTACAGCTCTCAAGGTTAACTAATCATGGAAAGTGTTCATTGTAGCATTATATTCAGATCTATAGCATTATATTCATTATATTCAAATCACAGTCATGTTGAGCGCATGAATGCTGTGATCTCGTCATTGTAACTCGATTTCTGCACACTAACGAATGCTTTCATCATAACTAACAGTGCAAACACAATGTACATGAGATATTTGTTGATTATAATGGGAGTTTTGTCACTGATAAACTCGCACTGTTTGATTGACAGCTCCAGCGATTGTAAAGTGAGCGTTCTTTGATGGCTTTCTATATATAATTTAATCACAGTTTAAATAACAGGTTATTTTCATCCTACTAAGAGAAACAATGTGAAGTTGAGCGTTTATTCACTGGTTTGATTTACTGACGCATAGACAAAGAACATCTGACTGTACATGAATCATTACATATCAGAAATCACTGGTCTCAGATCAGGCGTTAGAATTAACACGGTTACTGACATGTTGTGGCATTACTGTCGAGTCCATATCGCAAAAGTCTGTTTGCAAAGAAAATTGCGACTGATTGACCAAAGAATCCACAGTGAAATGTAGCGAACACAAATAAATAATGCTCGACTGAGACATTCACATTGTTGAGAATAAATAAGCACATTCCTAGCATTAGGATCCTTTGGAAGGTAATGTTATTTGTAGTCGCTCTTCTCTCCTCGTCATCTCACTAACACACCAGTGGGCGGGGCCAAAGTTGCAATGATGAAGTAGGCGTTGATTTTCTTCTTCAGAGGCCGTCTTTCACCTATTGTCGAGTTATCTGGGAATTTTGCACATCAGTACTTGCTTCTAACTCGAAAAAAAAACATCAGCCAACCACAGGGGACACAAGGAACAACTCCAAATCACTTTTCGGCTCTTGTATTTGGTAATTCTGTCAGGTCAGACAGTCATTTTACAGTTTGGCTCAAACTGATTCAATAAGGTTGAAAAAATAAAGAAAAGAATACATAATTACTTAAGATGATATTCTTGAATGTGAACAAATACAATGTAAATAAAGACTTTTACACATACAAATATCTCTAAATTTGTTCATTTACATGTTTGAGCTTACGTTCTTTTCTTATTAAAGCATAACATTACCATTTTACATGAACTATTTAAGCAAACCGGTGGTATATGTCACTATTTCAGTTCTTCTGAACGCACAAAACTGTGCATCATGCACTTAAATAATAAACACAGCATAACATAACTAACTAATCTTCTCTATATTGTGCATTATAATAATCAAATAACACAGATTTAAGTGATAATCAGTCCTTCATATAATTAAAAAGAGATAGTCTTACCATCAGTGTCCCTGAGATGACCGATTTCTGATGCGTTTCCCGTCTTGTGTGTTAATCACTGCAGTCTTTTCACTTTTCTGCATACATCAGTTTTCATGCAGAAGTTACTTGTGCCTTTAATCCGCGCCGTTAACTCACTGCAGCGATCACATTTTTTTGCTTTCTCTGCACTCTAGTTCTGCGTGCATGCATCTGCCAAGTGAGTTTCACACCTATTCTTATAGTATGATGACCTCTTATATGTTAAAAGCTTAAGAAAAATGTGATTTCTCAAATCAAGACCCCTTTAAAAGGCAGCATAATTATGCTACTTAATATTTAGAACAGGCTTCACGCTCCTGTGATGCCTTGCACTGCTGTCTAGGTAGGCAGCTCAGTAGGGTTTGGAACAGTCTCCGTTCATCACATAAATAAGTAAAATAAAAATAATAAGTAAACCCTCGGATAAGCGTGAGTTTAAATATCACACATCAATGCCCTCATGAGTCCTGTGATTGTGTTGGGCATCAATGATTTAAATGCGGGGTCTTATGATAATTATGGTCATGCTGCTTATGTCAGGTCATGTGACTTGCTCCCCGTAATGAGGTCGCATGGTTGAGCATGATGTAACGAGGAGGGAATGAATATCATGCTCTTGACGAGAGCAGGAAAAGCCAGATTTATTTATGTTGAAGAAAATGTGTTGCGTGTGTGTTCTGGGTGGCTGCACCCTCAAGCCTCTGTGATCTTCTGGTCTCCAGATCTGTTTAACTCTATTCAGCAGGAGTGCATGTGATGTTCTGAGGAATAAACAGGGCAGACGGTCACTCTGATGTCTTTTATTTTGATACACACACACGCTGCAGGTGGACCGTCGCTGTAATGCATGTGCATGAGCCTTTTTGGATAAAAGATCTCAAAGCGCAGCAGGAGTGTTTGTCGAGTGTGTGTAGGTCATTCTTAGTTAAATGTCATGATCGGGAGCGTTTGATTTTATTGTGATCAAGAAGCAGGATGTCTTTGGGAAAATCCCTCCGATTCGAGTCATCTCAGCCTGTTTGTGTCGTCGTCGGAGGAAAATCGAACATGGTGTCTTATCAATGTTGTCATCTTGTGTCAGCTGATCAGACAGAGAAAATCACGTGTGTGTGTGTTCATGTTTTTCTATCCCGGTGGGGACTTGTGTCGCCGTGGGGAAACAAGGTTATAAATCATACAGAATGAGTTTTTTTGAAAATATAAAAATGCAGAAAGTTTTGTGTGATGGGTAGTTTTAGGGATAGGCTGTGTGTGTGTGTGCAAGAGGGAGAGTGTCTGTGTGAGTGTGTGTGTGTGGCCTGGTAAACCCTACGTTATGGGGACAAAATGTCCCCACAAAGATGGCAATATCCGAAATCCTTGTCCTTGTGAGGACATTTTTTGGTCCCCATGAGGAAAACAGCTTATAATTCATACTAAGTGATGTTTTTTGAAAATGTAAAAATGCAGAACGTTTCCTATGATGGGTAGGTTTAGGGGTAGTGTGTGTGTGTGTGTGTGTGTGTGTGTGTGATGGGTAGGTTTAGGGGTAGTGTGTGTGTGTGTGTGTGTGTGTGTGTGATGGGTAGGTTTAGGGGTAGTGTGTGTGTGTGTGTGATGGGTAGGTTTAGGGGTAGTGTGTGTCTGTGTGTGTGATGGGTAGGTTTAGGGGTAGTGTGTGTGTGTGTGTGTGTGTGTGTGATGGGTAGGTTTAGGGGTAGGGGTAGTGTGTGTGTGTGTGTGTGTGTGTGTGTGTGTGATGGGTAGGTTTAGGGGTAGGGGTAGTGTGTGTGTGTGTGTGTGTGTGTGTGATGGGTAGGTTTAGGGGTAGGGGTAGTGTAAGGGGATAAAATATACAGTTTATACAGTATAAAAACAATTATGTCTATGGAAAGTCCCCATAAAACATGAAAACCCAACATGTGTGTGTATGTGTATGTGTGTGTGTGTGTGTGTGTGTATGTGTGTGTGTGAAAGAGAGAGAGAATGTGTGTGTGTGTGTTGGTGTGTGTGTGTGTGTTTGTGTCTGTGTGTGAGAGAGAGAGAAAGTGTGTGTGTGTGTGTGTGTTTGTGTGTTGTGCTTACAGACATGATGATTAATCCTCTGGCCGTTCGCGCTCTGACTCTCATTACACACTGACATGATGAGAAAGTGTTTCACAGGTTCACTGATTCATTTGGCTTATTTTTACTGGCTCATTTGTTCATTTTTAAGTCCTGATGTTCCTGTCCATTAAAACTGGTGGAATTATGCAGAAATGACAGGACATTAGAGTTAGTGTTAGAGTTCAAAGTCTAATGCAGCCCACTTCTGAACATTGCGTGTGTGTGTGTGTGTGTTGTATGTTCTGGGCAATATGACATAATGTATATATAAAATGCAATAATATTTTAAAGCAGCTTTGAATGTGGCTCATCCAATCAGATTACAGCCAGAACTTTCATAATGTGATGTCAGACTTATTCTTGTAATGCATAATAATATTGTGAATAATCTGATCTTTAGGTTTGTGTCCATCAAATTACAAACAAACAGGACGTTATTATTAAATACTAATGATGAAATATTATTTAATAAATTAAATAAATTCTGAATATTTTTAGTTATTATAATAATTATTTAATTCACTTTCCAAAACTAGTGTTTAATATATAAACCTTTTTTTGCTGTTGAATTTCCAGCAAAAATAAATATAGCATTATCTTATTGTTGTGGGGGGTTTCATTGTATTTTTTTGTAACATTGTGTTACTCGAGTATTGATTAATCGATTAATCAGTTGTGATGTTTAGATTGTGGTGTTCAGAGTTTAAATATACGCGAGCGATGTTCCAGAACTGATCCACTTAGTGTTTAATGACAAAAACACGGCCGTACTGCACAGTTAACGTGACTCACACACACACACTCGCACACACACACAGTCGCACACACACACACACTCGCGCACACACACTAACACACACACACGCACACACACTAACACACACACACTCGCACACACACAAACACACTCACACACACACTCACACACTCTCACACACACACACACACACACACACACACACTCGCACACACACACACACACACACACACTCGCACACACACACACGCACACACACACACTCGCACACACACACACACACACTCACACACACACACACTCGCACACACACACACTCGCACACACACACACACACGCACACACACACACACACACACTCGAACACACACTCACACACACACACTCGCACACACACACAACACACACACTCCCACACACACACACTAACACACACACACTCGCACACACACACACACACTCTCACACACACTCCCACACACACACACTCGCACACACACACTCCCACACACACACACTAACACACACACACTCGCACACACACACACACACACACTCCCACACACACACACTAACACACACACACGCGCACACACACACACACACTCTCACACACACTCGCACACACACACACACACACACTCGCACACACACACACACTCGCACACACACACACACACTCTCACACACACACACACACACTCTCTCCCATCATGGTAAACAATCCCAGTATTCCATCAGATTTCCTGCTGGACTCGATGTGTTTTTATTTGATGAGTCAGAACTGATCAGCGGTTGAACGCAGCACACTAATGGAAGCGGAGGTCAGTGTCAGATCACAAAATCATTCTGCAACAAATCCAGCGTCACTTCAGTGTGTCCGGACGACATTTCAATTCAAAGCTACATCAGGCAGGAAAATATTATTGCTCAGCTCTTTCAGAGTCGTCGTCCGGTAAGAAAACTGACTCTGAATGAGTCGGATCGAGTGGTAAATGATTCTCCATGCATTGCAAAATTGTGCATTTTCTGCATAAACACAGAATTATTAGTAACAAATCTAAAACTTTCTGTAAGTCGTTCCAGAATCGTGCATGAAAAGAATGGCAAGGCATCTGTAAATTGATTTCTTTCCCCGTTCCTTATATTGATGTTTGGCACTGAAGAGGCAGAGGGGATTGTGGGTACTGGTTGAGTGGACTTCTCTGGAGGGCAGTGTTTCTTCTCCCTCATAAAAGGGCCGTATTTCTGCTGATCCGCCGTGGCATGTGAGGTCTGCCAGTCCTCTAAGCTCTGAGTGGCATTTAGTGCTTCGGCTGTGGATTACAGAACATTTTTAATCCAAAAAAAGGGGAAGGATAGTTGGTTTGGAGCTTGTTTTTGTTTTTGCCTGGATAGAAAGACACCGTGATCACTTCAGGATGTGTTTAGAGAGGGAATGTGATGGGAAGTGTGTCTGAACACACAGGTTTACTGTTGAAGCGTCATTTCTTGGATGGCGTCAACCGTGTGTGTGTGTGTGTGTGTGTGTGTGTGTGTGTGTCTACAGGAACAATTTGAGATGAGCTGATATATAATTTATGTTGATGGCATTATTATTGTTCTATAATAGTTTTGTTTCAATACAGTAAAAAGAGTTCAAATTCAGAAAAAAATATACATAATTGTACAATAAACTGTTCTCACAACATCCTCAGCATGAAATGATTATAAATGCAATCTATAAATGCCATTTATTATAATTATAAATAAATAATACATTATCATAATAAATGCATTTATTATTTATTTCAATTTACATTATTAAGCAAAAGAAAAATATATATTTTTAGTCTTCCAGTATGCAATTTATTATAATTATAAATGCAAATAATAATTAATCATATTAAATGCATTTATTATCATTTATATATTCAAATTTATATTTATAACCTAAAGAAAAATAAATGCATTTACAAAAAAATGTATAATGTATTCTAATTTGCATTTATAACCTAAATAAAAGCCTTATTCTTACAACTGCATTTTATAAATGCAATTTATTATAATTATAAATGAAATAAATGCATTTATAATAATTTATTATTAATTCTAGTATATATATATTCTTACAAGCCTGCCACTATGAATGCTTATAAATGCATTCTATAAATGCAATTTATTATATTTATAAATGCAAATAATAATACATTTGATGTTATCATATTAAATGCATTTATAATATTTTAGTTTAATTTGCTATAAAAACTATATTCTTACAGCTCTGCCAGTATGAAATGCTTATAGATGCAAATTATAATAAATAATGAATTCTTATAATAAATGCAATTTATATTATATTTATATTAAATTATATATATATATATATTATACCCTCAAATTCTCATCACTGTAATGGATCAGGATGGTTCCCTGTGGTTTTGTGTTGGTAACTCTGAACATGATGTGTTCCAGAGATTTGTCTGCTGACCCGGGGCAGACGCACGGCCAGCGTCCGGGCGGACACGTACTGCCGTCTGTACTCGCTGTCTGTGGACAACTTCAACGAGGTCCTGGAGGAGTATCCAATGATGAGGAGAGCGTTTGAGACCGTCGCTCTGGACCGCCTGGACCGCATCGGTAAGACACTTGAAGGGTTAGTCCAGCCAAAAATGAAAATTGTGGTCGTGTAGAACAACACTAGGGTGAGTAAATGGTGACCTCAGTTTCATTTTTGGGTGAACTTACCCTTTAAAGTATTGCATATTACTAATACTGTGTCCATGCTATGCAGAATATAACACAGCATCAGTGAAATTCATTGTTAAGTGTATTATAAAGTATTTCTTTTACCGTGCACCAGTTGAATGTGCAACCGAAGCTAAACTGAGCTCTCACTCCCTCTTGTGTCTAATGTCTCAGAATGGAGTGTAATTTCTCTGTCAGCATCTCTGGTTTCCTGCCTTCTCGAGACAGTCAGTCCCGCTGGCCCGCTGCGCTGCTGTTTACGCCACATACACACCCTTCAACAGACATCAGACCGCTCTGGATGTGTATTGTAGACAAGAGGTCATATTTTTGGAGCAGAACTCTCGCCCTGTTATCCACAGATTTGAGCCTGCTCTGCTCACTGTCGCTCAGAATGTACAGACATCGGTAATTAATCACAGATTAAATAGATCTGCATCTGTATTGAAATGAATTGAGGTTCACACCGGTTGATCGCGTCCCTGCGGTGCAGCGCTGCCTAATCGCTGCTCTTCCTATCAGAAAATGGCCTAAACTCTAATCCAATTTGAAATTTAGCACCTCAGCGTCCTTTCAGAGCAGATTATTATGAAGAAAATAAGAATAATTGAATTATAATTACGGAGTTGTGTGTGTGTGTGTGTGTGTGTGAGTGAGTGTGTGTGTGATTGAGCGAGTGAGTGAGTGTGTGTGTGATTGAGCGAGTGTGTGTGTGTGTGAGTGAGTGAGTGAGTGTGTGTGTGAGTGAGTGTGTGTGTGCAAGTGTGTGTGTGTGTGTGTGAGTGAGTGTTTGAGTGAGCGAGTGAGTGAGTGTGTGTGTGTGTGAGTGAGTGAGTGTGTGTGTGAGTGAGTGTGTGTGTGCGTGTGTGAGTGAGTGAGTGTTTGAGTGAGCGAGTGAGTGTGTGTGATTGAGCGAGTGTGTGTGAGTGAGCGAGTGTGTGTGTGTGTGAGTGAATGTGTGTGAGTGAGTGTGTGAGTGTGTGCGAGTGTGAGTGTGTGTATGTGAGTGAGTGTTTGTGAGTGAGTGTGTGTGTGTGTGAGTGTGAGTGTGTGAGTGTGAGTGAGTGAGTGTGTGAGTGTGTGTGCGAGTGAGCGAGTGAGTGTGTGTGTGATTGAGCGAGTGTGTGTGTGAGTGAGTGAGTGTGTACGAATGTGAGTATGAGTGTGTGCGAGTGTGTGTGAGTGCGTGTGTGTGTGTGTGTGTTAATGAGAGTGAGTGTGTGTGTGTGAGTGTGTGTGTGTGTGTGTGTGTATTATATATTAATCAATAATTTGATTCATTATATTATAATTTATAATATATACATATATATTTCTTAAGATTTTAGCACAGCTCTAGAGTGAATTACATCAAGTGCACTCTCAAGGCACATAATTACAGATTTTCTATTATTGAATAGCCAGAAGATCAAAAGTCTCGTGTGTCGTGCTCGGCTCCTCACCGGCCCAGAGTGAGAGTGAGTGATAGTGTGTCATTACCAAACATAGCAAAGTGCCCTCTGCTCATCCGAGTTCTTCCTCTCTTGTTTATATCAGTCTGGTGTAAGGTAGAGGTCATTTCTGCGCTCTTTCTGTACTCTTTCTTATCTGGGGCTCAGCCGTGAGGAGCAGTCGAACGCAGGAACGATCTGCCCTCCTGCCACGCTGAGCTATTTCCATTCGGCCCGTGTCCTCACCGCGAGCTGCCTCTCCGTCTCTGATTGCGCTCGGAGCCGTCCTGAGGCGAGCCCAGGCACCCGGACCTTTAAACAGGGGTGAAGTGGTGTGTGAGATGAATCAAACTCTGGACAGATCGAACAGAGTGCTGCGTTTGATTTTTATTTAATATGTAAGGCGTCACCTGAGGGTGAATAATATCATTTTTGATGGGTGTTTATACAAAAAAGACATGATCCGTTTGAAGGAAGAGTGCAATTGCAGCTAAAGTTCTTACAAAATGACACTCATAACCCTTATTGTTTTAATATATATATATAAAAAAATATATGGAAAAAAAATAAGAGACATACACATACAAATCAATGTTAAGTGGTCTCTTAATTTTTTCCAGAGCTATATATATATATATATATATATATATATATATATATATATATATATATATATAATTAGTGCTGTCAAATCGATAACTGTGTATAATTATTACATATATATAAATACACACTCATGCATGTATATACTGTAACATAGAAATATTGAAATACTGTAAATATTTTATATATAAATATAACAAATTATTTTCTTAAATATATACATGCATGAGTGTGTATTTATATATACGTAATAATTATACACAGTACACACACATAAATTATGTTAACACAAACATTTAAATTTTGGATGCGATTAATCGATTTAAAATAAATATTATATTATATTTATATATATTTATTTATTTATATTTTTATTTATGTGTATGTATATATACATACATATAAAACATAAAAATATAATATTTATATATAAATATATATCATATAAAAAATTTATACAAATATATTTTGCACATCTGAGGTGTTAGATAGAAGCTATAAATCTGAATAATAATAAAGATGATGAATTATATATTAAGCTCTACACTCATGACAAGAGGCAATATACTTGACTGAATAATCAAGCACTAATGGTGGATATGCCGTTGTCTACATTTTTTAATTAACTTTAGTGTCAAATAAAATGAATATATAAATAAACTCTACATTGTAATTGAAAAAATAAACATAAATTGTAATTGTGACTTTGCATGTGATCATCTACTTTTTATTGTTGTGAGAAATTCTGGAGCAAAGTTTTATAGCCATAGTACCATGGTAAAGTGATGGTATCAGATGGTAATACTAATATATACCATGGTACTGAATGATTACCACATGTGACCCTGGACCACAAAACTAGTCATAAGGGTCATTTTTTTGAAACTGAGATGTATACATCATCTGAATGCTAAATAAATAAACTGATCCACTGATGTATGGTTTGTTATGATATCTGCCCGAGAAAATCTGGAATCTGAGGGTGCAAAAAAGTCTAAATATTGAGAAAATCTCCTTTAAAGTTGTCCAGATGAAGTCCTTAGCAACTCATATTACTACTAATAATACATTTTTGATATATTTATGGTAGGAAATTTACTAAATATCTTCATGGGACATGATCTTAATATCCTAATGATTTTTGGCATAAAAGAAAAATGTATAATTTTGACCCATACAATGTATTGTTGGCTATTGCCACAAATATACCCGTGAGACTGGTTTTGTGCTCCAGGGTCACATATTTATATACCATAGAATTATAGAACAAATAGTTACAACAAAACCATGGTATTACCATGCTATCATAACCTAAAAATGGTAACGCCATGGTACTTTTTGTTAGTGTCATTAAAAATGTGGGTTACACTTTATTTTAAGGAGTCATTGTTACAGTGTAATTATATATTTAAGTACTGAGTAATATTAATTAACTACATGTACTTACTATAGGGTTAGGGGTAGGATTAGGGTTTGGTTGAGGGTTAGATGCATGTAATTATGCATACATTTGTAACATATATAACAAGGACACTGTAAACACAGTTTTTTCTTCTGACTACAAATCAAATTCTTTGTCTTTCACCCCTTAGGGAAGAAGAGCTCTATTCTCCAGCACAAGGTCCAACACGACTTGAGTTCAGGGGTTTTGAACTACCAGGAAAGCGAGATCATCCAGCAGATCGTGCAGCACGATCGGGACATGGCTCACTGCGCCAACCTGATCCAGAGTCCATCGCCGCCTGCTCCTCCATCCCCTACTCCTGTGATCTGGGCTCCCCTGATCCAAGCGCCTCTACAAGCCGCTGCCGCCACCACTTCGGTCGCTATTGCACTAACCCACCACCCACATCTACCTGCCACTCTCTTCCGACCGCCCGTTTCCGTTCTCGGATCGAGAAATGAGCCGCCTAGCCGGCTAAAGAGGTTTCAGACAGTTGCACCAAATTTAGGAGGTCCTGGATCAGCTGGCGAGTCTCCATCTGGTTCCCCGTCAAGGCTACGTCCGGGAGTCGATACGCCTCTTCTTGCGTCCTTCCGAATGCAGCACTTGTCCGGCGCCACTGGTTCAAGTGCCACCAGCCAGCAAGCATCGGCATTCCCATTTGGGAGCTTCTCTTCTTCATCAACGGCGTCTCTGACTTGTAGCACCGCACAACTCCATTCACAGCCGAGGCAGCCCGTTGCTCCCAGTACGCCTCCACTTTCAGGACATCTCCAAACAAGTGGATTTCCAACCTCGTCGAATACTAGTCCGCTTTCCACAGGCTTGTTCAGTCATGCCCCCAGCCAGCAATTGCAACCTCCACCAAAACCCTCTCAAACAGGCTCCCTGCAGTTTGCAGCCGGAGGAGGGAAGACTTCCACTGGGTTGCACCTCTTCCACACTCCCCCACCTGGATCACCTTCTTCCAGCCGTTCACAAGCCCCCGAGAGTTCCACGTCATCCCAGCTCCCGTCCGCTTTATCCACTTACCTTCCTTTAGAAAGGTCAGCGCTGGCCTCACTCGCTCAGTACGGCTCAGCGAATGCCTCGCCCTGCTACACCCCTTTAGCCCCTAGCCCGACCATTCAGAGCCCCGTCACAGGGAGAACTTTCCACTACAGTGACCCTTCCAGTGCCGCTGGCTCCCACACATCCCTGCTCCTCCCGCAGTCCTCCTGCCCTGGACAACTCCCAGGCCACCACTTCTCCGGCACAGACTCTCCACTGGGCCGCTTTTATGAGGAATTAAACATACTGTCCAGCTCCCACCCGTCACTCGTCCTGGAGGGAGCGGGTCAGTCTTCCCCTCAGGAGCCCGGTTTCTGCCTCTCCCCGTTTTCGTCGCCGACGCTAACGCCCAAACCCTGTCGCTCGGTATCAGGGCACATGGCCGCCCCCGTACAGACTTCTCCAGTCTCTCGAGTCCAAGCTCACTCTATAGGGACGTCACCTGCACTTTCTCTCCCGCGTGCCTCCGACGGCCACCCGTCCGAACTAGAACCGCTCCGTTCGAAACTCCCTTCCAATTTGTGAGGCTAAATCACACCCTCCTTACTCAGTAATAGTGATCTTCCTCTGTGTGGCATTTGACCCTTTTCTTTAGTTATCTCTGTATTGGCACTGTGTTTCAATCTTAATAATTTTAAATATCTATCTAAATATCTATTGAGTAATCTTAGAGCTCTAGATTTCACTTTTATTTGCTTCCTTTACCTCTCATGAATATATATATATATATATATATATATATATATATATATATATATATATATATACAGTATATGAAATTATATATTTAAATATATGTTAATCAATCTATAGGAGGGTGTGAAATGCTACAGCTATTGTTTATTTTATACCTATGCCAAATTCATCCACAAGGAATTTGGACAGACTTTTTTGCAGGAACCTATGCACTGCATATAAAAACTGATTTTTTGACACCTTTTTAGTCGCCCTAATGAGGATCACATATTGCTGATCTTGAATCTAAGGGGTTGTGTTTAAGGGATTGTACCTGTTTATTCATTCTACAAATGTTTGGGACCTTCTGAGGTGGAGAGGAGAACATAGGAAAACCAAAAAATGTTTCAGCCTACGTTCTCTGTAGCATTTCTTTGTTTTTTGTTCGGCTACACTTTAGGAATATTAGCGGGCATTGAGTGGGCGCCAAGGGAGAGGGTTTGAGAAACATCCTAAATCACAATTCACTTGTGTCTTCCAGGATCATACGATAGCGTAGCCCTGCTGTGTGCGTGTGTGTGTGTGTGTGTGTGTGTGTTACTCTGATTGATGCAAGTGGCAATCAAGTTTGACTAACCAAGTATAGTTTTGCCTTTTTACAGCAACAGAGAAGAACTGGCGAAATTTCATTTCTTATTTGTATATAAAATAAGCCAACAACATTAGTCAAAAAGCAACTCGAAAGTTATTTTGTTTGTTTTTCTATATCTTTAGCTGCTAAATGATTGATGTTCGGTGGATTCTGAATATACGGTGTGAAGGCCCGTTCACACCAAAGACGATAACTATAACGATAAAGATATAGTATAAAATCACACTACAGCTGTAATGATAACGGCACAGAGAAACTATATCATCACTTTCAGAACGATTTTTTCCAGCTGATGAATGATAAACATTGGCAGCCAATCAGAATCCATCCTGCTTTAAAGCGCTCGAGCATTTAAAGTGACAGACGTCCGCTGGTGCTAATATAGTTATCATTCTTGGTGTGAACAGGCCTTATGTCCAAACTATGATCAAATGCGTTCAGGGAGGATGATAGAAGATCTCAGCACACACACCTGAGTCCCTCACAGGTCATGACTCTCAGCTACAGCGTTCTGATTTAATGGGACAGACAGGCACCATTCGGGCGACCCTTGACCCTTGTCAGCTTGAGAACGGGACAATACGATGACCAGCGGGCCGGTATTGTAATGCTGCACACATGATTCAGTTTAAGCAACAAAAAAGCACAATATAGACATTTTTATTGGCTGATCTGTGGATGGTTTACATGTTTTTCCCCACCATCCAGAAAGGAAATTATTATATACGGCTAAATTTGATACATTTGTATAATGGAAAGAGTATATTTTAGGTGTTATATATTTGGTAAAGTTTGGGGTCTGTAAGATTTTTTTATATTTTTGAAAGAAGTCATACAGAAAAAAACAGTAATGATGCTCAAAATTCAGCTTTGCATCACAGGAATAAATTACATTTTTACTATATATTCAAATAGAAAATAGTTATTTTAATTTGTAATAATATTTCACAATTTTACTGTATTTCTGATCCAATAAATGCAGCTGTTGTGAGCATACACTCTAAAAAGTGCTTGAGTAAAATATGGACAAACCTAACCGTTTGGTTAAAATTTTAATTTCAAGTTCAAATTTAAAAAACCATTTGCTGGGTTTGTCTAGACTGGGTAAACCCAGCCCGATTTGCGGGACCAATCACAAACCGGCTTATCCACCTGGCGCGCTATTGGCGGGTTTAACACAATGACGGATAGAGAAGCGATGGATCGTTGGTCTGATTGGTTGAAGGACTATCCAATTGCGTACAGAGTCATTTGAATTATACCCGTTGATCACGCCTCTTGTGCAGTAGAAAATACAGAGCTTAAATCTTAAAAGATTGAGCTTGGTCTAGTGATAGCCAGACACGGGTTTGTCCATATTTGACCCAAATTTGGGTTGAAACAACCCAGCATTTTTAGAGTGTAGTTAATGATGTTAATATCAATGTTGACTAATACATTATTAAAAGTTGAATTAACTAACATTAAAGCTGCAGTCCGTAAGTTTTGCCTCTTGTGCTCGAATTTCCCGCGGAAACCCACCCATACCACTCAAATTATAATACATTATTACAAGCTTATCGTTGTGAATCGGGCTACGGTAAGGAGATTGTTTTGAACACTGGCTGGTTATGTACTTGCTCGAAAATTGATTTTGGATCACTTTTAACCGAAAAAAGTTACGCACTGCAGCTTTAACAAAGATTAATAAATACTGTAACAAATGAATTGCTCATTGTTAGTTCATGTTAGTTAATACATTAACTAATGTTAACATATGAGATGTTATTGTAAACTTTTACTTCTTTCAGAAAAAATCTTTCAAAAATCAAAAAAATTTTACAGACCCCAAACTTTTGAACGATATATACACTCACCTAAAGGATTATTAGGAACACCATACTAATACTGTGTTTGACCCCCTTTCGCCTTAATTCTACGTGGCATTGATTCAACAAGGTGCTGAAAGCATTCTTTAGAAATGTTGGCCCATATTGATAGGATAGCATCTTGCAGTTGATGGAGATTTGTGGGATGCACATCCAGGGCACGAAGCTCCCGTTCCACCACATCCCAAAGATGCTCTATTGGGTTGAGATCTGGTGACTGTGGGGGCCATTTTAGTACAGTGAACTCATTGTCATGTTCAAGAAACCAATTTGAAATGATTCGAGCTTTGTGACATGGTGCATTATCCTGCTGGAAGTAGCCATCAGAGGATGGGTACATGGTGGTCATAAAGGGATGGACATGGTCAGAAACAATGCTCAGGTAGGCCGTGGCATTTAAACGTTGCCCAATTGGCACTAAGGGGCCTAAAGTGTGCCAAGAAAACATCCCCCACACCATTACACCACCACCACCAGCCTGCACAGTGGTAACAAGGCATGATGGATCCATGTTCTCATTCTGTTTACGCCAAATTCTGACTCTACCATCTGAATGTCTCAACAGTGTCTTTGTAAACTCTAGAAATGGTTGTGCGTGAAAATCCCAGTAACTGAGCAGATTGTGAAATACTCAGACCGGCCCGTCTGGCACCAACAACCATGCCACGCTCAAAATTGCTTAAATCACCTTTCTTTCCCATTCTGACATTCAGTTTGGAGTTCAGGAGATTGTCTTGACCAGGACCACACCCCTAAATGCATTGAAGCAACTGCCATGTGATTGGTTGATTAGATAATTGCATTAATGAGAAATTGAACAGGTGTTCCTAATAATCCCTTAGGTGAGTGTATATTAGTGTGTGTTCTGGGTGGAGGAAGCATTCATGTCTGGAGCACAAACACTGTGTGGTCTTTTCTCTGTGTAACATATGGCAAGTAAGTCACTGTGTTACTTCTAAGGGCCTGTTTGAAATTTTCCCCTGTTTTTTCTCACCCTCATTGTGTCTCGAGGTGAAATCAGGGACAGCATTTATACACACACACACACACTCCTGAGAGTGTCTGACCTGAGGAAAGTTCATAAATTGTGAAAACTCAACTTTTGAGATGCGAGACAGGAAGAGAAAGGGAGACGGGAAGCACAAATGCAACGAGACACTGATGTATTGAGGAGGTGATGTGTGCTGACTGGCAGCCAGGGGCCCGGCAGGTAGGCAGGACCCCCGGGGGGCCGCTCGCGATGATGAGAGGTTTGTTCAGACGAGCCTGCGCCGCGTCTTATGATTGTTTCTCAGGGCTCTCGCAAGCTTCCAGAGGGGGTAGAATATTGATTGTGGAGTTTTTATTGTGACAGTTACATAAATAAATCAAAACACAAAGACAACCGGAGGGAGTCGAACCTTGTAGGCTGATGGGAAGCAGAAAGTGAAGGAATCAGGCCGAAAGAGTGACTGATTAGAGAGAGAGAGCGACGAAACCTGGATGATCTCTGAAGCATTGCATGAAATCCAGAGCAGAGATGCTGGCACAGAATCAGACTGTCCGGTTCCAATCATATTTTGCATATCTCATTGTCTGCTATTTTATAAATACAACTAAAATCTTTTTAGAAAATGTTAACAGTTCTCGTCTATGTACTTCATTGTTTTAAACAACTGGTGACTGATGGCTTAATCGTGAGAAAATTTCAGTCTAAATCATACACTACCATTCAAAAGTTTGGACTTGGTAAGAATTTCTGAAAGATGTTTTAGAATGAAGCCTCTTCTGCTCACCAAGGCTTCATTTATTTGATCAAAAATACAGTAAAAATTGTGAAATATTATTACACTTTAAAACAGCTGTTTTCCATGTGAATGTATGTTAAAATGTAATTTATTCCTGTGATCAAAGCTGAATTTATTTGATTAGAAATACAGTAAAAATCACAAAATATTATTACATTTTAAAAGAGCTGTTTCTATGTTAATATATGTTACAATGCATATTATTCCTGTAATCAAGGCTGAATTTATTTGATTAGAAATACAGTAAAAATCACGAAATATTATTACAATTTAAAGCAGCTGTTCTCTATGTGAATATATAGTAAAGTGTAATTTATTCCTGTGATCAAAGCTGAATTTATTTGATCAAATATACATTAAAAATTGTGAAATATTATTACAATGTAAAATAGCGTTTTTCTAAGTGACTATATTGAAAAAATATAATTTATTCCTGTGATCAAAGCTGAATTTATCATCATTACTCCAGTCTTCAGTGTCACATGATCCTTCACAAATCATTCTCATATGAGGATTTAATGCTCTAGAAATATTTAGGATTATTGTCAATGTTGAAAAAAGTTGTGTAAAACTTTTTTCTTCCGGATTCTTTGAGGAATAGAAAGTTCAAAAGAACAGCATTTATTTGAAATAGAATCTTTTGTAACATTATAATTGTCTATACTGTCACTTTTGATCAATTGAATGCATCCTTGATAGACAAAAGTATTAATTTATTAACATTTGAATGGTAGTGTACACGAAAATTATTACATAATTGTGAAATTGTACCACTTTCCCATGAATCATTTTGTTCTAAAGGAAAATGGGAAACTGTGTTTTAACGAGTGCCACACACATGCCTGATTCCATGCCGTTGCATGCCGAGGCTGTGCGATTCACAGACGCGTTTACAGACGCAGCAGGAAGTCGAATCTGGACACGGTCCATCTGGCAACATGCAACGCTTCAGTGTGTCTGCCAGTTTTCATAGCACAATTCTAATTCCATTTGGAACGTTCTCAATTCTGACGACTAATCTTACGCCGGCTCCGTTTGCTTTGTGCCGGCTCTGCAGATGGTAATGAAATCAATGGCAGTGATTGAGGATTAGATTTCACACTTACCGAGCTCAATAAGATGATGCGGAGGAAAGGGAATGCACTGTCATCTTTAATTCATGCCTACAGATGTGTTCTGAGAGCCGCCGCGACAGGCAGGATTCAAACTGACACGGGGTCACAGGTGTCCTTAACACACACATGACCAGAGAGCATGCGTAACCCAATGTATCGTTCACCGTATCCCTGTAAGAACATCAGCTGCTAGAATCATGTGTATCAGGTTTGGCTGTGCTGCTGAGGCCTCAATCACATTATAATGTCCGGTTCAGACTATGATCCATTTGACGTAGGGTGTCGTATGGAGATTCATAAATGACAATGTGCGTCAGGATGCAAGAATCGATCGATTTATCTTGTATGGTGTGTTATAGTGGACGACTGCAGATGCTGTGTCTGTGACCAGGGTTTCTACACAATTTAGTGATTGTCAAACACGACTGAATGAATTCAAGGCACACGTTTTCAGTATGCAAAAATGCAGGTTATAAGCGTTTTTGGTTTCTTCTCACCATATTATTAGCACCGTATTACAGAGCCTCTAAAATGACCTTTGCAAAAAAAAAAAATATATAGACTTTTGTGTGCGCACGAGAAACCATTATACTTTGCATATAGGACAATGCACACTGAGCCAAATATTGCACCATCAGCCCATTTCGTGTCATGGTTTCTCCGCTGCCACAGAGTATGCATTAAATCAGACATTAAGCCTTGAAAAATGATGTACTGCCCTAACGAAAGGCAAATTTTCACCACTTTATATCATTACCAGTCTTTTTTATAGACCCTTGAACATGGCAAATAGGAAAATGCACACAGCCGTTTTATGCCATCAGCCCATTTTGCATCATGGTTTCTCCGCCGCCACAGAGGATGTGTTAAATTGGACCCTAAGGAAAGCCAAATCTTGAGCAAATTTTATTTTATTTTAGGGGCTCACTGTTAAAATAAAAATATTTACAGATAACTGTACTATACACCAAATATAAAGCTGAAAATAATGCTGTACGAACCATTTATGTTAAATATGGTCTAAAAATGCACAGAGGTTTGGAAATTAGAGTCTGTAAAAGTATGGAATTTTGATGTTATGTTTGATTTGTAGGAACCCTGTGTGACGCTTCACGGCGTTCTGACAGAAAGACTAGCATGTTTATAATTTTTTTCTGGTCCTCCACGACGGGTTCCGTCACATCTGTGATGCTGGCCAATAGGAGCACAGCTTTCAAACATGTCAAAACGAAATGCTTCGGTAGCCATTGTTTGTTTGCGCTCTTGTTTCCGGAAGTCAGTCACTAGTTTCGCCTTCTCGATGACATGCAAGACGGCAAGCGACGATTGGTTGGGAAGCGACATGTAGTCTGACATGCTTCATGTCAAAATCGCATAATCTGACACGGCCCACATTCTTAAGGCAAGAAACTACAGGTAAATATGGCAAACATTTGAGCTAGTAGATATCACCATACTTCCATGTTGAGTAATCCCTGTACATTAAGACAAGTGTCTTTTTGAAATGTTATGTTTAAATATGCAAATGAGGCATTATGCGCTAGTTTGTGTACATTTCCAGAACAGACATCTGAACATTGGATGAAGCCAGGTTCAAAATTATTGTTTGATTTTGTTGAGATATAGAGGTCTTTTATCACTTCAGAAAGTCTGAAATACATGAAAGCAAAATTGTGCATATCTCAAAACTGACCAGTGCATGAAAAACAAAAGAATGGTTTTGCCTGTAGGGTGTTTCCTTCAGGGCCGATCGCACTGACAGACTGAATCACTGGACGTCTCAGAGCTGATGCTTTCTGCCGTACGGATCACTGCCAGGACAAACACACATGTAGCAAACGTTACAGGGTGAAAAACAGTTCTGTCACAATGTAACAGCGCAGGTGGAATGTTGAAGTTCAGATGTTACATTTAAAATTCAAATGTGTCATTTTGAATCAAACATGTGATGTGTTCCGTAAGAGGAATCTTTGAAAGTGTTTTTTATTTAGTTTTAGTTGTTTTGTTTTTTTTACGAGGGCTCAGTTTGTATTTTCCACAGCACTGTTTTAACCCACTTCACTGTGTGTTTTTGGTCTTTACAAAACATAATGATATTATTTATTGCTCTGGTTTAGTTTGTAATGTTCACCACATGTTTCTGATCTCTGATTATTCTGTTGAAAACATGTTTGAGGTTACCGAGATACACTTTAGCACTTTCTTCAGGACAGTAATGAACTTCTACTTGCTTGAACTGAGAGAACAGAGACGGATCAATCAGAGAATGTCAATCTATTGATCGCGGAGCTTTTTCTTTTTCTTTTTTCTTTTTGTTCCTATGAAATCTATAAACTTCGGGAAAAAGCAATAAGTGTGATGTAACTGTGGTGATGTGAGCGTCGGATGTGTTGGAGATGACAGTAGATCCATAAAGCGCCTGTCCACGTGTGGTTCAGGACAGATGCACTGGACAGAGTCAATCAAAACCTGGATGGATGATAAGCACACAAACTGGATATTATTAAGGAAAGATCAAATAAAAATATTACGAATTAGGCGGTGTCTGTGTCCTGATTTGAAGCTGTTGATTTGCAGATATTTGCATGCATGCTAAAGACGGGAGCTATATGTTGTAATAAATCACTTTTAGCACATATGCGTTGTAGCACATAATCGCCTGTTACATTTAACAAATATGTTTTAAATGCTTTGTGCTTAGTAACAGACCTTCCCCCAACACAACAGCGAAAGGTCCTCAGTTACCCCAGAGCTACCATCAGATAAGACTCGGGTTTACAACCAAAAGGAATTTGCAGAGAGCTGAGACTCTCACAGTCTTTCTGGAAAGGACAAATAAACCATCTTAAACTCATATAGCCTATATATAACCACTTGAGAAATATAAAAACATATATCCATCTCATGATTTGTTTTTATAGGGTTTGGTCTATGTGTTAATTCAATCTCTGTTGGATTTATGTTTCAGAATTGCATACTATGGTTAACGAAAATCATGTGTATGGCATGTTTGGTGTCTATGAAGTCTACAAGGTGGGATTTCTCCCAAAAGCTTAAAAGAGAGACACACGGTTCCGCCCACTCTCTCTTCTCTCTCCCTGGCTGATCAGACACGTTGTCTGGGCTGACTTTCAGCCAGGCCAGTCTGATAAGGCCTACACACACAGCCTCACGTGTGTGTGGGACAGGAAACCAGATGCCACCACGCGGCCAGTTGGGCCAACTCATGCAGTGTGCAACTTCCTCAACCTCAATGGACTCAAAGCAACAATGCAAGTTCACCGACGTTCCTTCGCTCAACGTGGAAGGAAACGATTGCAACTGCAAAACCATCGGACCGAACCATCAAGACTTTCTCCTGCGACCGTATATCTGGATGCCTTCCCGGGCAAATGCAAGTAATGTACTAAGAAATACAAGTCGCTGTGTAGTTAGTAAAACTGTAAACTCCTTTGCTCAGACAAAGGAGCTTATCAGGGATGGTTCTCCCAGGTTTAGACTCTTTAGACCACTTTAACTTTACCTCTTGCCATGTATGTTTTATGTCTGTTTAATCTTGTACGTGATTTAGTTATTAAAGTTTGTGCACAAGATATGTTGGTTCTGACTCCCTGCCTGCAAACAAATTGTCCCTTAAATGATCGATCTTGTTATGCGCTCTAAGCGCTTATGTAAATACAAAGGAAGAATTATTTTTCTGTGGCCATGAAAAATATCCTTTTCTTATAATTAATTAATAATCAATACTGAACGTTCATAGGATGAACTGATTGATTGATTGATTGTAATGTTAATGTAGCTACATCAAGTTAATCTATTTAACGATTCAAATATTCATAATTAATCATAATGAATAATCATAATGAATTATGAATAATTATTAATATTTCCCCTCTGAGCTAATTCGCTACAGCGTTTTAAAATTCTCTTTCTTTCATAGACCAAAAATATTAATGCATCATCCTGCTCAAGTGTGTGTTAACCAATCAGGACACTGAAGACTTCATGTAACAAAAAGAGGCTGGAAAATGCTTACAAAAACCTTAAATATGACAGTTCTCTGTGTCTGAATCACTGTCACAATGTAACAGCGCAGGTGGAATGTTGAAGTTCAACTGTTACATTTAAAATTGAAATGTTTTATTTTGAATCAAACGTTCCTGGCTGAAAGAAATGTGATGTGTTCCGTAAAAGGAACCTTCAAAAGGGCATAAAACCATTTTTATTTTGTTTTTGGTCTTTATAAAACATTAAGATATTATCTATGTTTCCTCGCTACTAAATATTCCATGCTCAACTGTTAGTGGGATTATAACAAAGTGGAAGCAACTGGGAACAACAGCAACTCAGCCACGAAGTGATAGGCCTAGACCTCTAAACTTCGTGTGGCCTTCAGATAAGCTCAAGAACAGTGTGTAGAGAGCTTCATGGAATGGGTTTCCATGGCCGAGCAGCTCATCCAAGCCTTACATCACCAAGAGCAATGCAAAGCGTGGGATGCAGTGGGGTAAAGCACGCCACCACTGGACTCTAGAGCAGTGAGACGTGTTCTCTGGAGTGACCAATCACGCTTCTCTGTCTGCCAATCCCATGGACGAGTCTGGGTTTGGCGGTTGCCAGGAGAACGGGACTTGCCTGACTGCATTGTGCCAAGTGTAAAGTTTGGTGGAGGGGGGATTATGGGGTGGGGTTGTTTTTCAGGGGTTGGGCTTGGCCCCTTAGTTCCAGTGAAAGGAACTCTTAATGCTTCAGCATACCAATATATTTTGGACAATTTCATGTCCCAACATGGTGGGAACAGTTTGGGGATGGCCCCTTCCTGTCCCACCATGACTGCGCTCCAGTGCACAAAGCGTCGGTCCATAAAGGCATGGATGAGCGAGTTTGGTGTGGAGGAACTTGACTGGCCTGCACAGAGTCCTGACCTCATCCCGATAGAACACCTTTGGGATGAATTAGAGCGGAGACTGCGAGCCAGGCCTTCTCGTCCAACATCAGTATCTCACAAATGCGCTTCTAGAAGAATGGTCAAAAATTCCCATAAACACACTCCTAAACCTTGTGGAAAGCCTTCCCAGAAGAGTTGAAGCTGTTATAGCTGCAAAGGGTGGGCCAATTCCATATTAAACCCTACGGATTAAGAATGGGATGTCATTAAAGCTCATGTGCATGTAAAGGCAGGCGTCACAAAACTTTTGCCAATATAGTGTATTTAGGAAAGCATCTAAAATGAATGATGGTTTTTCACATGCCCTCCCATCAAAACTCATTGTGTGAAAGCAGTTTTGTTGTTTTCTGGTGTGTATGTCAGAGCGCTGAAGTGGGTGTGTGTCCCCTTCTGCCCTCCACCATCTGTCTAATTACACCTCCACCGCATCCACCCTCACCCCTCCACCACATCCACCCTCACCAAACAACCTCAGATTGTCTGTTATAATTACTGAGGATTCTCCTCATGTGACACCGGGTGAGCTGTTGGGAGTGTGTGTGTGTGTAGGTTTGTCTATATGTGAGGAACAAATTTGTGAAAATGTATTTAGTTTTAGTAAATATCATCGTCTATGAGAGATCCTTACTATGCCTTAACGGCACAAAATGTAATATTTTTAGATTAAAATATCCAAAAACCACTAGAACAGTGTTATATATTTTGTTGACTTGTGTACTTACATTATCCCAAATGTTTCCAAGAATGTTTAAATCCTTAGAAATAAGTGATTTTACCCAGGACACGGACCGTGTGCGTGCGTCTATCAATGACATCATACCCGCGTTCCCCTCCGGTGTTATTTTGTAGTAACCATGGAAACCCCAAAGCCGCTTTAATATATGATGTGTTTTATTAGACAGGTGAGCAACTGTTTGGATCATTCATGGACAGAAACTAATCATTGTTCTCCAGCTCAACACAGTTAGTCTTATTGTTTAGATCTGGTGTTCTCGATTTACAGCGAGTACCATGTTTTACCATGCCTAATATGATCTCGCTCACTGCAGTGTGAACAAGCGTCTCATAGTAGCGCCGAGAGAACGCACAGAGTAGCATTATAACACAACTTTAACACACTCAGATGTGTGTAATATGATAAAACAGCGCTGCGTTACCACACATACGCATGAGCGGAAGAAGCGGCGGAAGCGGAAGCGGAAGCGCATATGTAAATACACACACATGCATATATATGCGTATATATTTAAGATTTTTTTTATATTTATATATAAAATATTTATATATAATATAAATTATATAAATATATACACAGTATATACATGCAAATATATACAATCAATTTGACAGCACTAATTTATTTATATGTTAGTATTAAGTATTTATTTACTTATATTTATTTATAAGTTAGTATATGCTAGTCTTTTTATTTATTTATTATTATTATTATTTTTATTATTATTGATTAATTTATTTATTTGAATGTTTATTCATTTTTTTTTCATATTTTTTTTATTTGGGACAATTCTTTAGGAATATTTTTTTTACTTCTCTGCTCAGAGAATATCTTGAATTAAGTTTTTCTTACTCCACTGGCAAATCATTTTGTTGATAGATTAGGATATTTTCTCTCTCTCTCTGGAAAACCAGCACTGATAAATCATTGATAATAAGACCAAGGACATTAATCAGAAAATAAATCATATAGTATTTGATGTCGTGTTGTTGTTAATGGTGAATTTAGGAGTCAGAAAACTCATTTTCTGGGGTCAGTTACTCGTCCTAAACTAGCAGTGTTCATGACTGTGTGCCGTTGGGCTGACGGTCGCTCGAGCGGCTGCCGTCTTCTCTGGGATAATCCGATCCGGGTCACTCGGGGTCAAACGCTAAAATAATTAATCCTTTTTGCTCAGTCCGCTAACGGAGCGCTGCTCCTCTTCACCTTCTTTCCCAAAGTCATTTTTATTTCTCCATCGCCACAGTGGAGAGATTCTTGGTCATGGTGAGGGAGAGAGAGAGAAATAAAGCTGGACTTTTATGTGAATTAAAATGTTTTTAAAGAGGCATTTCAAGGTCTGCAGGGATTAAGCTGGATTTTGGCATAAGTGTGCCGGGACACAAGCTATTTTAGACCATAATAACAAGAGAGGAACAGTGTCAGACGTTCTCAACATGTGATCAGATCTCCTGAAGTCTCACGACTGCTCTTTCCACGGATTTACGGTTTTTGGCCGGTGCTTAAATTGTGCACTCTTCAAACCCTCCATAAACTCTCTATTAGATCTTTTATTTGCATATTTATTTATTTATTGCTCAGCCTCCTGACATCTGGCGCTCCTGCAGCTGTCCGCCTGCCAAAAACAGGAAAAGCTCCAGCTTTCTGCAAACCCGCGATGGCAGGGAATTACGGCGGCCATCAGCGTTATGACTGTAGGGGCGGACGGGGTGGCACGTGGGTCAAAGACATTAGTTAAAGCAGGCTGAGGGGCTCTTAACCCACTTCTCTGGATTATAGAATGACAGCGGTTAAAGTCAGGACAAGAGAAGAGGATTTTGGGTTCTGTGTGTCTCAGATTCTTCTCCTGCTCTGACCCCTGACCCTCAGAAATGCTCACAGGCCCAGTGAGATGATGAACCAGATAAACCTTCATGTCCGAGTCTCTGTGACGGCTGGACGGAGCGGCACACATGCTTCATATTCCTCATCAATCTCTACCAAATCTACTGTTCAAAGGCTTTTTTAAATACTTTTATTCAGCAAGGATGCATTAAATTAGTCAAAAGTGACAGTGAAGACATGTATAATGTTACAAAAGATTCTATTTCAAATAAAAGTTATTTTGAACTGAATCCTGAAAAATAAAATATATCACAGTTTCCACAAAAATGTTAAGCAGTTTTCATCATTGATAATAATCATAAATGTCTGTTGAGCATCAAATCCTCATATTTGAATGATTTGTGAAGGGTCATGTGACACTGAAGACTGGAGTAATGATGATAAATTCAGCTTTGATCACAGGAATAAATCACACTTTACTATATATTCACAGAGAGAACAGCTGATTTACACTGGAGTAATATTTCACTGTTTTACTGTTTTTACTGCATTTTTTATATTAAAAAAATAGAGTTTTCGTTCAAATATTTTATGGACTCCAAAATGTTGAATAGTAGTGTACAGTCATTGTGGCAAAATTCAAAAACTCAAGGCTCAAATACCATGCATCCCTACCAAAAAACATTGTACTTTTTGTTATTAGTAATGGAGAAAACCTGCCACACACACTCTCACACACATACGCGCACACACACATGCACACACATACAAACACATACACACTCACTCACACACACACACACTCACACTCATATTGTATAATATGTGAAGAGTTTTGGAAAAATGATCTAAGTATTAAGAAATGTGTCCTAGCAATTGTAAAAAACTTTTTTCCATCTCTTTACTTGTGTTTATATTTGGACATGGCGATAGCATGGTGTTTAGACACTGCCATGACAGTAATAGCCGGTTAAAAGGTGGGTTCTGGCGTGAGGCGTAAAAAAAAAAAAAGGTTTGCGTTGCCATGGCGACCAGGTCCTGCCGTACTGGTGCTATTAGGCCGTGCGCTGCCATTTGCATACAGATTGCCCAGCTGGTACCTTGTTGTCATGACGACGACACACAGCATCCCTCAGATGTGTGACATCATTGATAATGTTACACCAAACACACCTGACAGCATTATCAATGACACACACACACTCACTCACACTAACACACACAAACACACACACACACACTAACACACACAAACCCTCACTCACACACACATGTTGGTGTACCTATCATTATGAGGACATTCCATAGACGTTTTTATACTGTACAAACTGTACATTCTATCCCCCTACACTACCCCTACCCCTAAACCTACCCATTACACACACACACACACACACACACACACACACACACACTACCCCTACCCCTACCCATTACACACACACACACACACACTACCCCTAAACCTACCCATCACAGAAAACATTCTGCATTTTTACATTTTTAATAAAACATTATTTAGTATGTTTTTTTAAAGCTATTTTATTATGAGGACACAGGAAATGTCCTCATAAACCATGTTTACGTTGTAATACCAGTGTAATACCCATGTCATTATACAAATTTGAGTCCTCATAAATCACATAAACACACACACACACACACACACACGTGCGCGACACTATCTGTGCGATGGAAACTCCTCATGTCATCAGAGACACTCAGAAAATGTGAGCATGTGTTTGTTTACTTCCAGGATGCTTGGTTGTCAGGGTGTTGTTATGCAGTTGCTAAGGAGTTGAGAATGTTTCCGCGGAAACAGATCAATGATGGTTTGCTGGAATGTTCTGATTCTTATTGTTATGTGGGAATGATTTAAACTGCATCAGGACTCACTCGTCACGCTGTGGGCGTGTCTGTGTCGGTCACTCTGCGTTCTGATTGGACGACGCTCATCAATCACGCCAGCTGAACCCTCCTGAAGGTTTTTCAGTGTAAATCTGGTTTTACCTGGACGAGCTAAACTCTCATACAGTGTCTGGAGACAAACATCAGCAGTCAGAGGATGAGAGAGAGAGAGAGAGAGAGAGAGAGAGAGAGAGAAAGATGGAGGACAAAAGGACTCGTCATGTTTGTCTTTGTATCAGTGTAATGACACTTGCTCCATCAGAACCTGAAACTGAAGAGACACACAGATTCTGATACCACTGTTACTCAGATCCACATGTATGTAATGATAAAAGTCACCTGTTATGCTGACCTGACAGGAAACCTGCTGCTTTTCATTTCACACCCTAGCCAATCACAACAGGGCTCTTATACACACAGGAGTTGAGACTCTTGTGTGTCTGGGGGGGGGGACCATTTCATATGTCCTCATATTTAAAATAGCTTTAAAAACATACTAAACAATGTTTTATTAAAAATGTAAAAATGCCGAATGTTTCCTGTGATGGGTAGGTTTAGGGGTAGAGTGTGTGTGTGTGTGTGTGTGTGTGTGTGTGTTACCTCAGGAGGTGAGACACTATTTTCTTGCGGCGCTGAATTTCACACAACACCTTCACCAGAGGCTCAAGGTCGCTGTGACGACAGGTTTGACTGGGAAGTGGAGGTGTGTGTGTGTGTGTGTGTGGTATAATAAATGTGGGACAGAGTGAAACTGGGTCGCTGCAACAGTGTTTTCCTGATATTTGGATGCTGTACTTTCAGAGGAAGATGCATTATATTCCTGAAAAATATACCAACAGAAAAGGAAAGATGGAGAGAGTTTTTATCCAAAGCGACTTGCATTTAAAGTATAGATTTGATCAGTTCATGCATTCCCTGGGACTCAAACCCATGACCTCGGCGTTATACTCTACAGCAATGCTTATTAATTAATTTCTTGTACATCTGGTTTAAAAATGAAAGCTATTGTGAGGATGGAGATTATTCAGGTGCCGTATGAAAATGACCTTCCGTCTAAACGAGCGCAGAATGGAAATGGAGGCCGTTTCAGAACTGATGAGTCATTTATGACCTCTTGGAATGAAGAAAAGTGCTGAGATTTTACTGTGTAGAAAATAACAAATACATGAATAAATGAGTCGTGTGTCTGTATGAACTGGACGGGGCTCAGAAAGGTTTCTGTTCGATTTGTCCAAAAGTTATAATTTTAAATTCTACATTTATTATACACTCACCTAAAGGATTATTAGGAACACCATACTAATACTGTGTTTGACCCCCTTTCGCCTTCAGAACTGCCTTAATTCTACGTGGCATTGATTCAACAAGGTGCTGAAAGCATTCTTTAGAAATGTTGGCCCATATTGATAGGATAGCATCTTGCAGTTGATGGAGATTTGTGGGATGCACATACAGGGCACGAAGCTCCCGTTCCACCACATCCCAAAGATGCTCTATTGAGTTGAGATCTGGTGACTGTGGGGGCCATTTTAGTACAGTGAACTCATTGTCATGTTCAAGAAACCAATTTGAAATGATTCGAGCTTTGTGACATGGTGCATTATCCTGCTGGAAGTAGCCATCAGAGGATGGGTACATGGTGGTCATAAAGGGATGGACATGGTCAGAAACAATGCTCAGGTAGGCCGTGGCATTTAAACGATGCCCAATTGGCACTAAGGGGCCTAAAGTGTGCCAAGAAAACATCCCCCACACCATTACACCACCACCACCAGCCTGCACAGTGGTAACAAGGCATGATGGATCCATGTTCTCATTCTGTTTACGCCAAATTCTGACTCTACCATCTGAATGTCTCAACAGAAATCGAGACTCATCAGACCAGGCAACATTTTTCCAGTCTTCAACTGTCCAATTTTGGTGAGCTCGTGCAAATTGTAGCCTCTTTTTCCTATTTGTAGTGGAGATGAGTGGTACCCGGTGGGGTCTTCTGCTGTTGTAGCCCATCCGCCTCAAGGTTGTGCGTGTTGTGGCTTCACAAATGCTTTGCTGCATACCTCGGTTGTAACGAGTGGTTATTTCAGTCAAAGTTGCTCTTCTATCAGCTTGAATCAGTCGGCCCATTCTCCTCTGACCTCTAGCATCAACAAGGCATTTTCGCCCACAGGACTGCCGCATACTGGATGTTTTTCCCTTTTCACACCATTCTTTGTAAACTCTAGAAATGGTTGTGCGTGAAAATCCCAGTAACTGAGCAGATTGTGAAATATTTAGACCGGCCCGTCTGGCACCAACAACCATGCCACTCTCAAAATTGCTTAAATCACCTTTCTTTCCCATTCTGACATTCAGTTTGGAGTTCAGGAGATTGTCTTGACCAGGACCACACCCCTAAATGCATTGAAGCAACTGCCATGTGATTGGTTGATTAGATAATTGCATTAATGAGAAACTGAACAGGTGTTCCTAATAATCCTTTAGGTGAGTGTATATATATATATATATATATATATATATATATGTGTGATCAGGCATAACATTATGACCCCTGACAGGTGAAGTAAATAACACTGATGATCTCTTCATCACGGCTCCTGTTAGTGGGTGGGATATATTAGGCAGCAAGTGAACATTTTGTCCTCAAAGTTGATGTGTTAGAAGCAGGAAAAATGGGCAAGCGTAAGGATTTGAGCGAGTTTGACAAGGGCCAAATTGTGATGGCTAGTTGACTGGGTCAGAGCATCTCCAAAACTGCAGCTCTTGTGGGGTGTTCCCGGTCTGCAGTGGTCAGGATCTATCAAAAGTGCTCCAAGGAAGGAACAGTGGAGAACCGGCGACAGGGTCATGGGCGGCCAAGGCTCATTGATGCACGTGGGGAGCGAAGGCTGGCCCGTGTGGTCCGATCAAACAGACGAGCTACTGGAGCTCACATTGCTCCAAAAGTTAATGCTGGTTCTGATAGAAAGGTGTCAGAATACACAGTGTATTTTACATATTATAATATTAACAATGTTAGTAGTATCATTAATTAATGGTTCATTAATTATACTTTATTTTAAGGTGACGTAGTTACACATAACTAGTAAGTAGATGTAGTAACTAACATTACTCAATACTTATCTGAATTATCAACACTTATCAGTTCTGTGGCTAAATTGCTTTAAAACATTAGTTTGTGGAACCATATTTGTGGAAAATACTATAATATGTGACTTGTTTTAAAGGAGACATCAGAGAGTTGCATAAACTGCTTTAAAAGTTTTAAATACGAAAATAAGACTGATTAGCCCTACTAATTGCTAGTTTCTCAGACTAGTTCTTAAGCTAGTCTGTTTGATTTTATAATGGTGTCACAGCGCCACCTAGTGACTGACTGACACATACTACAGGTTTAATGACTCTACAGGTTCTTATTTTAATAATTGGTAACACTTTATTTTACAGTGTCCTTGTTATATATGGTTAATTATGCATAATTACATGCAACTAACCCTAAAACACACCCTAATCTTAACCATAACCCTATAGTAAGTACATGTAGTTATTAATTTTACTCAGTACTGAAGTGTATAATTACAGTGTAATGACACCTTAAAATAAAGTGTAACCGAATAATTTTTTCTTCTCTCTTCAAAATGTTATTAAATTATTATACATTTTGCTTATTATTGTTATTATTATTATTACTGTATAAGGTACTACATGGAATATTTATACTTTTATAAATTAATTTATCACAGTGCAGGACTAGTTAAAATTAAGTGAAAGCAAAAACATGTTTAAAAAATGTAAAAGTTTTCAGATTCTTTTCAATTTGTGATTTAATTTGTTGTGTATATTTGGCAGGTCTCCATAGGGAGTGACATTACACAAGCATATATCCTACAGTAAGTTGTAAGTACATTAGTTGACACATTTAATGAGGATCTGATTTGTGTTGAGTCACTATGAGCTCATTATATTCAGCCTTGAACACATTGATGGGACGTCCCATGTGTTTAATCTTTAACATATACCAACAGCAGAACTACATCCAGGTCTGAGTAACAGAGACAGACATTTACAGCGGTTACACTTTATCAGATCACATGACGCTCTCTGCCCTCTGGACCACAGATAAAACCCTTCTCTGAACATGCAGGACTACAGAGGGAACATGGCAACGCGCTGGGGAATCTGTGGAGCTGGAAACATCAGTCATGACTTCTGTGTGGCTCTGAAGACACTTCCTCAACAGGATCACCAGGTACCGTCCAGCCCAAACGTCTGGATTTAAAATGTGATTGATAGCCGATATTCATGAATTTCTCTGTCTGTCTGTGTGTTCTGTAGATAGTCGCAGTTGCAGCAAGAAGTCTAGAAAGTGCAAAGAAGTTTGCGAAGACTCATGGGATTCCAGACGCATACGGCAGTTACCATGAGCTGATAAAGAATCCAAACATCGGTGAGTAGATGGATTACTGTGGAACATTATTTTCCTCACAGTTCTGAGTTTATTCTAGTTCTGAGAAGAAAAGTCAGAATTACCAGACAGAACTAGATAGATAGATCACAGAGCGTAAAATCCCAGCGGGGTCAGCGCATGCTGAGGGTCACAGTGCGCAGAAGACGCCAACTTTCTGCAGAGTCAATAGCTACAGACCTCCAAACTTCTGTGGCCTTCAGATGAGCTCAAGAACAGTGTGTAGAGAGCTTCATGGAATGGGTTTCCATGGCCGAGCAGCTCATCCAAGCCTTACATCACCAAGAGCAATGCAAAGCGTGGGATGCAGTGGGGTAAAGCACGCCGCCACTGGACTCTAGAGCAGTGAGACGTGTTCTCTGGAGTGACCAATCACGCTTCTCTGTCTGATGGACGAGTCTGGGTTTGGCGGTTGCCAGGAGAACGGGACTTGCCTGACTGCATTGTGCCAAGTGTAAAGTTTGGTGGAGGGGGGGTTATGGGGTGGGGTTGTTTTTCAGGGGCTGGGCTTGGCCTCTTAGTTCCAGTGAAAGGAACTCTTAATGCTTCAGCATACCAAGACATTTTGGACAATTTCATGCTCCCAACTTTGTGGGAACAGTTTGGGGATGGCCCCTTCCTGTCCCAACATGACTGCGCTCCAGTGCACAAAGCGTCGGTCCATAAAGACATGGATGAGTGAGTTTGGTGTGGAGGAACTTGACTGGCCTGCACAGAGTCCTGACCTCATCCCGATAGAACACCTTTGGGATGAATTAGAGCGGAGACTGCGAGCCAGGCCTTCTCATCCAACATCAGTGCCTGACCTCACAAATGCGCTTCTAGAAGAATGGTCAGAAATTCCTATAAGCACACTCCTAAACCTTGTGGAAAGTGGTATTGACTGATTTCTTGATCTCTTGATTAACAGATGTGGTGTACGTTGGTATTCTCCACACTCATCATCTGCCGGTCGGTCGGCTGTTCCTGAACGCAGGGAAGAACGTCCTGTGTGAGAAACCCTTCGCCATGAACCTCCGAGAGGTCAAGCAGCTCGTCTCGGCCGCCAGGGAGAACAACGTCTTCCTCATGGAGGTGAACACAGCCCAAAAACTACTCACTTCTTCATGAAAGACATTTTGATGTGTCCAAATACTTTTTGAAGCCATTGTGTAATATATATATATATATATATATCAGTTCTTGCTTTCCCATGAATCATCTGTTTGAGCTGCAGGAAAGTTTGTTTGGACTACAATATTTTGGGTCCTGGTTTTTCACCACACAAATCAAAAGAACAAAAATAATAAATTATAATTTGTGTGGAATGTGTTATATATTTAAACCACTATGATTTTTTTTATATTCATGAGAACTACATATATTTCTCCCCACATTAATCAATTAAAAAAAGAGTGCTACTCGGATTTATAAATACATTCAAATTAAATAATATGTGGGGAAATGTGTTTAATTGTCATGCAAATAATGTCACAATACAAAAAAAATTAACTGTCCTAAAAATAGGCATCATTTTTGTTAACACTTCATTATATATGTTACACATAGTAATAACTATAAATTCTGCATAATTACATGCAACTAACCCTAAATCAAACCCTAATCCTATAGTAAGGACATGTAGTTACTTAATATTACTCAGAACTTAAATGTATAATTACAGTGTAACAAGGACACCTTAAAATAAAGTGTAAGCTCATTATTTTTCCAGCCTAGACATGTTGACCGGTCTCTTGTGATTCACACATTTAGTTCTTCAGACTGTAATATTTATAAATGACTGAACTATTTTTTCTTCTGTAGCATGACTTTATGATCCGCGGGTCTGTTCTGTGTCTCTGCAGACGAACAGAATGAGGAATCTCATGACAGCTGAAATGAAACATGGCATCTGTATCTCTCTCTCTCTCTCTCTCTCTCTCTCTCAGGCCGTCTGGTCCAGGTGTTTTCCAGTGTACGCTGAGGTCGACAGGCTGCTCTCAGAAAACACTGTTGGCGAGGTGAAGATGGTGATGGTGTATTTCGGCTTACCCCTGCTGGACCGGACCCGCGCCACACAGAGGGAGCAGGGCGGAGGAGCTCTGCTGGACATTGGCGTTTACTGTCTGCAGTTCGCACTGATGGTTTTCAAGGGGGAAAGACCTGAGTCCATCCACGCCACAGGAGTCCTGCTGCCCTCGGGTACAGACACCACAGCACTATGATGATGAGAACACACTTCTGTCTGATTCTACTGTATTAAACAGACACGATGTGTTGCCTAAACAGGGAGCCAATATATACAGTATCAATATCAGAATCAGAAAGAGCTTCATTGTCAAGTGTGCTTGCAGCAATGTTATGTTAGTATCATTAAGACACGTTTTTATTATTATTATTTTAATATGTCTATATAGTTTTAGTTTGAGTTTATTTATCATTGAGATACTATTATAGTTTTGTTAATATTCTAAATTTGAAAATTTATATTTTCACTTTAATTCCAGTTTAATTCATTTGTTTAACGTTTTGGTCATTTTTATTAGTTTTTTAAAAAACTATATCTATAGTTTTAGTTCATTTATATCTACATTACATTATATTTTATTTTTACAATTTCCATTTTCACTTAAATTTCAGTTAAAATGTTGGTAATAATAATTTTTTATTTATTTATTAATATCTCTATTTAGTTATTTAGTACTTCAGTCTGTTTCTAAAATATAACTGTCACCACCACATTATTTACAGTCAATATTCTTGTGCAAACACGGTTTTATCTGAGAAGGTTCAGATGGAGGGCATTTTTTCCAGATGAACTGAACATGATCTTTGCTTCATCTGTCAGGAGTGGATGAGTCGATGGTGGTGGTGTTAAAGTTCTCCGGGAACAGGATGGCAGTGTGTACTTGCACTCTCGCTTGCATGCTTCCGAACGACGCCACCATCTGTGGAACCAGAGGAACCATCAGAGTGAGTGACTGAATGAGAACACACTTCACATCATCTTGCAGACACAATTCAAAGCATCTAATATTGCATTCATGATATACACCGTTCAGGCATAACATCCTAATATTGTGTTGGTCCCCCTGACCCATCGAGGCATGGACTCCTCTAGACCCCTGAAGGTGTGCTGTGTTATCGGGCACCAAGATGGTAGCAGCAGATCCTTTAAGTCCTGTAAGTTGCGAGGTGGGGCCTCCATGGATCGGACTTGTTTGTTCAGCACATCCCACAGATGCTCGATTGGATTGAGATCTGGGGAATTTGGAGGCCAAGTCAACACCTCAAACTCGTTGTTGTGCTCCTCAAACCATTCCTAAACCGTTTGTGCTTTGTGTCAGGAGCATTATCCTGCTGAAAGAGCCACAGCCACCAGGGAATACCGTTTCCATAAAAGGCTGTACATGCTCTGCAGCAATGCTTAGGTAGGTGGTACGTGTCAACATCCACATGGATGGCAGGACCCAAGGTTTCCCAGCAGAACATTGCCCAAAGCATCACACTGCCTCCGCCGGCTTGCCTTCTTCCCATAGTGCATCCTGGTGCCATGTGTTCCCCAGGTAAGCCACGCACACACACCCGGCCATCCACGTGATGTAAAAGAACACGTGATTCATCAGACCAGGCCACCTTCTTCCATTGCTCCGTGGTCCAGTTCTGATGCTCCCGTGCCACTGTTGGTGCTTTCGGCGGTGGACAGGGGTCAGCATGGGCACTCTGACTGATCAGCGGCTATGCAGCCCCATACACAACAAACTGAGATGCACTGTGTATTCTGACACCTTTCTATCAGAACCAGCATTAACTTCTTGAGCAATTTGAGCTCCAGTAGCTCGTCTGTTTGATCGGACCACACGGGCCAGCCTTCGCTCCCCACGTGCATCAATGAGCCTTGGCCGCCCATGACCCTGTCGCCGGTTCTCCACTGTTCCTTCCTTGGAGCACTTTTGATAGATCCTGACCACTGCAGATCGGGAACACCCCACAAGAGCTGCAGTTTTGGAGATGCTCTGACCCAGTCGTCTAGCCATCACAATTTGGTCCTTGTCAAACTCGCTCAAATCACCGATCAGGCATAACATTATGACCACTAACAGGTGCCGTGATGAAGAGATAATCAGTGTTATTCACTTCACCTGTCAGTGGTCATAATGTTATGCCTGATCAGTGTACATTATATCAGTTCTTGCATGCATTCTCTGGGAGTCGAACCCATGACCCATGTGTTGCTTGCGCTGTGATGTGTTGTTTGAGCTACAGCTGTAATTACAAACCAGTGTCGTTTAATGCAGTGAATAATGCAGTTTTCATTGGGTTAGTATGCACACTGATCTGTTGTCTGCTCTGTGCACTAGGTGGCGCGTCCCATGCACTGCCCAACCACTCTGGAGGTGAACGGGAAAAAAACAGAGTTTCCTCTTCCTGAGCCCGCATTGCCTCTGAACTTCGAGAACAGTACCGGACTGAGGTACGAAGCAGAAGAAGTGAGACGCTGCCTCCTGAAAGGTAACACACAGTTCAACACTCATGAAGTATCGCATGAGTTCTGGGTGTCATGCATTCGTCTTGAGCGACTCTCGTCTGTCTTACAGGACTGAAGGAGAGCATTAAGATGTCCCTGAAAGACTCCGAGCTTCTAACTGAGATCATGGATGAGGCCAGGCGGCAGGTGGGCGTGGTTTATGAGCAGGACAGCCAATGACTGCCCTCGATTCCTTGATTGAACTGAGGCCTGATTGGACAGTGCAACTCAGGAAAAGATCAAGTTTGAACATTCGTGTCGTGTGTGTGTGTGTGTGTAAAAAAATTGTGCACAATAAACATGACACTAACACAGTGAAATCTTTTTTTCAGTTTACCATGATAGTCAAACGAGTGATGCTGAAGATGGATTTTAGTTTGCCACAAATATAAAGCATGGACATATTTTTTGTGTCCCTGGAATATAATTCACATAAAACTAAAATAGAGTTGGCAGTATGCAGTGCACACTGCTCAGTATTCAGCAGGCCAGTGCTCTATTCTGAAATAAAGAGTTTGTCTCCATCTGCTGGTTCTTACAGTAGTAACGAAGCTTTTCAAAACTCCGAGTCAATTGAATCAATTGCATCACAAAATGATTCACTGATTCGAAGCGCTGGAGACACCACACGCTGGTGACCCCTGCTGGCCAAAACTGATGCAAGGAAAACTCAGCCAAAAGATGCATGAAACAGCTTTTATGTGTCTACAAGTGTCAAAAAAATGTCTACAAATTTATAAAACTTAAAAAGAACCATTGAAACGCCGAAACAGCTATGACGTAACGACGCCTCGTTTACTGAAGTCACGTGACTTTGGTGGTGTGAGTGACGCGCTCTGAATCACTGGTCCGAAACAAAAGCAAATCTTCCCATCATGGCGCTCAGGTGGGGGATCTGCAGCGCTGGAAGGATCAGTCATGACTTTACAGTGGCACTGGAGACTCTCCCGCCAGAACAGCATCAGGTACAGACACACACACACACACACACACCTGAGACACTCCAGCTTACTGTCAAACGACAGGACACACATTAACAACACGCACACTGTGTGAAGGCCGGGTTAACACTGACAGCTGACATGCATCGAGTCTCAAGACACTTTAATGGTGCATTCCACAAACTTCTGTATGATTTGCTGCGTGTAAACAAACCGCACATCCGAAACTTTCCTGTGCAGCGGAGAAACAGCGCCACCGTCAGCTGATACAACGATACATATTATAGCGTTTATTACATTGTTGCATGTAATATTAATTATGCACAATAATAATAGATACATTGTTGCATGTAATATTAATTATGCACAATAATAATAGATACATTGTTGCATGTAATATTAATTATGCACAACAATAACAGATACATTGTTGCATGTAATATTAATTATGCACAACAATAATATATACATTGTTGCATGTAATATTAATTATGCACAACAATAAGAGATACATTGTTGCATGTAATATTAATTATGCACAACAATAACAGATACATTGTTGCATGTAATATTAATTATGCACAATAATAATAGATACATTGTTGCATGTAATATTAATTATGCACAATAATAATAGATACATTGTTGCATGTAATATTAATTATGCACAATAATAATAGATACATTGTTGCATGTAATATTAATTATGCACAACAATAATATATACATTGTTGCATGTAATATTAATTATGCACAACAATAACAGATACATTGTTGCATGTAATATTAATTATGCACAATAATAATATATACATTGTTGCATGTAATATTAATTATGCACAATAATAATAGATACATTGTTGCATGTAATATTAATTATGCACAACAATAACAGATACATTGTTGCATGTAATATTAATTATGCACAATAATAATATATACATTGTTGCATGTAATATTAATTATGCACAATAATAATAGATACATTGTTACATGTAATATTAATTATGCACAATAATAATAGATACATTGTTGCATGTAATATTAATTATGCACAATAATAATAGATACATTGTTGCATGTAATATTAATTATGCACAATAATAAGAGATACATTGTTGCATGTAATATTAATTATGCACAATAATAATAGATACATTGTTGCATGTAATATTAATTATGCACAACAATAACAGATACATTGTTGCATGTAATATTAATTATGCACAACAATAAGAGATACATTGTTGCATGTAATATTAATTATGCACAATAATAACAGATGCATTGTTGCATGTAATATTAATTATGCACAACAATAAGAGATACATTGTTGCATGTAATATTAATTATGCACAATAATAACAGATGCATTGTTGCATGTAATATTAATTATGCACAACAATAAGAGATACATTGTTGCATGTAATATTAATCATGCACAACAATAATAGATATATTGTTACATATAATATTAATTATGCACAACAATAAGAGATACATTGTTACATGTAATATTAATTATGCACAACAATAAGAGATACATTGTTGCATGTAATATTAATCATGCACAACAATAATAGATATGTTACATATAATATTAATTATGCACAACAATAACAGATACATTGTTGCATGTAATATTAATTATGCACAACAATAAGAGATACATTGTTGCATGTAATATTAATCATGCACAACAATAATAGATATGTTACATATAATATTAATTATGCACAACAATAACAGATACATTGTTGCATGTAATATTAATCATGCACAACAATAATAGATATGTTACATATAATATTAATTATGCACAACAATAATAGATACATTGTTGCATGTAATATTAATCATGCACAACAATAATAGATATGTTACATATAATATTAATTATGCACAACAATAAGAGATACATTGTTGCATGTAATATTAATCATGCACAACAATAATAGATATGTTACATATAATATTAATTATGCACAACAATAACAGATACATTGTTGCATGTAATATTAATTATGCACAACAATAAGAGATACATTGTTACATATAATATTAATTATGCAAAACATTAATAGATACATTGTTACATGTAATATTAATTATGCACAACAATAATAGATATATTGTTTGCATTTAATATTGCGTTTAATTATATAATATATCGTTTAATTATGCTCAACAAGAATAACGGTATATGTACCTACTAATATTTAATTAAAATTATTAATAGTAATATCTAAACAAATGTACATAAAGCATGAAGTCTGGTATTACTGTTATAATTGTAAGAATGGCGTTTTATTGCTGAATGCAGGTGGTGGCTGTGGCTGCACGTGACCTGAAGCATGCGCAGGAGTTTGCACAGAAGCACGGCATCGCACGCGCATACGGCAGCTATGAAGAGCTGGCCAAAGATCCAGAGATCGGTGAGACAATACTGATCTCAGAACAGCGTCTGTGTAAAACTACCATCGTCACGTGACCATTAAACTGCCTCCATCTGTTCTCCCTTCACATAGTCAAAATCATCTCAAGGTTGAAAATATCTAGCTTCTATTATGTTACATTATTTTTTTCTACTCATTATAGTACTGCAAGATTTATTATATATTTACATAAATTATTTATTTAATCACTTTTTATCTTAACACACTTACATTTAAATGATTGTGTTGGTATGATTGATGTATTTGTCCCTTTTAAGGGGAATTTGTTTTGGGCATTACATATGAAGCTGCCTAACAAGATAAACACATCAGTAACAATCACGCAGTCATGGCCTTTACACTAGAATTCAGTGGGTTTCATAGCCCAAGTCAAGTCAAGTCACCTTTATTTATATAGCTCTTTTTACAATGCAGATTGTTTCAAAGCAGCTTCACAGTGTTAAACAGGAAAATAATGAACAGAATTTGAGTCATCTGTACAGCTGCTCGGAACAAAAGTAGTAGCATGATAGTAGCAGTATGGTATTAGTAGTATGGTTGTAGTAGTATGGTATTAGCAGTATGGAATTATCAGTATGGTAGTAGTAGCAGTGTAGTATTAGCAGTAGTATGGCAGTAGTCGTATGGTAGTAGCAATATGTTATTAGCACAGTATGGTATTAGCAGCATGGTAGTAGCAGTATTGTAGTAGCAGTATTGTAGTAGCAGTATGGTATTAGCAATATGGTAGTAGCAGTATGGAATTATCAGTATGGTAGTAGTAGCAGTGTGGTATTAGCAGTATGGTAGTAGTAGTATGGTTGTAGTTGTATGGTAGTAGTAGTATGTTAGTAGCCTTTTGGTAGTAGTAGAAGTATGTTAGTCACAGTATGGTATTAGCATTATGGTAGTAGTAGTAGTATGGTATTATCAGTATGGTAGTAGTAGCAGTGTGGTATTAGCAGTATGGTAGTAGTAGTATGGTTGTAGTTGTATGGTAGTAGCCTTGTGGTGGTAGTAGTAGAAGTATATTAGTCACAGTATGGTATTAGCAGCATGGTAGTAGCAGTATTGTAGTAGCAGTGTGGTTGTAGCAGTATGGTTGTAGTAGTAGTATGGTAGTAGTAGTAGTATCAGTATGTTATTAGCACCATGGTTGTAGCAGTATGGTTGTAGTAGTATGGTAGTAGCGGTATGGTAATAGTAGCAGTGTGGTAGTATTAGTATGGTTGTAGTAGTATGGTAATAGTAGTATGGTAGTAGCATTATGGTTGTAGTAGTATGGTAGTAGCAGTATGATAATAGCAGCAGTATGGTGGTAGTAATATGGTTGTAGTAGTATGGTAGTAGTAGTAGAAGTACTATGGTAAACCAGGCTGATCCATACTACAAAAACATTACCTGCAGAAAATGATGATAATCATTAAATAATAAAGAGGGCAGTGAACAGGTATCCAGTGCACGTGTGCATGTATCACAGTGGGATTGTTCCAGATGTGTTGTGAGTGTAGAGATGATGTGTTTCAGACAGTTGTGTGTTTCAGACGTGGTCTATGTGGGCACCATCCACCCTCATCATCTGTCGGTGGGCGTTCTCTTCATGAACACTAAGAAGAACATCCTGTGTGAGAAACCGCTGGCCATGAACCTGAAGGAAGTCCAGCAACTGATTGCCACAGCGAAGAAGAACGACGTCTTCCTCATGGAGGTGAGCAGATGTTCAAGTGTTATATATATTTGCATTCTGTACTGTAATGCCACATTTCTTCTGGCTCTCCTCTGCAGGCCGTTTGGACCCGTTTCTTCCCGGTCTCCATGGAGATCAGCCGGCTGCTGTCCCAGAAGGAGGTGGGCGAGGTGAAGGTGGTGCGTGCGGATTTCGGTGTGCCTCTCACGCATGTGCCGCGCGCCGTGCAGAAGGAGCTGGGAGGAGGCGCTCTGCTTGACATCGGCATCTACTGCCTGCAGTTTGTTCTGATGGTGTTTAACGGAGAGAAACCGGAGCGTGTCCAAGCAACTGGATTCTGCCTGGACACCGGTACCGAACTCACACGCAAACAAACAAGATATTACGGGATATATAGATTGATGAGGATGATTGACACTTGGATCATATATGATGCAGACCTGCAGGGCACATCACTTAATAATAATAATATATATGTATATTTTTTATTTTGTATAGATTTTCATATATACATAAATACCAACATTTAAAGCATCAGAACACAGGTTTGACAGGTTCGATTGGAATATCCGCAGGTGTGGATGAAGCGATGATCGTCACACTGAAGTTCTCTGGACACAGAGTGGCCGTCTGTACCTGCACAATCGCCGCTGAGCTTCCAAACGAAGCCATCATCGTCGGTACCAAAGGCACCATCAAGGTCTGTTGGAAACGTGTCAGAATGCTGGTGTTTATTAAACTGGGCTAAATCTTCTCCGACTGCATTCCAGCTCATGTAGAACTGCTCTCAACTTAGATCATGTAAATATTTGATGATATATTACTGTAACTGCTGTCATATTCTGGCAAATGCAGCTTTTAAAGAGAAATGATTGCTGTGCTGTTGAAACTAAATCACATACACCCAAACATCTCGTGATCGGGATTCAGATTATTTACATTCACATTCGTTCATTTGGCAGATGCTTTTATTCAAAGTGACTTTGACTTTGATTGAATCTGATGCAGGCCTGCAGTTTTGAATAATAATACTTTTTATTGACTTGTATAGCACCTTTCATACATTTTAATGTGCTTCACATGTCATAAAAACAACACTTAAAGCATTGAAAAAAATCTAGAAAAACATATCTAACAAGTAAATGATGGGGAAAAATAATACAATGACTAAAGAGACTTAAAATAAGCAAATGTAATATTTTTTTATTTAATAAAATATTGAATGACCTTAACATTTTTAAGGTAACAATAAGGTTCCATTTGTTAATATTAGATAACTACTTTAGTAAAAATGAATTAACAATAAACAACAGTAGTAGTATGGTATTATCAGTATTGTAGTAGTATGGTAGTAGTAGTAGCAGTATGGTATTAGTAGTATGGTAGTATAGTATTAGCAGTATGGTGGTAGTATGGTATTAGCAGTATGGTGGTAGTATGGTATTAGCAGTATGGTGGTAGTAGTATGGTGTAGTAGTCTGGTAGTAGCAGTATGGTAGTAATATGGTATTAGCAGTATGGTGGTAGTAGTATGGTGTAGTAGTCTGGTAGTAGCAGTATGGTAGTAATATGGTATTAGCAGTATGGTGGCAGTAGTATGGTGTAGTAGTCTGGTAGTAGCAGTATGGTAGTAATATGGTATTAGCAGTATGGTGTAGTAGTCTGGTATTAGCAGTATGGTAGTAGTATGGTATTAGCAGTATGGTGGGAGTAGTATGGTGTAGTAGTCTGGTAGTAGCAGTATGGTGGTAGTAGTATCGTATTAGCAGTATGGTATTAGCAGTATGGTGGTAGTAGTATCGTATTAGCAGTATGGTAGTAGTATGGTGGTAGTAGTATGGTAATGGTATTAGTAGTATGGTATTAGCAGTATGGTAATGGTATTAGTAGTATGGCATTAGCAGTATGGTAGTAGTATGGTATTAGCAGTATGGTGGGAGTAGTATGGTGTAGTAGTCTGGTAGTAGCAGTATGGTGGTAGTAGTATCGTATTAGCAGTATGGTAGTAGTATGGTATTAGCAGTATTGTAGTAGTATGGTAGTAGTAGTAGTAGTATGGTATTAGTAGTATGGTAGTATAGTATTAGCAGTATGGTGGTAGTATGGTATTAGCAGTATGGTGGTAGTATGGTATTAGCAGTATGGTGGTAGTAGTATGGTGTAGTAGTCTGGTATTAGCAGTATGGTAGTAATGTGGTATTAGCAGTATGGTGGTAGTAGTATGGTGTAGTAGTCTGGTAGTAGCAGTATGGTAGTAATATGGTATTAGCAGTATGGTGTAGTAGTCTGGTAGTAGCATTATGGTAGTAATATGGTATTAGCAGTATGGTGTAGTAGTCTGGTAGTAGTAGTATGGTATTAGCAGTATGGTAGTAGTATGGTGTAGTAGTCTGGTAGTAGCAGTATGATGGTAGTAGTATCGTATTAGCAGTATGGTAGTAGTATGGTATTAGCAGTATGGTGGTAGTAGTATGGTAATGGTATTAGTAGTATGGCATTAGCAGTATGGTAGTAGTATGGTGTAGTAGTCTGGTAGTAGCAGTATGGTGGTAGTAGTATCGTATTAGCAGTATGGTAGTAGTATGGTATTAGCAGTATGGTGGTAGTATGGTATTAGCAGTATGGTGGTAGTAGTATGGTAGTAGCAGTATGGTGGTAGTAGTATCGTATTAGCAGTATGGTAGTAGTATGGTATTAGCAGTATGGTAGTAGTATGGTATTAGCAGTATGGTATTAGCAGTATGGTAGTAGTATGGTATTAGCAGTATGGTGGTAGTAGTATCGTATTAGCAGTATGGTAGTAGTATGGTATTAGCAGTATGGTGTAGTAGTCTGGTAGTAGCAGTATGGTGGTAGTAGTATGGTATTAGCAGTATGGTAGTAGTATGGTATTAGCAGTATGGTGGGAGTAGTATGGTGTAGTAGTCTGGTAGTAGCAGTATGGTGGTAGTAGTATCATATTAGCAGTATGGTAGTAGTATGGTATTAGCAGTATGGTGGTAGTAGTATCGTATTAGCAGTATGGTAGTAGTATGGTATTAGCAGTATGGTGGTAGTAGTATGGTAATGGTATTAGCAGTATGGTAATGGTATTAGTAGTATGGCATTAGCAGTATGGTAGTAGTATGGTATTAGCAGTATGGTGGGAGTAGTATGGTGTAGTAGTCTGGTAGTAGCAGTATGGTGGTAGTAGTATCGTATTAGCAGTATGGTGGTAGTAGTATGGTAATGGTATTAGTAGTATGGTATTAGCAGTATGGTAATGGTATTAGTAGTATGGCATTAGCAGTATGGTAGTAGTATGGTATTAGCAGTATGGTAGTAGTATGGTATTAGCAGTATGGTGGTAGTAGTATGGTAATGGTATTAGTAGTATGGCATTAGCAGTATGGTAGTAGTATGGTATTAGCAGTATGGTAGTAGTATGGTATTAGCAGTATGGTGGGAGTAGTATGGTGTAGTAGTCTGGTAGTAGCAGTATGGTGGTAGTAGTATCGTATTAGCAGTATGGTGGTAGTAGTATGGTAATGGTATTAGTAGTATGGTATTAGCAGTATGGTAATGGTATTAGTAGTATGGCATTAGCAGTATGGTAGTAGTATGGTATTAGCAGTATGGTAGTAGTATGGTATTAGCAGTATGGTGGTAGTAGTATGGTAATGGTATTAGTAGTATGGCATTAGCAGTATGGTAGTAGTATGGTATTAGCAGTATGGTAGTAGTATGGTATTAGCAGTATGGTGGTAGTAGTATGGTAGTAGCAGTATAGTAGTAGTAGTAGTAGTAGTATGGTATTAGCAGTATGGGAATGGTATTAGTAGTATGGCATTAGCAGTATGGTAGTAGTATGGTATTAGCAGTATGGTAGTAGTATGGTATTAGCAGTATGGTGGTAGTAGTATGGTATTAGCAGTATGGTAGTAGTATGGAAATGGTATTAATAGTATGGTAGTAGTATGGTATTAGCAGTATGGTGGTAGTAGTAGTATGGTATAAACAGCATGGTAGTAGTAGTATAGTAGCAGCAGTATGGTAGAAGTATTATGGTAGTAGTATGGTATTAGCAGTATGGTGGTAGTAGTATGGTATTAGTTATGGTATTTTACTAATACATTATTACATCAAAAGTGGTATCTGTTGATATTATTTAATGGACCTGACCTGACCTGACATGAACTAACCATGAGTAGTTATACTTGTGCTTGTTAAAGGAACAGGCCGACTTTTTGGGACTTTAGCTTATTCACCGTATCCCCCAGAGTTAGATGAGTTTATACATACCATTTTTATCTCCGTGCGTGGTATGTATGGACTTGTCTAACTCTGGGGGATACGGTGAATAAGCTAAAGTCCCAAAAAGTCAGCGCGTTCCTTTAAGAAAGATTAATAAATGATGTAACAACTAATGGGACCTTATTGTAAAGTGTTACAATTTTAAAATTAATATTTTAATTAACTTAAAAAAAGATGTTTCCAAATGCTTGTCTTATTGATCATCCGTGTATAAATGTACACCATATAAACCACACTCAAGTCACGACTGCAGGATTCTCTGGGAATCAAACCTGTTACCTTCGATTTATCAGTCGAACTACAGGAATGATGCGTCTGTGAGTTTTAACGGCTGAATCTTTTGTTATTGTTGTGAATCAGATTCCAGCTCATATGTGGTGCCCGACGTCTCTGATGGTGAACGGTGTGGAGACTCGGTATCCGGTGCCTGAACCCGGCCTGCCGCTGAACTTCATCAACAGCACGGGCATGTGTTACGAGGCGGAAGAGGTCCGGCGCTGCCTGCTTAAAGGTGCGGCACAGTCATGTGACCATCAGTCACAAGATGGCACTTTGTACTGTGTAATGCTGGATTAATGACCTTCACCTCTGATAAACTCTCATCATTTATTGATGCAGGTTTGAAGGAGAGTTCCCGCATGTCTCACGCAGACTCTGAGCTGCTGGCTGAGATCATGGATGAAGCCAGGAGGCAGGTGGGCGTGGTCTACAGCCAGGACAGCCAATGAGCGGCCACTGCCATCGCTGCTCATTACAATAGGTCAATAAAAGGTATTGGGTGCAATTTTTTTATTGGTTCAGCCACAAAATAAACTCAAGTTGTATACTGTTGACATTGTGTGTTCTTCTGGTTGTACCTTGTCCATATTCAGCCCATCTTGAGCAGTTCATGAGTTGTATTTAAAGAACAATTTTTGTTTGTCTTGTCACCTGATATCCTGATGAATGGCAAGCCATTTAGATTTTTTTTAATTCCCAGGATATCAATTCTTGATAAACAATTTTCACTAGTTAAAATGCTAATTTTTGATATCAGGTATTGATATATTTGGATTACATGTTATTTCTGATATCTGAACATGTATTTCTGATATCAATAATGAGTAATTTCCAATATATTATTAGTATTAATATGCATTGCTGAGGACTTCATTTGGACAACTTTAAAGGAGATTTTCTCAATATTTAGATTTTTTTTGCACCCTCAGATTCCAGATATACAAATATTGTCCCATCATAATCCATACATCAGTGGAAAACTTATTGAGTAAGGTATAAAAAAATAAAATAAGGGTAAAAAAAAAAAAAAATTCCCATTATGACTGGTTTTGTGGTCCAGTAAAATAAAGTGTTACCAAATTGTATTTCCAATGTGGGAAATTGGAATTTAATTCTTGATAATTAAAGGTGCACTATGTAACTTTTCTGTCCGCTAGAGGTCGCCTGTTCAAAACAAAGGCGGATGACGCCAATCTTGGGACATGTGGTCTTCACCTCACAGTGGGTGGAAAAGAATCGGGATAGGACTCGGGCAGAAATCATGTTCATGGATGTGATTATTAACGTTACTGTAGTATGAAGCAGAGCCGAGTGTTGTGGGAGCTGAGCAAGGCCGCTGGAGCGATTGTGCAACACACGCCTCGCGAGCAGCGGGACTTTTATTATGCCAGTCGCCGGCGCCATTTCCGTTCATGAGTATGAGGTAACGCAGCTCTGTTTATCATATTAGACACATTTGAGTGTGTTGAAAATGATGATGTTACTCTGTGCGTTCGCTCGGCGGCTGCTATGACACTTGTTGCACACTGCAGTGAGAGTAAAGCGTTTCTGCTGAATAAAACCAGAAGCCGAGGGTAACGCAGATATGACGCAACTGACAGGCGACTCCTCACACGTCCCGGTTCCTCGGTTAAAATAGCAATTTCTCACGATTTACAAATAGTTGGAAACATTTGGGATATTGTAAGTACTCAACTGAACAAAATATATAACACTGGCCTAGTGGTTTTTGGATATTTTACTGAAAAAAAAATGTTACATAGTGCAGCTTTAAGTAAATTTGAATGGCGACAAAAAAGCAGTGCTTTTCCACCTTTACATGGCCGGCTTAGATTAGTCTTACCCAGCTTCTTTCTTTAGGACTGGTCATATCTTTTTAGGTCAGTTACATAAAGTAGATTAAAAGATAAGATTGAAATGTCACACTAACTTTGACAGTCTTATAGTGGCGGTTCATGCCCCAGATATCAAGGACACAATAATAAAACAGTAGTCCGGACAGGTGCTCGTCTCCTTTATTAATTCAGTCTTGAGTAATACAACACTTCAGATGATACTATGGTTCACTCTTACAGTTATAAGTACATCTTGCACCCTAGCGACACGAAGCAGGTTGATCTAAACACACAGACACTCTCTCTCACACACACACACACACACACACACACAGGAGCAGCAGAGAGGAAGGACATGAACTGGAGAGATGGCTGGGAATGTGACCATTGCTGCTCAATCAATATTCATCTCTCGCTCATAACCGTTCACTTACTCCACTCAAACACAAATGAAATGAGCCGGACATCCCAATGTCGACATTTCAAAAAATATATACTGTAGCACATTGGATGCCTCGTCCCAAATACAATGGTCTCATGGTCTAGTGCAACACAGAATGTAACATAATTAGGAGTGACGGTGCAAAAAAAGCACACACTACAAATAAATCGGACACAATCTAGAGTTACGCGTGAGCTGTTAAAGGAGGTTAGTTTGAGAAAGCTGCTGTTTGTTCGCTCACGTTCACGACCCGTCTCTGTGCTTCACCAGGCATGCAGACAGACAAGCACACAGACAGCTCTGCTTTAATGTGTGTGAGACAGCTCAACAAGTAGCAACTGTTGATAAACATGAGTGTATGGTTGGCACGTGTGCCATTGAGACTGGAAAGGAAAACAAAAAGTAGTGAGAACGTCTAAGTGATGATGGTCCACTGGCCTGTGTGGGAGGAGCCAGGCTTCAGCGATGACTTGAGGTCACCGGTCTGGAAAGCCTGCTGGAGTCGGGGAGGGAGGGGAGTGATGTGTGAACAGCAGAGGAGTGCGTTACAGTCCTGTGGCGCTTACGGCACTGGGACGACACGCATGGTGTTGGTGTAACCAGAGCCTGGGCGCCAGCCAGTCAGGACGATGACCACATCACCGGTCTTGAAGAATCCACGAGCCTTTCCTGAGGGAGACATGAGGGTTTGATATGAAAAACAGGGGTCACAGTTCAAAGTGTAATATAGACTACAATTTAGTAAAAAAAAAAAAACTTTGGTTTTGTCAGGAGGAGCAAGAGGAACGTTCATCATGCGGTTGCCTGATTTTAATCATTAAATCCCCCAATCAGAGCTTTTCTGTTAAAAGAACACGCATCAAATTTGCAATCTGGCAACCATGTGCACGCAAGCTCTCTCTGAAAACACCAATAAACAAGTAAGCTGCATTTACGCATCTCCATTTGAGATTCTCAAATTAAAGTGTCATTAAGTCGGTCTGTGTTCGGTCTCTTGTGCTGTTTGTGCGACTAAATCTGCCATCAAACCTTCAGTGATGAACCGTAATAAATCCAAACATGGATCGATTGTTTGCTGAATAACTGCACTTACACAACCTCTGTGTGATGATACAAGGTCTTTTGCTGTTGCTTTAATAGAAAACCATTACATTTCATGGTTACGTTTTTTCCCCCATTAGGCCTATATGAAAAATAGCCTATAATAAATCACTAAACTAGATGAAGTGAAATAAACCATGTGTATGGGTCAACATGGTCTTGATTTGTGCTTATATGTGAAAGTGCAACAATTCTAATGAAATGTAAAAATAAATCTCAAATGACCACAATCATTGTGATTATAATGGAGCAAAATCGGGATTATCAATGCATGACGAAAACTAGACTAAACAAAAAAAGGACAAGGTTGACTAAATATGCGTATGAACTGTTTATGGAAATCTATACTCAAATGTCAAACATCTGCTTCATTTAAAGAGCAAAAGGATAAAAGTTCACTTTATTGGCCGGTTTCACAGACGAGGCTTAAGTCTAGTCTCAGTCTAAAATGCATGTTTGAGCGGTTTCAACTAAAAGCAACTTACACTACTGATCTTGAGACAAAACAATGGCACTGACATACTTTAAGATGTGTCAATGTTTTTCTAAGGCACAGTAAAAAAAAAAAAAAAAAAAGAGCTACTTAAAGTCCAACATTTAAGGGGGGGGGGGTCTAATGCTCTTTCATGCATTCTGTTAAAGAGTTGATTCTCATGATAAACATGGACAAAAAAACAACCGAGTTGGACGCATGGAGTATTTCTATGCCAAATACACTCCTTCAGGATTCAAACAAGTTCCAGAAAGGTTTTTTTTGGAGTATGGCCGCGCACACACACACACACACACACACACACACACACGAGCGCCGTTTGGATTATGGGAGCCGCCGGTGGCGCTGGCATTGTGTTTTTAGACACGAGATCAACAATGTCACTAAAGAAGTGTGTTTCTGGTGTGAGGGAAAGATCACCTTGTTCAGCTTCACAAATAACCCAGCGTTAAGGGAACAGTGGATGCAGTTTGTGTTTCCGGAGTTCTGCGTGTGTGTGTGTTTGTTCCCGGTCATGAGTGGAAACCGCAGGCGGTGAGTGAAACTGCATCAAATGTGTGTTTTGTTGGCAATCGGCACGTAAGTGCATATAATGTGAACAACACCAACGTATAGAGAATCGAGTTATCCAGGGATCATGCCATGATATGCATGTATGTGTGTCTCTTTAGCTCCGCCCACCACACGCCTCCACGGACTCGGATGTCTTCAGAAAGAATCGGTACAGTGTATCTGTCTTTTATAAATATGATAAAACTAAAGACTCTTGGGAGATATGAAGGATCAACACTACTCTATAGATACTCAAGATTAACACGAGACTGGCAGAAACTGTGTGTGTTATGGACCCTTTAACTAAGGCCTAATCTAGGCTTAAATCTAAACCCTGTCTGTGAAACCGGGCCAATATCTGATTTGTGTGATTCTTAACAGGTTACTTTGCATAGTTTGTGCATCAAAGTTACTTTGAAAATCTCTTGAATGTCTTAAACAGTTCTGTAGTTTTTTTTTTATGTTGGCATACGGGCTGGATATTCTTATAAAAGGCCTTTTGTAAATATTCCCATTTATTGTATTCTGAATGAAAAACTAAATGCACATGATGCACAAGAGCAGTTCTCTGTCTTTTGGCATCATTCTGACACCAATGCCATAGCACTGAATCTGTATTTATAGTTACAGTAGCAAACACATGATCATGGATGAACAACACACACAGTGTCAAAAAGACAGACAATTGTGTGTGTATTTGACCATTTAGGCTCAAATACATAGGCTCAAGCCTCAGAAAAGAACTGTTACTCGCAGGCTGTTTGAGAAGTGGCTTTATGCGTGCACACTTTAGGAGTGTGAAACCTGTGGGAATGAGTAAAAATGTGTGCAATGTGAGAAATTCAGGCCCTGTAACACCAATACTATTCAAGCAGAGCGAACGAGACAAGTGAGAGGCGGCGGGTGTGTGTCAACTGGCTGTCGGAGAGAGCGAGAAAGTGCAGCTGCTATCGTTGTATCGACACTGCAGAAACTGAGTATTGGGATATTTCAGTATCGAAAAATCTATATTTCTGCACGCGTTTGTGTTCAGAACGACTTGAGGGATCCTCATTGTTTAGTGTGATGTCCAGTTTACTCCCTAACCATTTACAATTGAATGATGCCTAGTGTATTCAAATCGGTTCAGATTCTTAATGTTTTGTAGTTGTTCCAGCGTTCAGTGACATTGGTTTCTTCTGCAGCAACCCGTGCGTCTTACCAACTTCCATGGCAAAATTGACACGCAGGTCCACATCCTCGGCCCACACATCATTAGAAGTGTTGTTGTAGAATATGGGGAAGATGCCGCGGTACAGATGAGCCTGACGGGCCGTCTGCTCGTTACGGGTCACGGCTATGATTGGGGCGCGTGGGCGGTACCGGGAGATCAGATGAGCAGACCTGGAATATCAGACAGGAGTGCGTTAATGAAAGTTGGGAAAAGAATGGAGAAAAAAAAAATAATCTGATGCAGAATGTTCTGAGGATTCCAGCAGACACTTCTTCCTCTTTCAGACATGACACTCACTAAAATACAAGATGGTCAAGGACAGACTCACCTACACTGCAAACCCACCCAGACTAGCAAATACAGAGACGTGACTAAATCAAATTACTGACAGAAAACTAAAGCTAATACCCTACTCCATTCGGTTCGGTTTGCTTTTGCACCATCCACACACACACACTTATAGGTCTCACTCACAGCCATTCAGGGGAAAAGGGTCAATGAAGATCATTTAAAATCAATATTCCTAGTTATAAAACATACAGAAATGCTTTTTCACTGAAATGGTTGACAACTAATGTATAATGTTAGAAAAATCAGCAGCAGAATGAGCCCTAAAAAATTTAATTAAATGCATGCATTTAAAAAATAAAGTACTGCCCCCAAATTAAAAAAGTAACATGCATTTGTATTTTTTATTTACTTTTATTCAGCAAGGACACATTGGACGATCTGAGTGCATGGCACAGGTGCTCTTAAAGCATGTCCGAATCCACTTTTGCTAGTTAAACGATGGAAAAACGGTTTGAGCGCCCGGGAGCATGGTGTAAAAGGGTTGTGCCTCGTCTCTTAATGAGTCATGGGTGTGTTTTGGGCGTAACGTGCCATAAACCAATCAGAGTCTCATCTCCCATTCCCTGTAAAAGCCAGTTGCGCTCGGACCATGAGCAGATTCACTATTTAATAGACACCCTCAACCTGACGAGTCAGTTTAAATACATGTGTGTATTGCCACGATTGGTCAAATAAGTAGCATTTCATACGTCATTACTGCAAATAGGTCATTCTGATACATGTAATGACTATCCATTATGACACTTAGGCATTTTTATATTTATGTACACAATAATAAATCTTTTACATTTAATCCTTTAATTTTTCTTATTTAAAAACGTGTGTGTGTGCTGTGCGTCCCTGTGTGTGTAATAATCAGAGTGTATGCGCGTTGTGCACCGCCTATAGGCTCATATTACTAGCGCTCCCTTTAAATAACACAATAAATACTGCACTATTGACTTTAGAGCAGGTCTGTGTTGGTCAATGGCGCAGTCGTTTCAGTTCCTCACAATAGCAACGCTCCAACAATGCTCCTGAACTCCTGGTGTTCAGACCAGACGCCCATGGGTGAACAGATGCGTCAGTGCATTCGTTTGACATTGTGGAAAATAGAATCATAGAATCAATGTATTAGCCTTTTTACCCGTTAGGGATGTGACGGTGAGAACATTTTTTACATTTCGCTTTGAAACCAAATCTTCCGCGATCATCTTGTCATTCAGTTCCTCACTCTGATGAATGAGATCTGTCTTGTGCTGCGCACACTGTACGTTCAGTTTGTAATTGTAGTTAATCTGTTCTCTAACTGAACTAAAATTTTTACTTCTATAAAATATCAAAACGACCGCGGTGGGCAAGTGATGTAACCGGTGTTATGGCTGAACACTGGTAACACCGACTATCACAGCAAGCCTAATATTACCCCATTATTATCAATCTAAATGAATCTACTGAGAAACTGTGTTTTGTATATGTGTATATATATATATATATTATATATATATATATATATATATATATATATATATATATATATATATATATATATATATATATATATATATATATATATATATAAAAATATTTATTTATACATAGAATTTTTTTTTAAATTGTAGTATTTCAGTTGTTTTTAATAGGTATGTGCCGATCTGATACTAGTATTGGCTCTGAAACTGCCATTCATATTATAATACTTTTGCGCAATTAAAGATTATTCATATTCATCTTGTTCTATCATATGTTGTTGCCTCATTAAAAAGCAATGCTATACATTAAAAAAACAAATAGCAATGTGTAACATTTTACCAGGTTTAGTGCTACGCTCATTCACTTTTATTTGATTCCTACTTTAAAAAAAATTCACTAAACGTTTAGAGATTTCACTCATTTTTCTAGAATAACTTTTGCTTTTTATATATATATATATATATATATATATATATATATATATATATATATATATATATATATATATATATATATATATATATATGTGTCAGGTAATGATAAATATTTATAAATGTATAAATATGTATACACACACACACGCATTATGTTCCAGCCCTTTTGTCTCACCTGTTCCATGCTGAACTCACCTCAGGCCCCTCCCCGCTTACCTGCCAGTCTTGGTGAGCACGATAATGCCGCTGGCGCAGCATTTGAAGGAAGACTCGACAGCGCCAACAGCTACAGCATCTAAAGGATCGCGTGTCAGAAAGGAGGAGCGCCTCAGCTCATCAAACAGCTGCCTGTGGAACATGGCTGCCTCTGCCTCACGGGCAATCTGACAGCGCCGCCCGGTGGAGGGAGGGGGAAGGGACGAGTTATACACAATCATACTGACAACCACTCAGACAGAGAGAAACAGACACACACGGACTGGGGAATGTTTATGCTAGTCCTGTACTATTCCAAAGCGGTTATAATTATTATTTTGTTATTTAAATTAATATGGATTATAGCAATTCCTTACAGATGGACATCATTAACATTGACTGTGCCATGTGTCTCATTTCTCTCTCTCTCTCTTCCAGTCCTCTTCTGTCCCTGCTCTTCCTACTCCCTGACTTTGCCAAGCTGGTTTTCCTCATCGCTTCCATGCCGCCCGCCTACCTGCCAGACCCAGTGAGGACTATAAACGCAGAGGCCAGGATTTTAAAGGAGGCCTCCACGGCGCCAATGGCGATGGCCTCGGCGGGGTCGGTTGAGTGGCCCAAACAGCGGCGCAGGTCCTCAAACACCTGCCGATGGAACATGGCCGCCTCTGCCTCACGAGCGATCTGATGCAGCCAGCGCATGATACGAGAGGTTTGAAAGATACACACATAAATGAAGAGACAAGGAGGGGTGAAGAAAAGAGGTGAGGAGCAGATCAAGAGAGGAAAAAGAAGGAAATTAATGCAGGTGTTAGTTCAGAAGGAAAGGTTAGTACAAAAAACAAAATGAATATTAGAACACATCCACACTCTCACAGTAAATTATTAAATGCAAATTAATATCAATTACAGCTAAACCACCACCATTAATTCACAAATATTATTTGAAATATGGACATTAAATAAAACAATGACCAGTGTAAAACTGAAACTGATTTGTGATAAAGAAATCATGCAAAAGAAGGTTAGTAGAATTGTTGAAGATCACATGACTACAACATGCAAGTCAAAAAGAAGAAGAAAAGTTGAGCACATGACAGGAAGTGAGACAGACATCATGCTGGTTTTTCAGAAAGCTTTGAACTCGTTCTCAAAAAAAAAAAAAAATGAACCAGCTTCAAGAAAACATGTTTATAGGTTTGTTAAAGCCAAGAGACGATTATTTCCAGCTTCTGGATGACTGGGCAAACATGTGACTGCATGCAAAAACATGCAAACCTTGAGCGCAATGCAGAAGATGAATAGGTTTAACAAGCTGATCGAGAACCGGCAGAGAGAAAGTGTCTTGTAAGAAGGCTGTTGTCTGTAACTGACCCTGACACAACTGAGACAAACAAGTGAAGGCAAAACACATGCGAATGAGAGAATGGAAGTAATGGAGGATGCTGTAGCATTAAAGAAATATTACGGGTTAAAAACAAAACATACAGTGGGGTCTGAGAGTACAAGTTTTTGAAAACTTGTAATTATGCATTATTTCTAGGTGATTAATCAAATGCAAGTAAATGAGTGACATTCGCTTTGTACAGACACCAAAACAAAACATACAGTTTAAGTTCAATACAGTTCAACTTAACTTTTAAGTTGGCTATTATTAAACCACTTATTAAAAAAACGCAACTTGACCCTACAGAATTAGTCAATTACAGGCCAATCTCAAATCTACCCTTTCTGTCAAAAATACTAGAAAAGGCAGTGTCCTCACAATTATGCTCCTTTTTAGAAAAAAATGGTATCTGTGAGGTTTTCCAGTCAGGATTTAGACCACATCATAGTACTGAGACTGCTCTCATTAGAGTTACAAATGATTTACTCTTATCATCCGATCGTGGTTGTATCTCTCTGTTAGTGTTACTCGATCTTAGCGCTGCATTCGATACCATCGACCACAACATTCTTTTGAATAGACTCGAAAATTATGTTGGCATTAGTGGAATTGCATTGGCATGGTTTAAATCATACTTATCTGACCGTTTTCAGTTTTTAGCAGTAAATGAAGAGATCTCACACCGATCACAAGTTCAGTATGGAGTACCGCAGGGCTCAGTGCTAGGACCGTTGCTTTTCACCCTGTACATGCTACCACTGGGAGATATCATTAGGAAGCATGGCGTTAGTTTTCATTGTTATGCTGACGATACTCAGCTCTATATTTCTTCACGCCCTGACGAAACTTACCAATTCACAAGATTAACGGAATGCATAGCTGATATAAAAAATTGGATGACTAGTAATTTCCTGCAACTTAATTCAGAAAAAACTGAATTTTTAATTATTGGACAAAAAAACTCCACATGTAGTAACCTAGAATACTGTCTAACACTTGATGGCTGCTCTGTCAAGTCCTCGTCGTCAGTTAGGAACCTGGGTGTGCTCTTTGATACCAATCTCTCATTTGAAAGCCACGTTTCTAGCATCTGTAAAACTGCATTCTACCATCTTAAAAATATATCTAAATTACGGCATATGCTTTCAATGCAAAATGCTGAACAGTTAGTTCATGCATTCATGACCTCAAGGCTAGATTATTGTAATGCTCTACTGGGTGGTTGCCCTGCTCGCTTAATAAATAAACTGCAGCTGGTCCAAAACGCAGCAGCTCGAGTTCTTACTAGAACCAGGAAGTATGACCATATTAGCCCGGTTCTGTCAACACTGCACTGGCTCCCTATTAAACATCGCATACATTTTAAAATCTTGCTAATTACTTACAAATCACTAAATGGTTTAGCTCCCCAGTACTTGAGCGAGCTCTTAACGCATTATACTCCATCACGTCTATTGCGGTCTCAAAACTCTGGCCAGTTGATAATACCTAGAATATCAAAATCAACTGCAGGCGGTCGATCCTTTTCCTATTTAGCACCCAAACTCTGGAACAGCCTTCCTAGCATTGTTCGGGAAGCAGACACACTCTGTCAGTTTAAATCTAGACTAAAAACGCATCTCTTTACTATGGCATACACATAAAACATTTTAATTTATATTTTATTCAAATTGTTAGGCTGCATTAACTAGGTCAGCCGGAACCGGGAACACTTCCCATAACACCTGATGTACTCGTTACATCATAAGAGGAATGGCATCTACGCTAATGTTAGTCTCTCTGTTTATCCCGAGGTTTACTGCAGTCAGCCGGATCCGGGCCGTATCCAGATCAGATGGTGGACCAGCGCCCAGACATTACCAACGTATCCCTGAAGTGTCTGCAGAGACCGTGTCAATTAGTCTACCCTCTGAAATTGCTCATCGACATGGCATCCTCAATGGATCCATCTCCGGCGTGATGACTCCGATATTTCGAATATTCCTATTTAATAATTGTTTAATTGACACGCCATCCTCAATAAACCCGGTGTGATGCCTCCGATCTTTCGAATAATCCGATCTAATATTACTTCTGACCTATAAGGCTGCCAAAATAATAAACATACACTGTTTGTTAATTGGCCAGAGGAGAACTGGCACCCCGACTGAGCCTGGTTTCTCCCAAGGTTTATTTTTCTCCATTAGGACACCTGATGGAGTTTTGGTTCCTTGCCACTGTCGCCTCTGGCTTGCTCAGTTGGGGACACTACATTTTCAAATAAATATCCAAATAAATTTAATTACTAAACTAAATTATATCAACTACATTACTTGAATATATATGATAATTGAAATGAGCTGATGACATCACCGTTTTCTCCAGAGCGGCTGTACAGCCGAATCAAATTCTGTTCATTATTTTCCTGTTTAACACTGTGAAGCTGCTTTGAAACAATCTGCATTGTAAAAAGCGCTATATAAATAAAGTTGACTTGACTTGACTTGACCAAAACTCAAATTCATGTTATTTGACTAGAGATGCACTGATCGAATGGCCAGGAATCGGCCGGTTTCCAACCGAATCTTCACGGCGACACATCAAAATAAAAGTTAAGTTAAACTTGTGACAGAAATGTATTACTATTGTACAGTATAATGCATGTCTTAATGTAATACTACTACTAGTCACCATTTACATAGCGCTTTTCACAGCACACTTTTTAAAGGAATAATCTTTTTAAAAAAAAATTTCTTCCATGTTTTAATTTGAACAGTAAACCTCTGTTGTGCAGCCAAAAAATAAAAGGGTTTATTTAAATTTAATTAAAAATAAAATTAATGTTTTAAGCCTTTATTTGATTACCAGAAAAATAAATAAAAAAATACAAAATTTCTGGGGAAAAAAAACATTTCATAGGACCCTATTATTGTAAACAAATTAATAAATTAAAGTTCTTTTTTATTAATTTAATTAGACATGTTTTTGATTAAAACATTCAAATTGAATCCAGAAAAATTAAAAATGGAAAAAACGGAATTTGGGAAAAAATAAAACTGATTTCAGAGCCCTAAATTCTCAAACAGCTTGTGAGTCGCAGGTACCAAAATGAGCGTCTTACTGCTTACATGCTCAAATACACACAATGGGCCTCATTCATGAATCTTTCGTAAATATATGAGCAAATTCGCGCGTGAAATGTACCTTTACGAAAACTCCCCTCCGGATTCACAAACGCTTCATATACCACGGATTCGGTAGTTAAACGTGTGTATATTAATGAATTCCAAACATTCGTAACTAGGGCGCGCATGCACGCTCATTCATAATTAGCATAATCCCCGCCCATGAGTTACAACTATGCAAATTACTAATCTTCTGGACTCCCTTCTCAGGTTTGGCTCCAGTATTGCTTACATGCTAAAGAGACCAATTGGCCATATGCCTAGTAATAAATATTCAATTATCATGTGTCCACCAAAGCATTTTAGCCAGCTAAAAAAATGCCTGGTGCTCTTCTGAAAACAGCCAGCTGGTGGCGCTTGAAGCGCTTTGCAAGCGCAGCGTTTTTCCAGCTGAGACACTTTGCTATGATACAAAATATCCATCCATGGCAGTAATGTGTTACTAGTATCTCATTTTGAAGAATATTACTGAATATAAAAATGCAGTAGGGCCTAACCAGCAATATTAACGTCTCCATTGTTGTTCGGTCGTTGTTCAAGTAGGATGATTGGTTGGTGTTGTATTAGTCCCGCCCCTCCTCCACTTTGATTGGACGGCTCGGTAAAAGTGACAGTGACGAGTGCTGCATATTGCTATTACCCACAGTTGAAGTAAAAAAAACAAAAACTGGCAAATCAACTCATGAAATATGGTACATAGTGCATCACATGCAATGTCATCAGTTTGCCTAAATTAGACCGTTCAACTCGCACCATTTACACATGGTAGGGAGCAGGTGTAAATGTATTTCGTACTAACATTTTGAAAATACAAACATTTTCGTGAATCCGAAAATTTACGTCAGAGCGGCTTTACGAACAATTCATTCTGCTCGTGTTTCATGAATGAGGCCCGTTATGTCAAAAGGCCTGTCTTGGCGAGTATTGAGTTAAAATCACTCTCTGAACTCGACTGAATCACTTTAAGCGTTAATCTGCATGTAATATTTAAAATGAAGACTATCCAGCTGTTGTTTGAAATGTGTTTATTTGTTTATTTATCAGTTTGACGGCTTGGGTTTGAATATCCTTAACCACTCCCCTCCAACCGTTAGTCTGCTATGAGTGAGAGATGGAGAGGAGGAGCGCTAAAGTAAAACCCTGGCCTTCAATATTCCTTTACACTTGGAAACATGTCACAGCACTGAAATAAAATTTTCCGGTTCACTGGGACTTTAAAAGAAAAATAATAATACATTCGGAAATGGGAATCATCCAAGAAAATTGCAACTCGGTGCATCTCTATTTTTGACATTTCTGCTTTTAAATGTCCAACAGACCTCCACTGTAAGTGTATTACTGTACACACAATTCCCTTTGTTTTTACAAACAGAGACGAGAATTTTATTTTTGTTGGTGATCGACAGCACGCCACAAAATGCCATCCATAAATTGTATAACCCGTAAAATTTCTTTGAATTAGTATTTTTTAGATGAGAATATTGAGTGTATTAATAAAAATCTCAGGTACTAAAATGTTTAGCTGTCTAACAGTGTTAGTGTGCGTGTCAGTAGGGGTGCTCTCACCATGTGTTGGGTGCGCACGGCCTCCAGAGGATAGTCTCCCTTTGCGGTCTCTCCACTCAGCATGATGCAGTCGGCACCATCCAGAACAGCGTTGGCCACATCGCTGCCCTCGGCACGTGTAGGACGAGGCTTCTTGATCATGCTCTCCAACATCTATAAACACATGAGACTTGAGTGGGCTTGAGAATACAGTGCCAGTAGTAATGGTTGGATATTTAGAGATTGAAGCACTTATCCCTAGAAAACATCACATTTACTTTACTGGAGCTATTAAACTAATATTGGGCCTATTTAAATATCACAGACCTGTGTGGCACAGATGATCGGCTTTCCCGCCTTGTTGCAGCGACCAATCATCATCTTCTGGGCCAGGAAAACTTTTTCTGTGGGGATTTCAATACCCAGGTCACCACGAGCGACCATGATGCCATCGCTGGCCTCCATGATCTCATCAAACCTGGCGAATAAAGGCAAGACATTCAAATCCAAATCATTTTCAAAATCACACATAACATCTTGCATATTGAGTACAAAACGGGTTTAATCCACTCACTTGCGCACGCCCTCGTGGTTCTCCAGCTTGCTGATGATCTTGATGTTTTTGCCCTTCTCTCCGAGCACCTTACGGACCTCATGCACATCAGCTGCCTTGCGGATAAAGGAGGCAAAGACCATGTCGACTCCCATCTCTACTCCGAACAGCAGGTCCTTGATGTCTTTGTCTGACACAGCAGGAAGGTCGACTGCGGCACCTGGCAGATTGACACCCTTCTTACTTCCCAGAGTTCCTCCATTTTCAATTTCACATATCAGATAGTCCGAGCCTGAGAGAGCGAGAGAGCAAGAGAGCGAGAGATATTATTCATGAAGTGATATTATTCCACAGTGTCTACACTAGAGGCAACCAGCGTTAAACCACAGACTAATGAATTATAAACTTAATAAACTTCAGCAAAATGGGTGAAATAAAAGAAAATCTCACTGATTTATCAATTCATTTGATTACGGTCTCTAAAGAAAAACTGGCACAAATCCTTCACCCACCGATCTCTTGGACCTGGAGAGAAATGAGTCCATCATCAATATAGACTTTACTGCCCACTTCCACCACCTTGGTGATGTTCTTGTAGTCGAGCCAGAGGGTTTCCTCATCACAGCTCTCCATGAAAGAATCATCCAAGGTCACTTTGATCGTACTTCCCTTCTTCAGCTCGACCTCAGCCGTGCCACTCTGGAGGAGCAGACAGATGCAAATTCGCAGTATTAATACTAAAAATTATTAAAATCGCACATTTTTTCTGTAATTAATCGCGTTTTTAATATTTTTTATAAAGTAATACTTTCAGTTACTCCCCAAATTAAATGTACAAAACTTAGACAATATTTGTTGTAATGGCATCTTTTTATGAATGAAGGCCAGATTCACTGACACTAATACTGATGTCTCTTGATATTTTACATTGAGATATTCAACATTACAGTATAATCGAAAGCTATATCAATTTCAACATTTATTAGGCTTTAATAATATAACTTTAATGCAAGTAAACTTAAAACAACCCTCACATAACCCCATTATAATAAATGTCATATTTACCTTCATATATAAATGTACAGAAATTGAATAAAGTTAAAAACTTTACAGTCTTAACTGCATAAATAACTTAAATATAGATTAATCCTTATTAAAGCTAGTATTTTCTCTGTTCCCTTTGTTCTTTGATGAACATTAATGACAGACATCATTAGTGGCTGCTGTCACTTTAAGATCTGCCGCTGCCGAACATGACACGGATCTGACACGCTGTCACACACACACACACCACATTTACCCAAAAACTCTATAAGTTCATTTAAGACTGCTCTTATGAGAATACTCGACAAAGCGGGCATTTTGGGATAATTCTGTGTGTTATTGTTCGTTCAAGAGCAAAAGAGAACTGGATTCTGGTGTGCGTCTTTCTGTGCGTTGTGTGTGTGTGTGTGTGACAGACAAGGGGTGCGTCTCAATCAGCTCCTAGTTCAGTAGTCAGGGCACTGATTAGGGAGATGACAAAAAAAAAACGGATGCTGCGTTAATTACGTTAAATTTATAAAACTGAAAAATTAATCGCATGCATTAACGCGTTAATTTTGACTTGTGGTTTTACAGACTGAATGGTGTAGATTTTAAGTTTCTGTAGAACTATATGGTGTTGTACAATCAGTCTTATTTAGGGCTGGACGATTGATCAAAACCGAAATTCAGAACCTCTAACTGCCGTAATTTTCTCATTTCGGTTTTAGTCATGTGACTCCGTCACATCAAGTGCAATTTGCAGGCACACAGAAAGATTCAGGTGCAGTTATCTTCGTTTATACAATCTGGATGCTCAGAATTACGGTAACTGCATGTTTTACACAGTTTATACAGGTGAGCTAATCGCCATTCTTATATGCGCTGCTACACACACACACACAGCGCAACCCCCCGAAGCCAGATCACTTTCACTTGCGTCTTCATGAAGTTTGTCACTTAAATGCGTTTAAAGACTTGCCAGTTTAAACATTCAAGCGATTTTACATTATTCAAGAACAACAACATCTTAGTTCAGTGCTCGTGAGCTTTTTTCTGTGACAGAGAGCCGAGTTGTGTCGTGTCCTGAAGCCAGATCACTTTCACTTGCATCCTCACAAAACTTTGTCAGTTGTATGCGTTTTAAGGCCTGCCCGTTTGAACACTGAAGCGACTTTAGACCATCGGATGTGTATTATGTTGAACTAATGCCTGATATATTGTGACACACGAACACTCATACAGACAATAGCTCGCACATCATGTGACGATCGCACGCAGAGAGGAGCAGAAACTCATGGTCATCGCTGTCCTGTGATTGATCATTAAAGTAGCTCAGAAACTCAACCGTTATAGCTTAGATTTGTCTACCTTTGAAGTACAAACCACAGCTTCATAATGAATAGAGACGGTCTGACTAATTCACACATACAATCACTCTCATTAATGCATTCAAATAAATGTAATATAGGCCTACTGTGCTAATTTATCTGTATCTGATGTACAACAAACAGAAATCGACCCATAAGCAATAACTGCTAAAAGGGAGCGGTTTCCTTCAAGTATTTAAAAATCACAAAGAAATGCACTCATTAGAAAAAAATATCCCACCTTTAATAGTTGAACATATTTACAGTACAAACCTTAGATCTTGACCAGCGGCAGTAACAGTGGGACATCTTTGTATCACCTTGTGTTGAACTGAAATGAGTAAACTCACCCCTTTAATGAGCCCGGTTCGGATTTCTGGCCCCTTGGTATCGAGGGCAATGCCCACTGGCCTGTAGTGGATGCTGCCCGGCTGGAAGCTGGCACAAGCTTCACGTACATTTTTAATAGTTTCCCCATGATACTGAAATAGAGAAGAATTCAACACTTGTGCTTAACAAAACAAAGAAACACTGAATGTTGAGAAACCACTGCAAACAATGAAGATTCTTTGTGAAACAGCTGGTGTTAAACAAGTGCACTTGAATGTCTCACAGCAGTACGATAATTATCTGACAGTGCAGGTTACGTCATTATAATCATCCACTCGAACACGCTCACACGCACGCATCCAAGCAACGGTCAATGTGTGCGTCTAGACGAGCAAAACTGGGTTACACACATACTTGTGCCGTGCAACGAATAGACGCACTTATGTGCATGCAATGTGTGCTATGACAAGATACAAAGTTCATTTATTAGAGTTTGATCTATACATCATGCAGTAATAAACCAGGTTAGACAAGCACCTTTGATCCATGATGTTATACAGCTGTAGTACTAATCACTTTCGCTTCAGTAGCTCCTGTACACGGACAGCTCGACCTCTACACACACTCAAGGTCATTCATTCTGTTGGGCAAACAGGCCACCCATAGGCCTCTGGTGTAGACACACAAGCTGTTTATTAAAGAGTGTGAAATGTTTGTATAATATGGCGGAATTTGTTTAACCCAAAGCCCTCCATTAGCAGAGCCACAAAGGAATATGTGAGGGGCAAAATGTCTTAAATTCACAAATTAGGAACAGTGATTGTTAAACGTTCACTTCCTTTCCTGGTAGTAACTAAACATGTTCACATGTTTTTCATTTAACCTTGCATCTTTAGTTTTTAGCCTGAATAAACCATTTTGGAAAGGTCTGGCAATTTCAGAAATCTGAGCTGAATTTTACTCGCAACTCAAATTGCAGCTGATGTCATGAGCTTGCAGAACTGCAAAAGGCGTTCACTGTAATTGCAAAGCTCTCCTCATAGCCAGCGGCTTCTGTAGGAGCTATTAGTGTGGAAGAGAAGCGCCACCCTTTATACTGTTCAGACATGATAAGCTCTGCTGGGAAGGAACAGATAAACTATTTATAATAGGCTCACTGTAGATTAGGTTACACACACACACACTCTCTCTGTGGCCTTCGACCCTGTACGTTTTTTTTAAGCTGTGAACTACATAGACATTTTAGCATCCTTTCTGTTAGAGAATGACTTGCATCCATTGACTGCGTAACTAATGCTGGACAGATATGAACAGGATTTGCGAGCGAGCGAGACTAAACAGATGTCTGGTGTGTCTGTGTTTAAGACTGAGTCTCATTCTCATAATGGACTGAACTTCTAGAGTAGAGACAACAAGTGATTGAAAACCACAAGAGCACAAGAGTGTGTAAATAATGAAGTATGTACCTCGTGTGAGCCGTGAGAGAAGTTCATGCGAGCAATGTTCATGCCAGACTTGATCATCTCCTTCAGCATGTCCACAGAGCGCGAGGCCGGTCCTGTGGTCACATGACACAATGATCACTTAATATGCATTTTTCTTCAACATCCCAATGTCCGTTTCATTACATGAAAACAATACAAGTCAGGACAATGACAGATGAGGGAGCGTTTGGTAAACCGGTCTCAACTGAAACACGTCAGCACTCAGATAGGCCAGGGTTAAACAAACACTTAATTGACAATCTACCAGAGCATTCGCTGAACTGTGACCGAATACCGTTTCACATTAAATCAATTAGTGCCAAATTTTGGTACCTGAGATTGCATCTAGTGATATAGACAAGTGTCTGTGAGTATTAAACCGCAAAAAGACTATTTAAATAAGAATCCTGCATGTCCTGCATGTCTCTGTGTGAATAAATGGTGCAGACGCGCGGTTTCATTTGACAAATATATTACAGTAGAATTGATTTTTGTTCCTTTCTCAATTCTATTAAAAGGTGGGGTAAGTGTTATTTCAAAAATGCTTTATAAAAGTGTGTCTGTCTGAGCATCCACTGACCGATGGTGCAGATGATTCCAGTGTTGCGGGCGATGGTGGGCTCAGAGTCGATGTCCAGCAAACACATGTGCTCCAAGAAGGTGTCAGCCATGGCAGCGTTGAGCTGCTGCGTCTGGATGAAGGCAGAGCCCATATCTTGAGCTTTAGTGTGGGGCATTGTGGAAGAGACGGGTAATATCCTAATAGAGAGACAGAGAGAGAAAGAGACCAATGAAATCCACATGATCAATTGACTAATCAGATGTCTAGTGTGTCTGTGTTTAAGACTGCGAGTCTCATTCTCATGATAAAGTAGAGACAACCAGAGAGCATCGTGAAGATAAACAGCAGACTGTAGTGATTAACCCTGATTTAAACTCAACAGCATAAACAGCGACAGGATCTAAAGCCATAAAAGTCAAACGCATTTTGCTGAGAATTTACTCACATAAAGTCAGCTAAATAGTCACCCTCACGCCAGCTCCTCTGTAATACAGAACATGTCAGCTCTGCACCTCTCTGTGTGTGTGTGTGTGTGTTATAGGGGTGTGGTAAAAAGGAATGTTCACTTTCCATGTTATGCAAGACTCCAGCACTTAGAAACACTATGAGCATATTAAGTCAATATAATACCTTCCTTTAGGTCAGGGTTCCTCAAATTCAGCCCTGGAGGGCCACCATCCTTCTCAAACCCTGATCAAACACACCTACCTGTAATCTTCTCATAACTCTGAAGACTTTGATTATCTTGTTCAAGTGTGTTTGATGAGGTCTGGAACTAAGGAGGTGCAGTGGCCCTCCAGGACCGGATTTGAGGAACCCTGCTTTAGGTGGCTCTCAATATCACCCAAATCTCATGATCAAAGCAGACAGGAAGTGTAGAACATGACCTTCACATTCACAACATATGGGCGCTGTGTTTAAGCGTTTTATTCTTTGGTTTAATCCCAGCGCTGTGTAGTAACAGTGTCGCGTGATCGAGATCAAACGAGTAGTGCGGTTCCGTTCCGCCTTCGTTTGATGTTTCTCATATGTAACAAATGGCAGCTCATTTGGGAACCGTGGTGGAGGGACCAGTGCGACAACAAAATGTAGTTGCACCAGCAGGAAAAAAGGTCGCAAAATGCCACCATTTGGTCGCAGTCTGGAGCCCTGATGAAGACTCAATGGTTCAGTGGGAAAAGACAAGAGACCTGGGGTGAAATCATGGCAATCAAATATATTTTTTAGAAACGATATGAAACGAGGCAATACAGTTTATCGATATACAGTAGCGCATTTAAAACATGGACGCAGAGTGAGCTGATGCAGGGAAAGTGCATAATCCAATTTGTCCTAAACATGATGCATACTTTATATTAAGGGCTTCAAACGGGTAAGATAGTTAAAGGAACACGCAGACTTTTTGGGACTTTAGCTTATTCACCGTATCCCCCAGAGTTAGATAAGTCCATACATACCATTTTTATCTCTGCGCGTGCCATAACTCTGTCTGACGCACCCACCGCTAGCCTAGCTTAACACAAAGACTGGAGGTAAACGGCTCCAGCTAGCCTACTGCTCAATAAGTGACAAAATAACACAACATTTTCCTATTTACATGTTGTGATGTGTATAGTTACATTGTGTACTAAGACCGACGGAAAATTAAAAGTTGCAATTTTATAGACCGATATGGCTAGGGACTATACTCTCATTCCGGCGTAATAATCCAGGAACTTTGCTGCCGTACCATGGGTGCAGCGGCGCAATGATATTACGCAGCGCCTGAAAATAGACCCCAGCACGCTCTCTGTGCAAGCAGGTTGTCACGTTGGTTATGTTGACGGAAGTTAGCCTATTTTCAGGCACTGCGTAATATTGCGCCGCTGCACCCATGGTACGGCAGCAAAGTTCCTGGATTATTACGCAGGAATGGGAGTATAGTCCCTAGCCATATCAGTCTAGAAAATTGCAACTTTAATTTTCCGTTGGTCTTAGTACACGATGTAACTATACACATCACAACATATATATAGGAAAATGTTGTGTTATTTTGTCACTTATTGAGCAGTAGGCTAGCTGGAGCCGTTTACCTCCAGTGTTTGTGCTAAGCTAGGCTAGCGGTGGGTGCGTCAGGCATGTATGGACTTATCTAACTCTAGGGGATACAGTAAATAAGCTAAAGTCCCAAAAAGTCGGCGTGTTTCTTTAACGCGTATAGTTTAAAATCAACAGACGCTTTGACAGATACATGTGCTGACTGACATAAATACTCGCGCTGTTTAATGCGTTTGAGATGTGGTGCTTTGCTCAGTGCATAACTTACATTTCACGGGTATATTCTCCATCTGTAAATGTTAGAAAGTCATGCAAATATGTCCATTTTGCGGTCAGGAGAGGACCCTTCTGCTAGTGAATCTCCGCTAAAATTCAGGCTTCCTGAAACGAGCGCCACCACGTGTATGTGCGCCAAACAGACGGAGCGCAAAAGAAAAAGAGCGCAATGATTCTGATTAAAATATACATATTGCTACAATATTTGTTTTTGGACAACAAATGTGCCATGTGTGGAATTTTAAACCTACAAGTAAGTGTAATTTTATGAAAGTGACCATTATAATGGGGTAATCAAATGTAGGCTACTATAATTAGTCTGTGCTTTTGTTTTTATTTTCATTTTTAGTTTAGTGAATTTAAAATTAAAATTATTTTTGTTTTTAGATTAATAGAATACAATAGAATGTTAGAATGTAATGTGATTTGTGCACATAATATATTGCATAGCCTACATTTATTACATTCACTATATTTGTTTTCATAGCCCTCAATATCAACATTGTTTGTAGAACAACACTGGATATAGAATGTGGATGTGAAATATATATTTTTTTATTTAAATAAATGCTTTTTTTTTTTTTTTATCCAATAGTATAATCGCCATTTAACCAAAAAAATGGAGATATGATTTTTTTGGCCATATCGCCCAGCCCTACTTTATGTAGTGGTTTAGCATTTTAATTTTAAAACCCAGACACACACACACACACACACACACACACCAATGAGCTGGTCTTTGTGTGCTTGAGCTGACCTGGATTCTGTATCTTGCGGACGTTACTAAAGCTCAATTTGAAACTAAGGTAAGTCACCTCACACACCCTGAAGCGCAGAAAAGTCAATCGCACATGTGACTTCCAGCCAATTACAGCCCTGTTGGCACACACAAATCAAAATCATGAGCATGCAATCAAATGAGATGATTGTTTGCACAGATTATGCATTAAACATTCTAATGGGAATGTCCAAGGTATGGCACCAGGATGGGCTTGGCAAGGACTTCACTGCAGTTGCCAACCAAAGAAAACCACACCGCATTCCAGTCAGGGTGGGCTGTCGTATGTGAGGAGATTCACATCACAGCAAACACACACTCTTCATCACGTAGTCGTGTGATGACTAAGACAGGCAGGGTGGAAAATCCAGGTCCTCGTGCACCGCCACACACACTTAAAGTGAAGGTGGGGGCTAATCCATTTCCTAACACGACAGGAAGTTAAGCAAAATGTGGTTTGTGTGACTTATAAGGGTACACACATACAGCAAGGCATATATACGTCATGGTATTGATTGCTTTCATGCTCTGTGGCTCATCTGACAATAGCCTTAGCATCTGATGCTAACCAGGACAATGAAGGTCAGCGTTAGTCCCGGAGGGAATGTCACATGAATATCTTGTTGTTATTATAGGTCCGTTTTATAACCACATTCCCTGCTTTATCTCCAAAAATCTAGCTATGAAAACACAGCCTGTCTCAGAGCCCAATGAACAGGCAGAACAGAAAGGCTTAAGGCAGCGTGCTAAAAATTTACGCGTTTGGAATTGCACCCGAGACTGTAAAACAGACATAAACATGAGGGATGCACCGATACTAAAATATTTATATATTTAATTCTTTATATTTCAAAGCTGATAACCAATATATTGGCAGATAAATCTGATTACAAAAACAAAAGTCTTACCATTAAAATCCATGTCCGAAACACAATTATAATGTTCTCATTATAATTTTATGTAGCCTATATGACAGACACATTAGTACTGATCATGGTGAACAGTGCACATCTGTGCCTCAGCTGGAGGAAATAATACATTATATTAAATCAGATAAATATCGGCCAAATTCTCTTATCAGGCCGATAATGATAACATTAAAAATGAACAAAAATATAAAAGACGCACTGAAAAGATTTCCAAAACATATTTAGGTATCTATGTAGGCCTAGCAACCATACAGCAACGCCCTGGCAACCACCCACAACATCATGATGGTGAGTCGAGTCAAATTTATTTGTATAACACTTTTTCTTTTTTGCAATGACAATCACACAGCCATGTCTAGCTATATATTATGTATTGCTTTGGTTTTGCACATGTAAGAACCACCACATTACATTTTCCCAGTCCTTAAATCTAGCTGCATTGGGTCACATCTGTGTCTAGTGTTCAATTGACCTCTGTGTCATCACCATGACAACAACAACAACCATCACACGCCGTCTAACTTTAGAGCATGTATTAATCCGCCTGCATCCAAACACACACACAGACTTCTATGCCTAACAAAGCCTAGTTACTTCACTCACCAGAAACTCGCCCTAAACCCACCTGTAGGCCCTCCGGCTCTGTGAAATAAGGCACCGTGTGTCTGTCAGGGCCCTCCAGAGGAGCCCCAGCGTGCGTGACCTTCTCTCCCCAATCACAGCGCTGCAGATGGGGACGCTGGCCAGAATGAACCAGCATGCATGAGGAGTTTGAGCACTAAATCCTCTTCCCTTAAGAGAGGATAAAACACGCAAGCTACACGCACACTTACTATCCTGCATGAGCAGGCCTCGGCTAAGACCCCAGGCCCACATGAGTCACTACACGCGCTCGCTGTTTTAGATGTGGACCGGCCACTGCGGGCAGTCAAGCCCACCTCGGTTACTGTAGATCACATTACAAGTGGGCTAAAATAGGAACGGGATACCATAAGGACTTGGGACTAGCTGGGATTGTACCAGTATGAAACGGTTCGCAGTGAAGTCAGCAGGACTCATATCTACACCACGAAGTTTTTACTGCAGCAAACAGAGACTGAGGTGAGTCTGTTCTCTTTATTGTATGATTCAGAGCAATGACTAATGTGTGCACTGGGACGTCCCCGGTGAGGTCTGTGAAAGGCAGGTTTGTGTCACTGCAGAGCTGTGGGCGTCTGTTTTACTGGTATTCAGTTTCTTCTGCTGGTTTAGTGGAAGCTTTTGAAAACCCTAACATAACTAAACAGGATGTTACAGAAATAATTCCCATATTGCGTCTGAAAACGGCTTCCCTGAAATGGTGCGACAGTTTGATTAAGTAGATGTTGAAACATCTACAAAGTGCCAATGGTGTTTATAATAAACCTAATTTGCGATCCATGATATGCATGTGCTCCATTTCAACTCACAGGAAGTTGAACTGGAATGACAGGAAGAGCAGTTAACTGAACTCCATTACAGAAAATAATGAAATATTCTGATATAATTTATGAATAAAACTAAATTTATGATGTCGGCTTGGTAAACTGTTGTCTATTAAATTCACACTCAAATTGCAAATCACTTTAGCTTACAGAACAGAGCTAATTTTATGCTGCAAAGGTGGCATAGAAGCGCTTCTGAAGTGGCAAATAACGCCCCCTAAACCCTCAATCACCATTCCCTACGTTAGTCCACTAATTCAGTTCACTTGAAGGAGTGAATGAAAACGAGCGACAGCCGTTGAGTGTACATCGGCTGCGCACACGTTATTGTAGTGCAATGTGGGATATTATGAGTGCACTTGATAAAGTTCACTATGGTTTTGGACACCACTACAAATGGCCGCCCCCTCAAATAATGCCCTATTTGAGGGTATAGGGGAGGGATTTGGGATTCAGCCATGGTGTTTTTACGCAGACTGTTGCTCATAGGCAGCATAAATGCATTTACACAGCCATTTTCAACTGTATGCTTTGATATTAGCATCTGAGGTTAGTCAGAACAGACAATTTAGTCTGGCTTTATGCAGCATTATGCCCTCTTTACACAATTTTGAGCAGGCACAGAACAACTTTATCTGTGTAAACTTGCTTTGGAAATTACAAGAGTTCTCTATTTAACCCCAGAAAAACACTCGCCGAGTCCGAAATCGAGTAGTATGCGAAAAACAGTACGCCAAAAGAGTAGCATGTCCGAATACATAGTATTCGAAAAACAGTAGGCGAAAAGTCCCCGGATGATCTACTACTTCCGACGAGATTCTAAAGTGCGCATTCGATGGACACTTTACTATCCCATGAGGCCATGGGGGAGGATTTGTGAATGACAGTGAAGTGACGCTGGTAGGTCACATGACAGTGACAACATGGCGGATGTAGTACATCCGGATTACATTCATACTACATAGAACATACTTTTTTAGCGGTCGCAAAGTTCGTTCAAACGTAGCCTACTCAGACAGTACGCGATTTCGGATGCAGCAAAAGTCTTTTGAATTTACTATTTTTTCATGTCATTACATTGTTTATAGCATAAATGGAATTTTTTTTTTTTTTTTTAAATGATTTCATTCATATGTTAAAGGATTAGTTCACGTCAAAATGAACATTTCCTGATGATTTACTCAACCCCCCCCCCAAAAGCTTGCATGTAAAATATAAACATGCAGAACACTCAAATCCCACACTCGAGGACAAAAAGAATTATTGTGCGCACAGATTAACAAGTCGCGAGCAGAAATAACAACCGCGAGTCCTGACAAGTTCCACGCGCGCGAGTTCTTTTCTACACGTGCGCGCAGCTGAAATCTTTACGCAGTGAGGGCAAACGCAAACATGGTTGTGCTTTCCAGAATGTAAAAAAAAATGTAAGTTGTAATGTTGTGTCTATATCTGATTTATCTCATAGGATGCATTTGGTTAAGAATTAACGTGGTAGTAAAGCATGCCGGTGATCAGCTCAACTCAAACAGCACTGCACAACTAATAATGACTATGATTGGGACTGTCATATTACATAACATTATAATAACACATTGTGAATTATTTGGGTTTAGTTTGCCGTTTCATCGCTTTGCACCAGGAAGAGCGCGTCCACAACATGAGTCGTGCATTCTGAATAGCTTAATTCAAGTTCACTTGTGCATTTTAATCATTTTGTGCAGATATAATTTGTAATATGTTTATTTTGTATATATATGATTAATCTCATATAGGATGCATTTCTTTGAGCTAAATATTGTGCTAGCAAAGAACTTGTGTACCGGTGTTCATTCAGCGCGCACAGCTCAAACAGCAACGCACGACTAACAATAACTTTGATTGGGACTGTCATATTACATAACATTAATGAGAATACTATTTTAATAAATCGTTGCGTATTCATTGGGTTCAGTTGCCATGTTCAGCGCGTTTTGTTTTCAGGAAGAGCACGAATAACAGATAAGAGGCGGCGTTGGTGACGTTGTATTAGAGGTTATATTTGATTATTAATTAAGTAATTTAATTAAATGATCACATTTTACAATCCTACTAGCCCTTTATTTAGACTAAAAACCCTTCTCAATTATTTGGTGAGGATCATGGTGTTTTGCGCACCCTGTCATGCTGTCGGCTATAAGCCACTGATGTAGACGCATATTGCAGCATTAAGGCTAACGATTAATCGATTCATTGATCATTAATTTAAACGACGATTGATCATGGGAATTTATGTAAATTGACATCCCTAATGGGGACCAACGGTTGAAGGTCCAAGGCTTCAGAGGCTCTGCACAATCCCAGAGGAATAGGGTCTTATCTAGACAAACCATCGGACATTTTCTTAAAAATAAAAATAAACATTTATATACTTTTTAACCACCAATGCTCAACTTTGGGGTTGTTGTTCTTCACGGTGTATGATGTCATAACGTCAGAAAAGGTCACGGCCGTGATGTAGGCGGAAGTACCGACCCAGTGCTGAAAAATCTCATGTTCACCTCCAACTTTAAAACAGTTCAACATCGTTGTTTTACCTTTGTTAACACTGGGTTGGTACTTCCACCTACGTGATGACATCATATGTCGTGAAGAAGAAGAAGAACACTGAAGTCGCGCATTGGTGGTGAAAATTTTTTTTTAATTTAAGAAAATGTCTAATGGTTTGTCTATATAAGACCCTATTCCTCTGGGATCATCAGAGCCTCTGAAGCCCTTCCTCTGAAACTGCATTGATTTGGACCTTCAACCGTTGGTTCCCATTGAAGTCCATTATGTGGAGAAAAATCCTGGAACGTTTTCCTCAAAAAAACGTAATTTCTTTTCGACTGAAGACAGGGGGGGGTGAGTAAATCATCAGGAAATTTTCATTTTGAAGTGAACTAATCCTTTAAGCTATATCCTCGTAAGTGGACTTTTTTAAACAAACTTTGTTTAAAGATGATTCTCAACTATGCTATGAAACATATAATGGAATGAATTGATATACCATTTTGCTTTATGCAATATGTGGGTAAAATGGCCGTACATGGGTTTTCCCATTCACTGCAATGCATCTTTACACCGTATCTAATGTGTTCTTGGAGCAACGTGTAATGAAAAAAGAAGCGTAATAGCTGGCAACATTTTCATAATATCTAATATTTTATAGGGACATTGATATGCAATTTCTTTCCCTATTCACTTGTCTCCCAAAACGCCTGATAAACATGATTTAAGTCCTGGTGTCCTCTACAGAGGACATGTATGAAATCAATGCCCGGTTTCGTAACAGAAAGTCATATTTTGATTAGAAACCCCATAACATTTTTCTGAGATGTTGATTTATAACAAACAATTGGAAAATTAGTCAGATTTAAAGGATAAAATTACAAAATATCATATTTCCAAAAGTTGTTGTCCTGGTGAAACCCGATCTCTCTGAAAAGCCCTGAATGAGGACATTCACTCATGTATTGTGTCAGAGAAATTCACTCAAATATAATATCCTCGTACGAGGTCACCCAGGAGGTTAATTCTGAATGATGCACTAAATATAAATCCACCTAGAACAGAGAATCAAGACTTCACAGGCATAAAATCTTAAAATGCATGAAGTGATTGCAAGACAAACACAAAAACGTCAATTTCCTCCCTCGCAGAAACATGATGCAGCATCATAATTAGCATCTATCAATGCACCCACGCGAGGAGAGCCAAAGACTGCGCTTCAGATGCCCGCAGGGGCGCGATTCTGTGCCAGTGTCATTCATTCACTGCACTGATTAAAGACTAATAACGCCATGCATGCAGTGCACGCCTTAATAAAGAAAGCATGGTCTGCGTATACCGCAAACAAGCTGCGTAAGCGCTCGGGGCCTCTCTTCATATCAAATATAATCATCATGTGTTCACACAGGTGGGTTTTTGTGTAGTCATGCTGTGGCGGATGCGCTGTGGGTCACGTCCCGCCTCTGCGTCACATTCCCCGCCAGCGGAGACTCCCGCACGCACGAACATTCTAATTCGAATGAATTCAAAAATGAATGACGGTTATTGTTCAACTGTCAAAATGAAAATTACAGACGATAAAGAATGTCTAGAGGCGCACAAAACAGTGAGATACGCAGATAAAACGAACTTTTACAGGATTAACGACATAAAAACAGTTGGAAAAACCCTAACAAGGGTATGTACGTACTTACTGAAAAAAACGAATCTGTGCTATTTTATTAGTGCAGCTACTCTGACCACCTAAAACCGTACACAACAACATGGCTAGTGAAAAATATAGCTATATGAATATGATGTTGATATCTGTGGGTGCTGCTGTGAAGACACTCACCTGCGATTGCTGATGGTCGGCCGTGACTGATGCGCTTCTGATCGCGAGCTCAAGGTGATCCGCCAAGCCTACCGGGACTACTTCCGTCAAAGGCACGCGACCCTGCGTGCGCGGAGGGATACGTATGACGTCAAACTATAAAAATGTCACGATAACAGTTTTTTCCCAGCAAGTTTTGACTATAACATTCCCGAGATAGATCTCTAAACGTGTGTTGGCGTTTCATCAATAGAACGACGAGTCTATAAAGAGCTTAGATCTTTGTAAACAAACCCGAGCTGCCTGATGGAGGATTATGAAACGCGAAATGAGGGAAGTGGGGCGATCCAATCAGAGCGCGAGACACGGCACGGTGCAGAAGCACGAGGACATCACGTGACACGAGGATGCTGTGCTGTTAAACTACAAATCAATGACAACGACGTGCTTGTTAGTGATATTAAATACGTGTTTAAGTAACACAGAAGATGTATTGTACATATAAATCTATTTGGTTGTTTATATAGAGAGTGCACAGAGAGATATTAATGCACTTCCGCGTTAATCCATCTAATGGTTGAGACTCGCGCAGCCGCACGTACGCCAGCATCAGCCTTCATCTGTTAACCCTTTAATAAGCAAATTGAGTCACGTATAGATCACGTTTGTGAACACAGTACACTAAACAAACTATCATCACGAAACGGATATGTTTATATTACAAATAGCATGGTAGTACCCTGCTTTTTGGACATCTACCTTATTATTAGGACATGTTCTATGGTGGTGCTATGTTTTGGGGCATGCACCACGGTAAATGCATGTTTTTTAAACATGCACCATGGCAATAATACCATGCATTTTGTACTTGTACCATGGTAGCACTATGTTTTTACCATGCATTTCGGTAATACCGCCTTCTTTTGTAAATTCCATGGTCTATACAGTAAATATGGTAATTCAATCAGTACCATCTGGTCATATAACTAGTACAGTGGTGTAATACAGGAATGTGTATATGAAGTGATGAATTATATTGTGTCTCTTAAAGAGGTTGTTGCGTTCAAGGGCCTCTGATTATTCATTTATTAACACCGCCATCTAGTGTACATATCCCTGATCACTGATGTCAGTGAGAACATGTCTCTCCTCTCTATTTTAGCTCAGATATCCACGGGGTCTGGTAAAGGAAAGATTAATTCCAGCATCAAGGTGAGTATAAAGACAATTTAAGATTCACATGCACGCTTTTAGCACAACTGTACAGTTGATAGATGTATATACAACGATCAGGCATAACATGACAGGTGAAGTGAATAACACTGATGATCTCTTCATCACGGCTCCTGTTAGTGGGTGGGATATATTAGGCAGCAAGTGAACATTATGTTGTCTTTAAAGTTGATGTGTTAGAAGCAGGAAAAATGGGCAAGCGTAAGGATTTGAGCGAGTTTGACAAGGGCCAAATTGTGATGGCTGGACGACTGGGTCAGAGCATCTCCAAAACTGTAGCTCTTGTGGGGTGTTCCCGGTCTGCAGTGGTCAGTATCTATCAAAAGTGCTCCAAGGAAGGAACAGTGGAGAACCGGAGACAGGGTCATGGGCGGCCAAGGCTCATTGATGCACGTGGGGAGCGAAGGCTGGCCCGTGTGGTCCGATCAAACAGACGAGCTACTGGAGCTCACATTGCTCAAGAAGTTAATGCTGGTTCTGATAGAAAGGTGTCAGAATACACAGTGCATCTCAGTTTGTTGTGTATGGGGCTGCATAGCCGCTGACCAGTCAGGGTGCCCATGCTGACCCCTGTCCACCGCCGAAAGCACCAACAGTGGAGCATCAGAACTGGACCACGGAGCAATGGAAGAAGGTGGCCTGGTCTGATGGTGGCCTGTGTGCGTGGCTTACCTGAGGAACACATGGCACCAGGATGCACTATGGGAAGAAGGCAAGCCGGCGGAGGCAGTGTGATGCTTTGGGCAATGTTCTGCTGGGAAACCTTGGGTCCTGCCATCCATGTGGATGTTGACACGTACCACCTACCTAAGCATTGTTGAGACCATGTACAGCCTTTCATGGAAACGGTATTCCCTGGTGGCTGTGGCTCTTCCAGCAGGATAATGCTCCTGACACAAAGCACAAATGCTTCAGGAATGGTTTGAGGAGCACAACAACGAGTTTGAGGTGTTGACTTGGCCTCCAAATTCCCCAGATCTCAATCCAATCGAGCATCTGTGGGATGTGCTGAACAAACAAGTCCGATCCATGGAGGCCCCACCTCGCAACTTACAGGACTTAAAGGATCTGCTGCTAACATCTTGGTGCCCGATAACACAGCACACCTTCAGGGGTCTAGTGGAGTCCATCAGAGACGGGTCAGCAAAAGGGGCACCAACACAATATTAGGTCATAATGTTATGCCTGATCGGTGTATGATATTATTAAATACAGATGTCTCACTGATGTGTCTTTCCTTCCTGCAAAAAACTCAGAAGCTCAGAGTGATCAATCAGAAAGACTGCATTTTCATTTTCACATCTGCACTGTTTAATTCTGTGCATTAACCTGAAATGACATGGGAACGAATATTACACTTACAAAAATGTTTTCAAAACCTGTAATTAATTCTCTGAACTGGTTGTAAATTCTGCTTTTAAATGATCTAAGTAAACCTCCACGTACAATGGATATTTAGAGTACATCTGCCATCGTAGGTGCATAACACATTTACACTGAGGTCAAAAT